>CAVLJG010000001.1:1796163-2351000 GCA_963669975.1 Acanthoscelides obtectus | reverse complement strand
CGTACCCACTTAAATTATGGAATATAACCGGCACAACAAACAATTTTCTAAAGTTCAGATTGCATGCTTGGTGTGCGTAACCTCTGAACTCTCCACTGAAATGGTTGTGATCTCTAACGATTATGTCTTTTTTTGTTTTTGAAAATCTCTTACCGCAAATATGACATGATGTTGCCTTACATGTGTCTAATTTTTCAATCATAGGTACGCTTGTTTTTATTTTTGAGTTTACAAATTGCGCAACACCAGCCATACGATTTGCAAACCAATCCATACAATCTGCACCTCGAAAGCTCTCGAAATAAGAAAGGCTATCATCATAGCTGCATTTTACATAGAAACCAGCACTATACGGAACGTGTTTTTGATATTTTATGGTTTTAGTTAAATTTACGACGCTACTTTCTTTATGATTTTCTAATTGACATTCAAAATCTGCATAAACAACAAAAGGAGTATTTTGTTGGTATGTAAAGTTTTTAAATTCAACGCAGCTCTCTTTAGGAAGGTTAATTTTATATTTATTAAATTTAGAACACAGTTTTTCATGTTCAACTAATTTATTTTGCTGATGGAAATAGTTCAGACATCTATCGCAAATAAATTTTTTCTCACGATGTTTATTTAACTGGCTACTAATAAGACGCGAAAGATTTTTAATCCAACAATAGTGATATTTAATTTCATCGATTGAATCATTATCTTCATTTGCTGGCGCTGGTGGAGGAGCATCATAATCATTTAAACGCGGATAATATTTATTTTGAGCTAAAAGTAAATTAACATGCGTATCCCGTTTATTTTCCGTTAATCTTGCTGGTACTACTATGTAAAATGATTTTTTTTCTGTTTCGATCAATTCTAAAGCGTAAACATTGACTGAAATGTTATTCATCTTTTCAAATTTTGAAATTTTTGTTAGCAGCATAGGACTATCTAAATTTTCTGTTTGTAAAACGTCAGTAAAGTGTGGATATGAGGAGGTTAGTTCTGCATGTCTTTTTTTGCTAGGAGTCCGAAGAGCGCTTACAATGGCCCAGTAAAAGCAATTTTGATCTATATTTTTAATGTTTATACAAGCATTTTTCCTTATAATCGGTTCTGGTAGTCTAATATAAGATGAACCGTTTCCCAATTGATATTTACTGATATTAAAAACTAAGGAAATAATTTTATTTAACGCAAATCCCGAATCTTTTTCAGCAAATTCCGATAATTCGTTTAAAAGTTTATCTTTCACATATATCTTAAACCACTCGTCTATTTGAGTTGATGTATCAATAATATGATTTTTAGTATTAATATATTTAATTCCCAAAATTTCATTATCCCCCGATTTCCTAATAAACTCCCCGCAAAATGTTGTATTTACTTTGAGCGCACAATGGGTGTTCAAAATATTCCTAATTTTCCTTTTAAAAACAACTACACAATCTGCTAAAAATTGATTCAAGTCCTTATGACGCAAATTAGCTATGGAACCGGTTTTTATTCTACTTTGAAAGCTCGATTCTACATTTTCCCATCTAACCCTCTGACCCAATGTTAAGTGAAGTCCTGCCCCAATATGTCTAGTTAAAATCAACTTTCTAAAATGTTTAAAATGCCCCAAATTTGTTTCTACTTTTCTACAGGTCCCTACAGATAATTTATTTTGCCTTCTACTACGAATTACCCGTTTACATAATCTAATTTGTTTTTCTATTCGTTTCAGCCACACTTCCGCGTCTCTGATTGTAAAATTATCAAATAAAATTTTCCGTAGACTAACAATTGATAGTAGAACACTGTCTGTTTGTTTGATGATCTTTTTAACCTTATTTGAAGACATTTGAAAAGACGACATTTTTTTTTTTCAAGCAAACACATTACTCAAAAATATATAAAAATGCTCACCCTGTCCTCCTCCTGTTCTCTGCTTTGTTAATTTTCCACTATTTTGAATGATGCTAGCGGTCGGCTTTTCCCTACGTCCACTTCCCCTTGGAAGATGATCGAGTATTTTCCGTGAAAAAGTTCGTCGATGACCGGCTGGTACGTTTCCGTCACCCGCTGTGGTAGAAATAGCACTTCCGGTCCTAAATCTAGTAGCACGGCTTCCCCAAATTTCGACTTGACCACTTTAGCTGCTTGGATTGCAAATGGTGTCCCGACTGGTAGGTCCTTTAATTTTCTGATAGGTTTGCGGTCTACAATCGAAGACGCAGCATTAATTTTTGATAAATCCATCTATAAAAAAATTGAGTCGTCTAACTATTTTGAAGCATAACACGAAAAAACAGTTGCACTTAGAGACATAAAAAAGAAAAATATTAAATAAAATAGCACTTACTTTTTTTAAAATTTTCGCTATCTCGTCTCTCTCGAAGCACTATTGTACTGCGGCCGTTGTTCCAGCTTGCAGCGTTGTGCGTTAAGTGTGAAACAATGATGACTATTGCATGCGCTCGCTAAATATAAATACGTGGTTGAGATAACACACGCGTGCATGAGATAATTGTATCGTAAATATGCATATTATATGCATCATATTCTCAGTACCATTTTTATCGAGAAAACAACATTCATTGCGGTTGCAGTATTTTTTATATAATTTCTTAGTAATACATGAATGTATCGTTTGTCCGGCGGAAATTCCAATTACAAGTTGCACATGAGAGTAGAAATTTAGAAATATAGTAAATTCGTGTATGATTATTGTATATTTGCTGCCTAATTTTTTTTCAGTCAAGATTTTGATTGGGGGGTAAACGAATTTATATTTGCTATCTGAGATTTTTGACATCATTCTCTATCAGGTGTTGGTTCATGAAATTGGACATGCTCTCGGCATAGCACATAGTGCTTCTCCGAATGCTATTATGTTTGCCTTCTATCAGCATGAGATTCGTGGTCTAGATGTTGATGATATAAATGCAGTACAATATCTATATGGAAGAAAAAACAAATATGATTCAATCCCAACGTCTACCACCGCATCAGCAATACCAAAAACAACAACAACTATAAGATCTACAACTCGTAAGCAGCCGATCCTCAAAAATTTGTGTGATATTATTCCAGATTTTATGTTTTTAGCTATTGCTCCAGAGTTTTCAAATTACCGATTATATATTGCACATGATATGTTTATATGGAAACTAGACTTAAACGAAATGATTATCCCATCTCAGCCTGAACTTCTTGTCGATTATGTTCCTACAGAATTACGTCAATACACTTTACAACATATTTTCCAATCAACAAACGGTGACTTGATTACCATTGTGTCTCCAAACAACTATTTCTCAGCATCATTCCCTACCATTAAATTTCTTGATAATTTTTCAATTGATATACCCGATAGGGCTCGAATCAATGCTATTTTTCAATCAAACGCAGGACGGTCCTATACCTTTTATAATAATATGTCATATATAGAATTTTCTAACGATTTTACTGATGTGTTGAACAGAGGACGGATAAGAGACATATTTCCTGGGTTACCTGAAGTTTAGGGAAAAAATTAAAAAACAACCAGAACTGAACCGTGAAATACATAATTTGATTCTTGTCTGTCATGAACCAAATCAGTTGTCGAACAATGATTTGAGTCGATTAGTATCAACATCTAAAGTACTCCCTGATATGTAGTTTTATTGAAAATACCTCTGGTTTGCGAAATAATATTGTCGGAATTTCTTGTTGCAAGTTGTTCAAGCGCGGGTATTCAAAACATGGCACACACACACACACCAATCAACCTTATTGTTATATATACTATATGTTTCAATAAAATATCCATTATACTATTTTCATTTTGAACGGTATCATCCTGTATAATAATAACAGTACATCGTATACAGGTTATGAGACATTCTGACCGACCGACCGACCGACCAGAGGAGCCCACCACGCTATTTAGGTCACGCCTTGCTATATACGATTTAACGATATACCGTCGGTCCATCGATCCGCTATTTTTCGTTGCACCCCTGTATACACGTTGCCCCCCGTAATCCACGCCAACACCAGACAGATGCGGCATCGGCGCCATCTATGCGCGAGATGCCCAACCCATCAATGGCAGCTGTCCAATGACACATAGATTCCGTTTGGTTTGTACAGCGCCAAACAAATCGGCGCCATCTATGCGCGAGATGCCCAACCCATCAATGACAGGTGTCCAATGACGTATGACAGATGACGTTTTAACGCCATCTATGCGTGAGATGCCCAATGACGCATGACAGGTGTCCAATGACACACAGATTCCGTTTGGTTTGACAGCGCCATCTAGCGGCGGAATCCCCAACTCATGAATACAGATTCCGTCCAACAACCTGTCAATGGCGCGCGACGCCAGCGCCTCTGGTGGCGGATTTTGGAAGTTTTGAGACCGAATCCCCATAAGACATCTACTAATGGAAAATCCTTTTTATTTTTGTATGTTGAAAATCTCCTTATGGTTTTTAACATTTTTATATGTTTTCGTCCATGCCTTAATTCAACTTTTTTGAGATATTGAGGCTGGAAATAAGCCTTTCGGCATATGCTACACCCTGTAAAATGTAAGGGTCGATTAACCAGCAAAATGCCTATCGTAGGTTTTACGAATTGTTTTTTATTTCGTAACTGTGGTTTAGCAATGGCAATGTATGTCGTATTATACGCTTTTGTAATCAGAATTAAAAATTAGATTCAACTGTTCAAAAATCCGATATTGCGTCGATATGAAAAAACAAAGTTGATGATTTAGAACAAGGGACGAAACGTGATATTAAAATTTCGCGAAAAATAAAAACCATCTTGAAAAATTCTTCGCATTTTTCCTGGTATGTACGCATCCTATCGTTACTCAAACAGAACATCAAATCGTATTGGCTGACTCCTTGGGTGGCAAATACAGAGGGCTTAAATGTACGAATTTCACATTATGGAATTTATCACACAATGATAGAAATAAGTAATTTGTTCGATTTGACTATCAGTGCCACACTGTGTAGGTACCTTTCTACGATTCTGATTTACAGCTAGGAAGCAGGTAGATTGATTCACGTGGGTTGGATTAAATCATAAAAGCGCTTGTATGTAATAATGTATTCAGTTATATATAGCCTTTTTATTACTTTTCGTAATGCATTTGATTTTTCCAATCTTCCTATGTTTCGTAATAATCATAGCCCGTTCGAATTAAGAGAACGTATACACAAGAATTAAAGTTTCTGTATACATATACAGTTTCGCAGCATAACTGGATTGTTTGCTGAATCGTTCCAAAATTATTTTGCGCTTCGAGAATTTTTGAGAATCCGTTTTTCTGAAGAAAAAGTGACAAACTTTTTATAACCAATAACATCTTGCAAATATTGTTGAGTATGGATGTGTTCGTTACTGAACCACTTGTAACTGGTCTTTACCGTAATATCTGAATACTTAAAAATATAGACCTATCTAGTTATATTCCACAATGGAGATTAGTAAATCTCCGAAAATGCATTCTATCCATAGTTGATATTCAAATACCTATTAATAAACTAACAACTGCCAAATGTATTCTTATTTACTTAGCAATATATACTAAGTGACTTATAAATCCGAACACCCAGTTTAAATGGTTTTATTTTAATAAAATTTTGTATAAGTAGGTACTTAATGAAGCATAATAAGTAAATGATAAAAATTTCAAAATGATTGCCCTGCTTTAAAGCCCTTTGACCTTTAATGATGTGTGGATGCACCCTGATGTGCTACGCATTCTCCAACGCGCCTAGGCATGCTTCTGATCAGGTGGTCAATGTCCTCCTGTGGTATCTCATTCCAGGCAACCACCAACTCCTCTCGAAGTGCTTCTAGAGTCTGAGGAGGACGCTGCAAATTGAGCAATCTCCTACCCATCATATCCCACACGTGCTACAATGTGACATCATTAAAAAAGTCTATTGTGACTCTTGCAACATGTGGTCGGGCATTATCTTGTTGGAAAGTTGGATCTGCCAGGGTGTCAAGATAGGGTAAAAGATGGGGTTCTAGAACTTCGTGGATATAACGCTGCGCGTTCATGTTACCTCTGATGAAGGTTAAAGGTGACCTGGAACCATAAGCTATAGCACCCCAAACCATAACTCCAACGGTGTGATGAACATGTCTTTCAACAAAAAACTGTGGATTCCTCCTTTCACCACGTCGCCTTCTAACCCTGGCTCGACCTTCGTGCATGCCTAAACAAAATCGAGACTCGTCACTAAAGACAATACTGTTCCATTCCTGATCCCACAGTGGCCGTTGTCTGCACCACTCAAGGCGATTACGTCGGTGTTCTCGAGTTAAAGGGAGGACCCAGTGTGGCCGGTATGAAAACAAGCCAAAACTTCTCATTCGTCGGTAAACACTTCGCATGCCAATAGGTCTTCCGTGTTCATTCGTTTGCAATGGACCTGGTAGTGGAGAAACGGTCCCTTAAGGCCAATAATCTTAGGCGGCGATCTTCACGGTCTGTTGCTCTTTGCGTACGGCCTTCTCGAAGCCATGCCTGACAACACCTAACCACAGTGTCTACACTTCTTTGCACTCTAACTGCAATTGCCCGAAAAGAGAGTCCAGCTTCCCGAAGTCCCACTATACGGCCCCTATCAAACTCACTAAGTTGACGAAATCGTACAGGTCTCCGTACTCTAGGCATCGTAACCGATCGTAAAGGATGTCAAGAACCAAAATCCGCCAACGTCGATTCTTTACTGTGGCTGAAATATTCATTTTTAGAGCGTTAGTGAATATAAAAGAAGCAGTATAAAAACCGGAATGTCCAACTGTTAAGGCTGAAAATTTTTTCACTTGTTATTTACAGTAAGATAAATACATTCACCAACTTTTATTAAAATAAAAACATTTAAACTGGGTGTTCGGATTTATATGTCACTTAGTATATCTTCTATGACGAGTTATCAGGTTATTCTTAACAAAAATAAAATATGACGGGTCGGACGACAACAGTTGGCTACGTCGAATACGTAGTTATCCTATAAGATGGGTAAACGCTACATTCCTAATTCAAATGAGTATTGTGAGTTTTCGTGCTGACGGAGCAACTTGTCATTTGATTTTTCTTTATTTTTATCGTCCTTGTGAAGTTAAGGATGGTGAGGTTTTTCTGATGATCCAGAAACAGCTTATATCACCGTTCACTAAAAATAATTCTGTGCTTTAAATCCAGAAAGTAGGAAAAGTGACACTTGAAACTGAATAAAGCCACGTGATCTTGTGTACAAAATTCTAACTTTTATTTCACTCAAATGCATTTAACGCATTTACGTATGCAAATAAATTCGACATCACTTTAAACAAACTAGTGTATTTTCAAGTACTACGAACTCTGCACCAACAGGAGGCTTCACTTCCTGTATATACAATATACAATCCATAAGAACATTTAATCGGTAGTACATTGGCCTATGTTAGGCACATTTTTGGTATAAATGCCCTTCATTGACCTAAATATGACTGCATAAATGAAATTTCGAACTTCTTCCCATTTCTTCACGTCAGCAGTCACTTCCTATACAAAGTGTTCCATTGAGAGCGAGAGTATTCTAACCATGATTATGGGTCCATAAACGTCCGATGCTCGAGTATTTGTAATTGCGGAAATTTATTTAGAACGATAATAATAATGTTTTTATATCAAGAATTCCAACGTTTGACATAGGCAAATATTTACATAGCAGGTAGGTATATAAAAAGGTATATAAAGACTTACATTATAGGTATTTATATATCATACTCGCCTTCGGAGCTGTCGCTAGAGTCATCTTGTAGAGGAATTACAACGGGATTTACAGGAGGCAAAACACAATATTCATTTTCTTTTTCAATAACATGCCTAGAACACTGCTTCCATAGGTCTGTGGCAGCAATATGAGATATTGCATCTCTTATTGCGGCCAATAGCGATTCACTTAATTGAGGGGTCTGATTATGTTTTCTTACTTTTTTTTTAAAGCAGCCCAGACCAACTCAATCGGGTTAAAAATGCAGTAATAGGGAGGTAGACGTAATACTTCATGGCCATTTTGCTGAAGCAGATTGTCAACAACATACTCTTTTTCAAATTTTTGTCTTTTAATAAGATCCAATAATATGGCTTTGGTTGATTTTTGTGGTATTTCCATTCCCTTATCCTTCATAAAATCAATAATGTCTTGTTTTTTTGTGCCTGTATTCGGAATTTTGTTTTTCTGTCGGGAATGGTATGGCGCAATGTCCATAATAATCACTAAATTTGGGGAAATGTTTGGTATTAACTGCTGCTCTATCCACTTTTCAAATAAGTCGGAGGTCATGTCCTCATGATAGTCGGCACATGATTCTTTGATATTTTTGGCAGATAACAGCAAGGCATTAGGTATAAATCCATTTTCACTGCCAGCATGGAGAATAATGATTCGTTTTCCACGGTTGCATGGTGCATTTAAAATGCACTTGTTGCTGTCGTCAACCTAGCCGTACTGCACAACATCATGGGTATCATACCACGTTTCATCCAGGTAAATCAGATTTCTTTTCTGCTCTCTATAGATTTTAACTTTGTGCAAAAATTCTTGGCGCAATTCAACGATTCGAGACGACTCCATAATCACCACTCTTTTATCTAATTTTTTGTATTGAAAACCACACAGTTTTACAATACAGTGCAGTGAGTCTAAGCATTTGTAATTATAAAAATCTTCAGGATAATCTTTTAATTTATCCCGTATCATTTCCAACGTGGGCACCAAATTTTCTTTATAAAATCCGTATATTATACGACGAATATCTTCCTGAAAACCCACGTCTATTCTTTTTAATTTTTGCCCTATGCGCTTTCTGTGGAAGGAATGGTTGACTACATCTCCCCTTTTTATAACCCGATAAATGGTAGACCGACTGATTTTTGTCAGGATACAAATTCTGTTTAAAATTTGATTTTGCGAGGAATCTGGATTTTCGTTTTTCAGACAATCATACATATTTAGGATTACTCTTTGGGTCTGTTCATCTAAATCTTTATGAAAGAATTCTGCCTGCACAGGTTCATCAACCATCTCCTCGTGGCTTGGAGCATTTTCCCAAGGTCTCCAAAGAGCCATATTTAGGACACACAAGAACAATCAACACAACAATTAAACCAACAAGTAAACTGAGTATTCAAAAGTCAAAAACACACAAACTAATAAAATCTATGAAAAAACACGGACAGACTAAAGAAAACACGTTTATTCACCGCTACACGGCACTGGCTAAACTGTTTCAATTTTCAGTACCCACCTGCACTTGTTCGGAGCTCTGAAATACACGCTTTCTCATTGGCTATGTCCACGCATAGGCGTGCTTTACTCCACGTGGACCGGTGAAATTGCCTTTGATATTTGCTGCGAAATTTGGCGATTTTTGCAGCAACAGAGCGTGTTAAATATAGATATATAAAACGCACCCGATATTTCACAGTGTTTCAAGTGACTTCAGATAAAGTATACATGGTTTGCTATTTTCAAGCAAATTTCTGTAATAGTCTATTACTTCCAATTAAACTGCTTTAATTAAACCGAGTTACTTCGAATAATTAAAAAACCCATTACGGGTAATGAATTTTTTTCAAAGGACCGTATAGCTGACCAGTGCATTGTTTTTGTGGTCAAATCTGGCAGCAGATGGTTATACCGTGTTGATGATTCCTAATGAGGATGAAACGGCACCGTTCTTTCAGTTTGTAGTCGTTGATTTTATAGGCCATGTACTTCTACCTTATCGCCTCTACCTCAATCTCACGGTCAATCGGAATGTCAGGACATCCTGCTGATGCGCTATTGAAAACGTTTATTGATGAATCCTCCTGGAGAAGAATCTGTTCACCGCAATATTCTAGCGTGGCGGAAGGCATTAAAAGAATTCACATTATTATGCCTTTAATTGTATAACACATCTTTGTGTGAGACTTGTAGCATGCTAAGTGTAAGTTGACGCCAGCATACCGCATTAACCTGCTGTCAACAGGGACGAAATAATGGCGATGGAGAGTTATTAAATTCGCATTACCATTCGACGTTGGCCATGCAGAACGTAATATAAATTGAATTACGCTAGATATATCTAATCATGGTTGTAATTGAGATGAAATGACAGCTTTCAGGTGTCAATATGATACACGTATAGGAGAATTAGTAAGCATTTCCAACTTCCGCTATTACAGCGTTGCCATTACGTACAAACATGGATATACAGGATGTCCGCAAAGTTGGGGCTTACCTTTTCAGAAATAACTATCCTTGAAATAACAAAGGTAATGTGTAGTGAAAGGAGGGCGACCAAGTAAAAAAAAATAAAGGAAAAGGTACTCACTCTCCAGTTGACGAGAAGGGCTAAGTACGTCTCTGCCCGAAATCATACCGCTCCAACAGAAAATGAAATCAGCTGATGCGCTACGGAGCAGACGCAGGCAAACAAGGAAGGCCCAATGTTGCGTAAAAAGTCTAGGTATTGCATCCCGTCCAATCGATTTGGGAGAATAAATGGTCCAATGAGCATACCGTTCAACATGCCAGCCCAAACATTCACCGAAAATGTTTGTTGAAAATGTGCCCGACGGACAGCGTGCGGATTTTCTACTGACCAAACATGAGTGTTGCGAAAGTTTTTCACCCAATTACGCGTGAACGTAGATTCGTCTGTCACCAATATGCACTTCAAAAAGTCCGGCTTATTGTCATTTTGATGCAACAACCACTCACAAAACCGCACTCTTGTTGGAAAATCGTCAGGTTGAAGGGTTTGTACACGTTGGACGTGAAACGGATACAGCCCCTCTTCACGCAGCGTTTGCCACACTTTAGTTTTTGATACTTGCACTTCTCTAGCCACGTCTCTAGTGCTTGTTGTTTTTTGAAACGCAATCGATTATACGTTTACCTCTACACGCGTGACCGTAACCGTCGGTTGAAGGTTGCATACTAACCTGACACACTGACCCCGACCCAGTTCTGCCGTCGGTTTGAGACCTTGTACCAGTCGGAGATATCGCGGCGGGTCGTGGCTACAGGACGGTATTAAGATATTTTTGATGTTGCAGAGCCCTTTATCTTGGTTCCCTTAAGACATTGGTGTATATGGTACTAAGAAAAATTGCTTATGTTTTCAAGATCTATACGTCGTGTAAAGGAAAACCCCAGATCAGGGACTTATGTACAGGGTGGCCAACTAAGAATGCGAGATACTTATCTGAGAACTTATCCATCGTAGAAGCTGACCTTCAAATTCGAGGACAATGTGAATTTGTTTGACTGTATCTATAAAAATAAAGTAGTGGGGGGTATTCAAGCGTTACCGAAAAAAACACCCTGTATCTTCGAAGCGGCTGAGCCGATTTTGACAAACTTGAAAAGAGCTATTCTTGGGCTACAAAAGTTATAATATTTGAAGTTTTGCTAGTTTCACAAATGGTTAATTTTCTCAAAAAAAAAAAATAATAAACGCGTTGGTATGATTTTTCTTAGTATATAAATATTTTTCAGGAATCGATTTTGCCATAGAAGACCTCCAGACTCCTCAACAGAAACATTTTACCTGGCCTAGAGAACCACCGATAAAAATATTTCGACTTACTTCAAAATAAAAATATCTTATAACTGCTCAGTTTTTTTATTTTACATCGTTCCAGCTAGAATAAATGAATAAATGATGTAAAAGTGATAGTTGAAAATTTCAAGATAGCGGCTAAACGCAAAAACGTCGCATTTTTTAAATGGAATGGGGCGTTATCTATCAAAATGCGGGCTGTCAAAACTAAATTAACAGATTTTGACATTTTTTCTAATCGGAATGTTCCATATTAGAAGACAGTGATCTTATGTTCTACGGCGTTTCGAAATGGGGCACACGCACTATTCCATTTGAAAAGTGTTACAGTATGGCGCCCAACAGCCGTTTTAAAATCTTGAGCTGCTACTTTTACGCTAAAAAAAATGGCATCAAGAAGGTTGACTCTGTACTTTCTAGGCGACGAAGTCATCAGTTCATAAACTTAAATCCACGACCACCAATTTTTAATCCGTACAATTTTTTTTCCAAAAATAGCCAGGACCCTCAGAAATCTCAAAAAACAAACTTTGAGCGGTTTTTACTTTTTCGTTTTTCGGTTTTTTCCTGCGCCGCCACTGAAGCGACATTCAAACATATAAAACTTTTTCGTCTTTGGCATAGTATAGCAACCTTGTATCAACATTTCATCAAAATCCGACCGGTACTTCTTAAGTTAGAGAAGTCAAAGATAGCCGACCAACAAACAGACCAACGGCAATGTCATATCACATCAAAAAATACACAATATCCCATTTTCGAAATTTTTTAGTGGCGTACGAAGCAAAAGTATTGACGTATCAATTCAATCGCCCTGAGTTTCAACCCATAACTTGACCCTTTAAAAAAAAAGTGAGGTCCCCCTTTCTGAGAACGAATGTATGCTTTTTCCTCTAAATCTTAAGTATCGTAGGTCGATGAAATAAATCACAACACAGTACAGGATGTTTTCAAAGTTGGGTCTTTTATTTTAACTGCTTGTAGGACTCGTATAAAAATCACCCGTACAGGCTGTTCCTTAATGGTATGCGAATATTAAAGGGTGTGAATCAACATGAAAAATTAATGTTAGTTTGCTTGATAAACTATGGTCCAAAAACTCGGGGTGGTGGAATCTTAGGAAAAAATGGAAATTAATTAATATTTTCAGAACCGCTTCAGATATTTCACTGATATTGAGTACGTAGTGAAAGTTAATGAAGTTGCATATTTTTCAGTGCAAAAATAATTTTTAGCTTCAACAGTGGCGTGCGTACGGGTATTGACTTCGATATTTTTTAAGAAAAAAGTGGTACGCCAATGGATTTTTGCAAAATAAAAATTATTTCTGAATTACCCATTCAATTTAAAACAAATGATCTCTCTTGAATTGTTTTCCTTAGATGAGCCATTTTACACAGATTTTTGATATTCTCGAGCACTGCCGCGTAAAATCTCAGCGTTTTTTGTTTACTATTCTTACCGTTTATATGAATTTGTCAAACTTTTTGCGTTATGGTATGGTTTTCAGTACGAGTCTTTGGTTCGATCAGTTGAATCAGTCTTTTAATAGTGCGCGGTCTGTAGCTGAAAGGACTCCAAACTGTGAACACATTCTGAAGATGCTAACAACTCGCGTTGGCGAAACGTCAAATAAGGAAAAGAACTTCTCACACAGTAGCCTTCCACCACTTACGTGTCAGGATGGAACTATTGTATTCGACTCAAAGGCCAAGGCGGAAGTGCTAGCCAAGATCTTTGCTGCCAACTCCACCATGGACGTCCCCACCAACGCCCAAGTGCCGTCAATTCAAAGGGTTCCCCACACTATGCGGGAGGTAACATTCAGGCATAAGACCGTAAGACGAGTGCTCTTGTCGCTCGACATCAACAAAGCTTCTGGTCCGGACTTGATTCCTGCCATTGTACTGAAGAGATGTGCAGCGGAGCTTGCTCCAGTTCTTTCGCGTCTCTTCCAGATATCTTATGAATCCGGCACCTTCCCAGAAAACTGGAAATTTGCTCATGTACAGCCCATCCCAAAAAAAGGATCTAAAACCGACCCTTACAACTACAGGCCTATAGCTCTGCTTTCTGTTATAAGTAAAGTGATGGAGAGGTGCATAAATCGCGAGCTTCTGGACTACCTCGAACGTGACAGCTTGATTAGCGACAGGCAGTACGGTTTCCGGCACCAACGATCCACAGGGGACCTCCTAGCTTACGTCACGCAACTGTGGAGTAAACTCATCCAGTCTCATGGTGAGGCTCATGTCGTTACTCTTGACATCACGAAAGCGTTCGATCAGCTGTGGCACGCTGTCCTCTTAAGCAAACTTCCATCCTACGGCCTCCCAGAAAAGCTTTGCAGATGGGTGGCTGACTTTATCTCTGGCCGCAAGATATCCGTCGTAATGGACGGATTCTCCTGTTCATCCCACAACGTCAACGCGGGTGTTCCCCAGGGATCGGTCTTGGCTCCAACACTGTTTCTCTTACATATCAACGACCTCCTTTCCTGCACGATCAACCCAATCCACAGCTTCGCTGATGACAGCACTCTACATGCAGGAATTCAGAGTGATAAGCCGATCTCTGCCGCTGAGCTGGAAAAAAGAAGACTAGCGACGACTTCTTCTCTGACAAGAGACCTGGAGGCTATCACTGCTTGGGGACGCAACAATCTTGTACAGTTCAATGCTTCCAAAACACAGTACTGTACCTTGACGAACAAAAAGCGTCCTAACGCTCATACAGTTTCGATGGACGGTCGAGTTCTACCAAAGAGCCATTCATTTCGGCTGGTCGGAGTCCAGATCACCGAGGACCTGATCTGGCACGAACACATCTCTTCAATAGCTGCAGCTGCTGGGAAAAGGCTAGGCTATTTGTTTAGGGCTAAGAAGTACTTTTCTCCGCATGACCTTCTCACTCTATACAAGACCCAGATAAGGCCTAGCCTCGAGTATTGCTCACACATTTGGGGTGCTGCCGCCCCGACTATATTGTCCATGCTCGATGCTGTCCAGAGGAGGGCGGTCCGACTGATCGATGACTCTTCTCTAACAGACAGTCTCGGGACTCTTTCGCACCGGCGGGCCGTCGGCGATCTAGCTCTTTTCTATCGCTACACCAACGGGCTTTGCTCCTCAGAGCTCTCTTCCATGATGCCGCCGCGCGATGCGCCTACCAGACAGACCCGCCTGACTTCGGCATCCCATCCTAACCGTGTCAAACTTCGTACATCCAGAACTGGCCGATACGACCGCTCCTTTGTCCCCAGGGTGTCTAGATTGTGGAACAATCTACGGGAGGAAGCTTTTCCCAGTTCTACTAACCTTAGGCAGTTCAAAAATCGTATTAACAAAATTTCTTTGGGATCATCATAGCAGCCGCGGTGTTCCGGCATTTAGGCTTCTGCCTGCGCGGCTGTTTCGATATATAAAAAAAAATAAAAATATCCTTCGATGGCCTAACTACCCAAAAACCGACCAAATAAGATTATTTTGACGAGTTCTACAAGCTGTTAAACTATATGACTCAACTTTGAAAACCCCGTACACCACTCTAATAATCATGATCTGAAAAAAGTGTGATTTCAATGACCCTCCGCATTATAGCAGGGCAATTTGTCTGGGTCCGCTATAAATTCGCGAGTGAGTCCGTTATGTCCGACGGACGGTGATATCGTGTTGCTGTGACCATTTGCGGCCACCCAAAGGCCGCAGAAAAAGCGCAGCAACAATAATGGCGTTTTCTTTATGCCGAGTTCAGTCGTTACAGCGCTCGGTGGCATTGTCAGGGCGTTTTCCATTCTTTTTAAGGATGACCAGACATACTACGCACTCTTTTAGTGCGGTCGATACGGACAACGAAATGCATGCAAGCGTTACACCCAGAAAAAGTAATTTTTTCAACTTGATTTCTTGGCAGTGAGGTAGTCTTACATCAGAACTGGAACGATAACATTCACATGAAATTTTATTCAAAAAAACAAGCTGGTGAAATTATTTTTTCTGTAACACTAATGTCATTATTTGTTAAAACATTTTGCTTCATGAAGCCACTGCTTTGAGTATATAACGTTTTGTAATATGAGAGCTAGTGAACACCAACATCGCCAATGCCACTCTGAGACTTAACCACTTCCCGCGGCGGTGGCGGGAAGCCCAGGTGATAATGCTCACCAAGCCAGGCAAGGACCGGAAGTTGCCCCAGAACTACCGGCCCATCAGCCTGGTTTCCTCGATGGGCAAAGTAGTCGAAAAGGCTATCGCCGTTCGACTAGAGAAGCAGGCAGAAGAACTGCAACTTCTCCCCCCAGAACAAAACATCACCAGCGGCTTCAATCTCCAGGAGGCAACCGGTCTCGTCCTGCTGGACGTGGAACGAGCCTTCGATCGAGTTTGGCACGATGGACTCATCGCCAAAATGGAAGCCGCCGGAATCGATGCGAACATGTGCCAACTGATCCAGAGCTATCTAACACAAAGATGGTTCACGGTGAAGATTGGTACATGCCATTCAAAAAGACGACAGCTGGAAGCAGGCGTGCCCCAGGGGTCAGCCTTAGCCCCCCTGCTCTACAACATCTATACTCACGATGTGCCGAAGACAGCTGACACAATGCTGGCCCTATATGCAGACGACACTGCTATAGCCGCCAAGCATAGACGACCCGAGATCATCCGTAGGAGACTACAGGATGAACTGGACCGCATCCAGGACTGGTGCGTGAAATGGAAAATCCGCATCAACGTCCAGAAGACGCAGGCAATCTTCATTCAACGAAGAAGGATTGCAAGACCTCTCGAAGCATCCATCTTCGACGAAGATATCCAGTGGAGCGACAAAGTCAAATATCTGGGGATCGTATTTGACAAGTCCCTCACCTGGAAAGCCCACATAGAAGCTGTCATCGCAAAGACCAGAGCAGCCATGGCTCAACTCTACCCATTACTGGGTAGTAACAGCCGGATGCCGCTAGCGACCAAGCTACGGCTGATCAAGGCCATCGCCAGACCTCAGCTCGCTTACGCCTCCGCGGTCTGGGGGTACGCTGCCCCCAGCTACCGCAAGCGACATGCTGCTCTAGAGATGAAGCTACTCCGGATCGCCACCAGTGCACCATCCTACGTAAGAAACTCAACCTTGCGTAGAGACCTGCATTGGAACACCATCCACGAGTACATGAGGAAAAACGCGGTTAAGACCTTCGAGAAAGCTCAGGACCACCCGAACGAGCAGCTACGATTCCTCATGGACTACGATCCGGACGAGAGGCCTCGCAACCGCAGAACCAGGTACCCTAGACCAAGGTCCCAGTTGGCACCCGCTAACTGGAACCTTGACTAGGAGACTAGGAGAACCCGCGGTTGCTCCCCCCCCCCACGGCGTGGATGCAGAGGACCAGGAACCACCGGGACCAGGACCCACCGGGACCAGAACCAACCAGGACCCGCCACGACCAGGACCCACCAGGACCAGGACCCTTCATGACCAGGACCAGGAACAACATATTGGTAAGAGGACTTGAAACTCTTGATTTTTCGAGTTTCAAGAGAACCTAGCAGACCCTCTATCGATGATCGCTTAACGACATCGATAGAATGTGCGAGGTAAAGGGAACCAACCCGGCGTTCCCAGAGACTGAAACACATGAGGAGACGTTGTAGCAGACCGCAGGTCACGCACAACACATGGCCTACCGAGACGCTGATGAGTCGGGCCACGCGGAGATTTAGGGTTTAGTGGGTATTAGGTGCTCTCCTCAAGACCCTGGAGTCCCACACACGCCGTAGCTCGGGCTATGGTATGGTGCGTAAATGCATTCCCCCCTCACCAAAAAAAAAAAAAAAAAGCTAGTGAATGTTTTTTATTTGAAACCAAAGAAACTGAAAACAAGCAATTTTTTTAACTAGCTGCTAGATACGTACATCTCTTTTACCCCCTGTTTTAAATTTTCCTGGCTTTACCTCACTTAAAAATTCCAAATCATTTGTTCTTACTACATAGGTAAAATCAACACGATTGATGCAAAACAGGGTGTCCCGAAAAAAGTGTGCAATATTCTACCAGCGGTTTCTAGAGCTTAAAATAGGAAGAAAGGTTTATGTAAACATGGGTCGACAAACGTCCCCTAAGGGCGCCACGGTCTTTTAAAGGGGCTCCCCTGAAGATGGGTTTTCCCTAATATTTCCGAAACGTGTTGAGATAAAGATATAAAATTTGGTATTCTAGCCTAGTTTTTTATGCTGGATTTAAAAATATTAACAATTTTAGACAGTTTTGTTTGGAAGCGTATGTAATAGGGACGGACTCAAGTTATTTTAGCCCCAAAATGTTGGTGTGATTCTATTTTTGAAATTCAATTTTAGAATTTGAAAATTTAGGGTTTTCTACATAAAAAAAGGTATTCTTATTGAATACCGATAAATTGTGCCATTTTTGAATAAAATCAAACTAAAGAATTTGTCACATGATAGGAAATGTACTGCGAATTTAAATGAATTGTTGATTATACATAGTTAGCCATGACTGCAAACAAAAGCGTTAAGCTGACATTGTTAGCAGTGTAAAATTACTAGATTGGAGTCAAAATTTTTATTAAGTCGATTTAAAATGCCAAGATTTACAGACAGAGAACTGACTGACATGCATTTTGTGTACGGGTAGTTCATTGGCAGCCGTAAGAGAATATCAAGGAAGATTTCCCAATCGCATACTACCTGGACGTCGAATGTTTATTGATATTCACCGGAATTTGTCAAACCATGGAAGTTTTCAGCGTATGCAGGGCTCAGGAAGACCACTGGGAAATCATCGTATGGATATTGCTTTAAATACGTTTGAAAATAATCCGCAAATAAGCATACGAAATGTTTTAGAAAATATGGATATACCTCGATCAATAGTAAGAAAAATTTATGAACACCTATTTGATAGTTATCCTAGAAATAATAATTTTAGATAGGAAGAATGCAAGGATTACATCCTTATCATTTTAAACGGGTGCAGCATTTAACGGAGGCCCTTACTGGATTAATATAAAACCCTAAATATACAGGAAATTTTAGGTATTCATTAAATACATATAGTGAAAGAGAAAGAAGAATATTAATATGTAATTTAATTATCATTATTGAATGTCTATTAGATTCATAATAAAAATTAATATTATTCATTATATATACTATATATAATTTTTAATAAATAGGCTAAAATTAATGAAAAAAAACCCTAATTTCCATTACTTAAATTAAAATATGTACGAAAAAACGAATATTTAAAAATTAAATTTATTTGTAATGCAAAAATTATATAGGGGCAAAATTTTTAATTTTATGTTGATAATTGTTTTTTTATGCAGAATGAAAAAAGAATATTTATAAAGTTTTGGAATTTTAAATATAAATTAATTTTTGATAATAATTAGAGTTAATTTATTCGGGTAGTAAAAGTGTACTAAAAAAAATTCATCATTGGTTTGTGAGGAGGTAATAAGTTGTAAAAATAATTTATCAACAATAATTTGTTAATGAAATAATAAATTATTTGAATTATTTTTTAAATTTAATTTGTTGAGGTTATAATAAGTGATTTAAATAATTTTGTTAGCAATTACTTGTTAGAGAAATAAAAATTTGATTGAAATAATTTTATTAAGAATTATTTGTTAGAAGGGTTTGATAAAGGTTAAGTAATTTAAATTATTTTTAAAGGATAAAATTAATAAAATTTTTAATTAATTTATACTTTAATGAGTAATTATATAAAATAAGTTAAAATTATTGTAATTTAAGTATTAAATAGAATTTATATCATAATTTTTCAGTAAATTAATAAATTAAGTTTTTAAGAATTTAACCTTTGTATGAGTAATCAATTTTAATTTTTAATTAAAATAAGCAGTAAATTATAGAATTTTCCAGATATATAAAAATAGTTAATGTTATGTTTATGTTTTTTTTTTTAAAAGAAAAGGTTTTTTTAGTCTAAAAATTAAGTTATTCTTTTTTTTATATGCAAATTTTTGGTTGAAATTAAAATTTATTTAAAAAATATTTTGTGTGTTTATTCGCAGTAAATAAAATTAAATTTTAAAGAAATTTAGATTTAGGAATAGAGTTAAATATTAACGAAATTTGTGCCAGCAGTTGCGGTTATACAAATAATACGAATCGACTTTTGCCAGTGGATATTAGGAAATGAAAACACTATTCCTAGAATATTATGGTCGGATGAGTCAATATTAACTAGGAATGGTGCTTTTAATTTCCATAACATGCATCACTGGTCAGATGAAAATCCAAAAGTTGCTCGCCGTACAAATTTCCAACATAGATTTTCATTGAATTTATGTGCAGGAGTAATTGGGGATCTAGTAATTGGGCCTATTGCACTTCCCAATCGTCTGAATTCAGAGGTGTATCTGAACTTTCTTCAGAATGAGCTCATGGATATAATACCATTGGATGTGCGTCAGCAGTTTCAAGAAGATATGTTTTTTGAAATTGGTTGAATGTCAATTTTCCAGACAGGTGGTTAGGCCGAGGAGGTCCTGTAGCGTGGCCGCCACGTTCACCTGACCTAAATCCATTGGATTTCTATTTTTGGGGATCATTAAAAGACCTAGTTTATTCGACTGAAGTAAACACTCAAGAAGATTTACTTCAAAGAATCCGTCAGGCTGCAAATGAAATAAGAAGAAAAAGGTCTTCCACTTTTCGGGCTACGCAATCATTAGTTCGTCGAGCGAGACTCTGTAACCAACAAAATGGGAATTTGTTTGAACACTTACTGTAAAGCTAGTTTTAAGTATATCCAACTGTATGTCTTCTTTTTTAGACAAATTTCAATTTCGTTCGTAGAAAAAAATTATTTCTTTTGTTTTTGCCTAAATGTTAGCTATGTTGCAATAGAAATATGTATTTACACAATTAGTTTTTTCGTTGCCATGGCTAGTTATTCAACAATTCATTTAAATTCGCAGTACATTTCCTATCATGTGACAAATTTTTCAGTTTGACTTTATTCAAAAATGGCACAATTTATCGATATTCAATAAGAGTACCTTTTTTATTTAGAAAACCCTAGATTTTCAAATTCTAAAATTGAATTTCAAAAATAGAAACACACAAAAATTTTGGGTCTCAAATAACCTGAGTCCGTGCCTGTTACATCCGCTTCCAAACAAAACTGTCTAAAATTGTTAATATTTTTAAATCCAGCATAAAAAACTAGGCTAGGGTGCCAAATTTTATGTCTTTATTTCAACACGTTTTGGAAATATTAAGGAAAAACCATCTTCAGGGAAGCCCCTTTAAAATACCGTAGCGCCCTTAGGGGACGTTTGTCGACCTATGTTTATATAAACTTTTCTTCCTATTTTAAGCTCTAGAAACCGCTGGTAGAATATTGCACACTTTTTTCGGGACACCCTGTATAATTTGGATTATTATTGTTGAGAATCCTCAATTTTGAGTGTTTTGATGTTTTCGCCTACAACGAGTGCTATGCTAAGCGTGTACCATAAATTTACAGACGATTTTAAGACAAATGCAATGTGCTTTACAGTAAATTACATCCTAATCTGTCGACAAGTATCGCTGTTTCTGCTTTCTAGGCTTTCCCTTGACATTTTTTCTTTGTGCTACCGACGTATTTAGAAAAAAATGCCTGTTCTTCCGAATACATCGACATCTAAACTGGGACAGTGTTGTAGCAGTACATGCATTACGCATTCAAAGCCATACTCAGCGCTGGTCGATTTGTTTAATGATCCGATGCGTAATCATTTCGAATACGGATTCGACTGAACAGTTTGTTTGTTGTCCAAAAACATTATCATAACAGTATTATTGCACTATATTTTGTGGTCATAAAAACTGATGATGAAAGGCGTGGTTCCGTAGAGACTTGCCCACCCGCAAAGTTTTTAATAATTCGGCTGGAGTATTACGTAAAAAATCGATATAACTGATTAAAACTGATACGTCAAAGTGTGTACTAGCTAGTCGCTAGTGTACGCAACGAGCACTCGCTGTAAGCGCCACCTGTGGAAGAATGCAGCAACGATCTAATATACTAAGTGACATATAAATCCGAACACCCAGTTTAAATGGTTTTATTTTAATAAAAGTTGGTGATTGTATTTATCTTACTGTAAATAACAAGTGAAAAAATTTTCAGCCTTATCAGTTGGATATTCCGGTTTTTATACTGCTTTTTTTTAATTCACTAACGCTCTAAACATGAATATTTCAGCCGCAGTAAAGAATCAACGTTGGCGGATTTTGGTTCTTGACATCCTTTACGATCGGTTACGATGGCTAGAGTACGGAGACCTGTACGATTTCGTCAACTTAGTGAGTTTGATAGGGGCCGTATAGTGGGACTTCGGGAAGCTGGATTTTCTTTCCGGGCAATTTCAGTTAGAGTGCAAAGAAGTGTAGACACTGTGGTTAGGTGTTGTCAAGCATGGCTTCGAGAAGGCCGTACGCAAAGAGCAAGGGGCACTGAACGCCGCCGTAGAATAACAGACCATGAAGATCGCCGCCTAAGATTATTGGCCTTAAGGGACCGTTTCTCCACTGCCAGGTCCATTGCAAATGAATGGTTTGCAGAACACGGAAGACCTATTGGCATGCGAAGAGTTTACCGACGAATCAGAAGTTTTGGCTTGTTTTCATACCGGCCACACTGGGTCCTCCCTTTAACTCGAGAACACCGACGTAATCGCCTTGAGTGGTGCACACAACGGTCACTCTGGTACTCTGGTATCAGGAATGGAACAGTATTGTCTTTAGTGACGAGTCTCGATTTTGTTCAGGCATGCACGATGGTCGTGCCAGGGTTAGAAGGCGACGTGGTGAAAGGAGGAATCCACAGTTTTTTGTTGAAAGACATGTTCATCACACTGTTGGAGTTATGGTTTGGGGTCCTATAGCTTATGGTTCCAGGTCACCTTTAATCTTCATCAGAGGTAACATGATCGCGCAGCGTTATATCCACGAAGTTCTAGAACCCCATCTTTTACCCTATCTTGACACCCTGGCAGATCCAATTTTCCAACAAGATAATGCCCGACCACATGTTGCAAGAGTCACAATAGACTTCTTTCAACATAATGATGTCACATTGTTACCATGGCCACCAAGATCTCCCGACGTATCCCCAATTGAGCACGTGTAGGATATGATGGGTAGGAGATTGCTCAATTTGCAACGTCCTCCTCAGAGTCTAGAAGCACTTCGAGAGGAGTTGGTGGTTGCCTGGAATGAGATACCACAGGAAGACATTGACTATCTGATCAGAAGCATGCCTAGGCGCGTTGGAGAATGCGTAGCACATCAGGGTGCATCCACGCATTATTAAAGGTCAAAGGGCTTTAAAGCAGTGCAATAATTTTGAAATTTTTATCATTTACATATTATGCTTCATTAAGTACTTATACAAAATTTTATTAAAATAAAACCATTTAAACTGGGTGTTCGGATTTATATGTCACTTAGTATAGTATAGAGCCTACAGCGTAAGGTGGTACGTTGTGTCTTATAAAGTCTTTGTAACCTAACAATATTTATTGGCCAAGAGGTATTCGGTCTTTATGCAGATCAAAAGATACTACTCCTGTATACAGGGTGTAAAGTTGGTAGTGGATCAACGGTGTATGTATGGTCCGAAATTTTATAGATACGGGATAATGAAATTTCAATCGCAATTACAACTAAACCGACAGGTTTATGGCTGTCATTTTTTTTTTGAGATGAGCTAAACGGTTAGTTTTAGCAATGGCTATGTCACTTTTCAACAGAGCTAATTAGAAATCAAAAAATCTTAAATTAATTTTTTTGTCAAAATTCTCTTCCATTCCTCAACTTTGGAAGGCGGTAAAAAAAATTACGGTTGTGTTTCATTATTCATTTTATTGTTACAACTATTTCAATCCATGTAGAATGAACCTTGAAAATTTCAACTTGCTACGATAAGTGCCTCCCTCAAAAAATCTGTGTGTTTGACGCAGGTGGGTATCTACGAGCCCCTTCACACTTCAGTTGGCCCACTTCAAGATTTGTACCAATTACCATTGGGTAACATCACCTTTATTTTTTATTACGGCTGAAATTCTTTGGGGCATAGTGTTAACCAAGTCTTGGCAAAAATTTGGTGTAAAACAATCCCATATTTCTTGAAACTTTTGTCGCAGTTCGGTGATTGTACGAGCAGGATGTTGACGTGGAGCCTTTTTCATCTCGTGCCACAAAGTTTCAATAGGTGACAGATCTGGACTGCTAGAAACCCATTTCAAAAGTGGTACATTATTTTCTTCCATCCATTTTATAGCCTTTTTTGAGGTATGGCACGCTACACCATCTTGCTGAAACACAAAATTTTGGCCGGATGTCAAACATTCTTCCATCACTGGTGAAAGCGATTCTTCTAAAATTGCCAAATATTTGTTGGTATCCACATTTCCATCAATAAAATGCAGTTTCCCTACTCCTTTTGATGACATACTGCCCCAGACCATAATGGATGCTGTAAATTTCACTTTCCTCTTCAGAAAGTCAACACAGAATGCTTCATTTTTTTTGCGAATAATCCTACTGCGACTGCCACCAACACAAACTTCGAATCGGGCCTCATCACTCCATTGTATTTCACACCATTGTTGAGGTGTCCATTGTCTATGTTCTTTAGCCCATCTAAGCCGATTTTTCTTTCGCAGTGGAGTTAATAGTGGCTTTTCTTTGGCCTATAAACAAGTTGTGCAACTTAAGGGTTTTTACTTCACTTTTTTTATAAGAAAACTTACCTTGCAAGTGCTAAATCCTAGTTTGTGGGTCTCTCTATGAGTTATGGACCTCGAAATTCTCCTTCCAACAGCGTCACTCCACAGAGCACTTAATTGTAAATAATTGGCACGCCTGTTTTTCACGATTATTCTTCTTAATGCTTTTTGATCGGCATTTGTGATATTACTTTTTTTCACATATCGTGGCTTAATATTAACTGAACCAGTTATGTTATATCTTCTAACAATATTTCTCACACTGTACCGCGATAAGTCTAACAAGTTGGACCAACTGAAGTGGGAAGGGGCTCGTACGTTCTTTGGTTAGCTGAAACCGAATCCTAGATCCATTCAGTCCAGAGATTCCACTTAGACTCTCATATCCAGCTATATTTCCGACGACAGGAAGCTTACTAATTCTGACAAGCTCCCTAGACAAGTTCAGTCTAGCTACGCGTCTAGTTATCTGCCCTCTTTGGTTTACGGAAAATTATCGATCGCTTAAGGCTCGCGCAGACAAGCGTTCAAGCCGCGTTCGTCACATGTATTTCGATGGTCCGTCTTCAGAAGACCAAACATTGTCTAATAAGACAAAAAGATACTTAATTGTGAGAGAGATGAACAATGAGAGTTCGGTGTTGTTTTTCCTGCATTGCTTGAAGATGAATAACGATTTTTTATTTACTTCCGGATATCACTAAGTAGTTTTAATTAACTGCATGGTGATACAAAAAAGGAAATAGAGAAACAAGACACCAACTGGAGAAAGGCTATATCTACAAAAGAAAGATTTCTCATTTCCGTCGCTAGCTCAAGCCATGCTGCATTTTTTGAAACTATTTTTATAGTCTGGGTTACTACGATAACATAAAAAATGCCGTTCCCTTACTAAATCAACACATTTTTATCTTGCGAACGAGGCATTCCACGAGTTCTTTGTATACTAAGTGACATATAAATCCGAACACCCAGTTTAAATGTTTTTATTTTAATAAAATTTTGTATAAGCATTTAATGAAGCATAATAAGTAAATGATAAAACTTTCAAAATAATTGCACTGTTTTAAAGCCCTTTGACCTTTAATAATGTGTGGATGCACCCTGATGTGCTACGCATTCTCCAACGCGCCTAGGCATGCTTCTGATCAGGTGGTCAATGTCCTCCTGTGGTATCTCATTCCAGGCAACCACCAACTCCTCTCGAAGTGCTTCTAGAGTCTGAAGAGGACGTTGCAAATTGAGCAATCTCCTACCCATCATATCCCACACGTGCTCAATTGGGGATAAGTCGGGAGATCTTGGTGGCCATGGTAACAATGTGACATCATTATGTTGAAAGAAGTCTATTGTGACTCTTGCAACATGTGGTCGGGCATTATCTTGTTGGAAAGTTGGATCTGCCAGGGTGTCAAGATAGGGTAAAAGATGGGGTTCTAGAACTTCGTGGATATAACGCTGCGCGTTCATGTTACCTCTGATGAAGATTAAAGGTGACCTGGAACCATAAGCAACAAAAAACTGTGGATTCCTCCTTTCACCACGTCGCCTTCTAACCCTGGCACGACCATCGTGCATGCCTAAACAAAATCGAGACTCGTCACTAAAGACAATACTGCTCCATTCCTGATCCCAGAGTGACCGTTGTCTGCACCACTCAAGGCGATTACGTCGGTGTTCTCGAGTTAAAGGGAGGACCCAGTGCGGTCGGTATGAAAGCAAGCCAAAACTTCTCATTCGTCGGTAAACACTTCGCATGCCAATAGGTCTTCCGTGTTCTGCAAACCATTCATTTGCAATGGTTCTGGTAGTGGAGAAACGGTCCCTTAAGGCCAATAATCTTAGGCGGCGATCTTCACGGTCTGTTGTTCTACGGCGGCGTCCTGTGCCCCTTGCTCTTCGCGTACGGCCTTCTCGAAGTCATGCCTGACAACACCTAACCACAGTGTCTACACTTCTTTGCACTCTAACTGCAATTGCCCGAAAGGAAAGTCCAGCTTCCCGAAGTCCCACTATACGGCCCCTATCAAACTCGCTAAGTTGACGAAATCGTACAGGTCTCCGTACTCTAGGCATAGTAACCGATCGTAAAGGATGTCAAGAACCAAAATCCGCCAACGTTGATTCTTTACTGCGGCTGAAATATTCATTTTTAGAGCGTTAGTGAATTAAAAAAAAAAGCAGTATAAAAACCGGAATGTCCAACTGATAAGGCTGAAAATTGTTTCACTTGTTATTTACAGTAAGATAAATACATTCACCAACTTTTATTAAAATAAAACCATTTAAACTGGGTGTTCGGTCTGACCTCCGCCGTGTCTGCGCGACCCTATAGAGATCTATTGGTTACAAACAACTTGAAACGCAGAACTCGGAACGCTTTCTGTCTGCGCTAGCCCTTAAAGAGCACGATTATTCTAACGGACTTCGTACTTATGCTGCATATTATAGAGACGGGTGTAAAAAGACAGGCTCTACACGACCACACAAAGCTAATATACGTCGAGCTTTTCGTGACCGGGGTTTTTTTGTGGTTCGTACACGATCTCGCCGAGGAATCGAACGTAATTAATTGCTTATGTGCTAGCCTGACAGTAATGGATGATAATCGGTTCTCAATTTTAACTAATTTTTGACTGTCGCGGGATCACGATATTTATCAGAACGGGAACCTCGGTTCAACGAGGAGGTCTCCTTGCAGCATTTTCGATTTTTTATCAAACCTTGGTCACAGGTTATACACGGTCGGGCGGTAATTTTTACTTGAAAACAAATTTACGTGTTCGGGTTCACAGTGAAATAGCGTTCAATCGTGTGGTAGCCGTTTTTGACGCGGCATTGCGTTGTTGAATATTCGGGGCTTGTGCTGGTGTGCACGAGCCTTGAGGTGTCCCCATAGGAAAAAATCGCAGATGGATAAATCTGGGGACCGAGGAGGTCAATGAACATCACCAAGCCTGGAAATGAGGCGACCGCGGAAGGGAGGACGAATAACGTTCGTCGTTGCTCTGGCTGTGTGGGCGGTCGCCCCATCCTGTTGGAACCACACACGTCGAAATGGAACAAGTCGAGGTCGCAACGCTCCGAATTGACGGTAACAGCATTGCCATTAACGTCTTGTATGGGCCGCTGATGCAAGTTTGGCACACGGCGCGCCAAACCGTCACTTTTGAGGTGTGCAGCGGTCTTTCATGTCGCTGTTGCAGATTTTCGTTAGCTCAATAACTGCAATTCTGCTGGTTAACCATGCCACTAAGATTAAGGTGAGGTTCTCATTGCATCTCTATGCTGTAACTGTTGCACAATGGCCAATTTGTGGAGGTGAAAGTGGAGTCCCATATGGAAAATACGCCGTTTAAGGGATTAGAATCGTTCCTGGAGCTCCTGGTGGTCTCTTGTTGATCAGTCCACCGCGTGCGCGAAGTGATTGAACCAAACGAAGAAGAAGGAACAGCCCGAATCCGATGAATATTGAAGTGGCGACGACACTCACGCTGTACAGCCAACTCATACGCAAAAACGCAGTGTTCAACCGCCCACCGCTCCATAATGTCTAAGGGTAAAAATGCTAGATACGCCCGAGTCGAATGACAGTCTCCCCACCACTCTCGCCCGGATAGGCGGAGAGTACTAGCCATTTCGAAAACGTCCGTCCTTTGTGCCAGACCCTGTACATACAGGGAATTGTAACGATTGGCTCAATACATTTTTTTAAATCGACTCAGTCCTATTACTTTCCGGACAAACCCTGTATGCGACAGCTAGTGCCGGTCTCTTCGGTTCTCGTGTCCTCAACTGTTTTGCGGGTCTCCTACCTGTTTTCATGGGTGTCCGAGGATTTTTTTCGCAGGGCTTCGTTTGTAGACGTCACGGATGTTATTTTTTTTTTTTTTTGGTGAGGGGGGATAGCCCGAGCTACGGCGTGTGTGGGACTCCAGGGTCTTGAGGAGATCACCTAATACCCACTAAACCCTAAACCTCCGCGTGGCCCGACTCATCAGCGTCTCGGTAGGCCATGTGTTGTGCGTGACCTGCGGTCTGCTACAACGTCTCCTCATGTGTTTCAGTCTCTGGGAACGCCGGGTTGGTTCCCTTTACCTCGCACATTCTATCGATGTCGTTAAGCGATCATCGATAGAGGGTCTGCTAGGTGCTCTTGTTTTCGAAAAATCAAGAGTTTCAGGTCCTCTTACCAATATGTTGTTCCTGGTCCTGGTCCTGAAGGGTCCTGGTCCTGGTGGGTCCTGGTCGTGGCGGGTCCTGGTCCTGGTTGGTCCTGGTCCCGGTGGCTCCTGGTCCCGGTGGTTCCTGGTCCTCTGCATCCACGCCGTGGGGGGGGGGAGCAACCGCGAGTTCTCCTAGTCTCCTAGTCAAGGTTCCAGTTAGCGGGTGCCAACTGGGACCTTGGTCTGGAGTACCTGGTTCTGCGGTTGCGAGGCCTCTCGTCTGGATCGTAGTCCATGAGGAATCGTAGCTGCTCGTTCGGGTGGTCCTGAGCTTTCTCGAAGGTCTTCTCCGCTTTTTTCCTCATGTACTCGTGGATGGTGTTCCAATGCAGGTCTCTACGCAAGGTTGAGTTTCTTACGTAGGATGGTGCACTGGTGGCGATCCGGAGTAGCTTGATCTCTAGAGCAGCAAGTCGCTTGCGGTAGCTGGGGGCAGCGTACCCCCAGACCGCGGAGGCGTAAGCGAGCTGAGGTCTGGCGATGGCCTTGATCAGCCGTAGCTTGGTCGCTAGCGGCATCCGGCTGTGTCTACCCAGTAATGGGTAGAGTTGAGCCATGGCTGCTCTGGTCTTTGCGATGGCAGCTTCTATGTGGGCTTTCCAGGTGAGGCACTTGTCAAATACGATCCCCAGATATTTGACTTTGTCGCTCCACTGGATATCTTCGTCGAAGATGGATGCTTCGAGAGGTCTTGCAATCCTTCTTCGTTGAATGAAGATTGCCTGCGTCTTCTGGACGTTGATGCGGATTTTCCATTTCACGCACCAGTCCTGGATGTGGTCCAGTTCATCCTGTAGTCTCCTACGGATGATCTCGGGTCGTCGAGGCTTGGCGGCTATAGCAGTGTCGTCTGCATATAGGGCCAGCATTGTGTCAGCTGTCTTCGGCACATCGAGAGTATAGATGTTGTAGAGCAGGGGGGCTAAGGCTGACCCCTGGGGCACGCCTGCTTCCAGCTGTCGTCTTGTTGAATGGCATGTACCAATCTTCACCGTGAACCATCTTTGCGTTAGATAGCTCTGGATCAGTTGGCACATGTTCGCATCGATTCCGGCGGCTTCCATTTTGGCGATGAGTCCATCGTGCCAAACTCGATCGAAGGCTCGTTCCACGTCCAGCAGGACGAGACCGGTTGCCTCCTGGAGATTGAAGCCGCTGGTGATGTTTTCCGTCAGTCGTAGCGCTTGGAGTTCCGTGTTGTGGGAGGATCTGAAACCTAATTGCTCTGGGGGGAAGAAGTTGCAGTTCTTCTGCCTGCTTCTCTAGTCGAACGGCGATAGCCTTTTCGACTACTTTGCCCATCGAGGCAACCAGGCTGATGGGCCGGTAGTTCTGGGGCAACTTCCGGTCCTTGCCTGGCTTGGTGAGCATTATAACCTGGGCTTCCCGCCACCGCCGCGGGAAGTGGTTAAGTCTCAGAGTGGCATTGGCGATGTTGGTGAGCGCAGCAATGCCTTTGGTGGGAAGGTTCTTCAGCATCCTATTGTTGATGCCGTCCCTTCCCGGCGCCTTTCTGACCTTCAACCTGCGGATGTTATACTACAGAATCAAGAAATTTATAAACTGTCAATACGCATTTAGGCAAGGTAATTTCTGGAAAGATTTTTGTATTGAACATAATCACCAACAAGAGTAGCGGTTAGAGTTGATAGAACCTGATTCTTGACATGCTTCCTCGCCAGTGGACGTGGGAAGTAAAGAAGATCCGTGAAACCGCCAACAGCATGTGATTCTTTTTAGCACGAGGCCTTTATATTTCGGTTATGTCCCGTACTACAAACATAATAAAACATGGATCAGGAAATGATGTTCTAAAAGATAGAATTAATTTTATTACGACCTTTATAAAACAATACTCGTCTGATATATTTCACCTCAACGTTATTACTTAACGTTTTTGCAATACCGATTCTATTACCAAGGAGAATCACTTTCAGTGCAATACTGCGTAATTGTATCCGTTGTCGTGGTTTTCTTGCTACTATTTTAATTGAATTATAAAATTCATGTATTTTCCGCAACTCTCCTGACCGATAAATACGCGATCGTTTAACCACTTGCGGTCGATGAGGAATGCGATCTTATTTCGAAATTAGATTTGAGTTAGGTGGTAAAAAATGACGTCAAGTAGATTGACTTTATACTCGCAATGTCTTGTTGGACGTTTCACTGAAAAGGGATGAGTCAAGTCGAATCAAAATACGGAATCGAATACTGACTAGGTAGGTTCACTTCGGTCTCTGCATATCTAACTATGTTGTGGTACCAGTCCATTACTCAGCCTTTTTCCAAAAAAAGCTTTACCTTCGTGTTGTCAGGTAGTATAATTCTATACATCCAGTTTATGACATTAGAACTATACAGGGTGACTTTGAAGTTGAGTCATTAATTTTCAGATATGATTGTAGAAGGAAGATAAACCAAAATATGTGTGTAAAAATAAAAAAGAAATTAAGAAAAAATGTTACCTTGTTTTATAAAGTATCCTCCCGACAAAACCGCAACGGCCGATCCAACGATTATTAAATTGTCTATTTAAAAATGCACGCACATTTCTTGCATAATGGGGTGGTGCCCCATCTTGTAAAAACCACATGTTTTGTCTAATATTCAAAGGCACATCTTCCAGTAAACCAGGCAAATTGTGTTGCAAGAAATCAAGATAATTTTCACCAGTTAAGCGATTTGGTAATTCAAAAGGCCCAACTAAAATTCCATTAACAATTCCCGCACACAGGCTGATTGGTTCAAATCGCTGTTGAAAATTGGTTTCCCTTATTTCATGGGGATTTTCAATAGCCCAAACGTGAGAATTACGTGAATTAATAATTCCGTTTCTAGTAAAGAGGGCTTCATCACTCACTAAAATTTGATTTAAAAAATTGTCATCATTTTGATGTTTATTTAAAAGCCAATTGCAAAAGTCAACCCTTTGTTCATGATCTTTCGGTTGTAAGGCCTGCACTTTTTCTATGTGAAACGGATAGAACTGATTTTCACGTAGAGTTTTCCAAGTTTTATATTGACTAATCGCCAATTGAGTTGAAATTTGTCGGGTGCTTACTGTTGGATCATCACTTACTAATTCTAAAATTTGTTCTTCTAGTTCTATTTGATCGTGCGGTCTTGGAGCACCGGCATGATCTCCTCTGTGAGGTCTTATGTCACCTGATTCACGAGCTCTTTGCACTACATTAACAAAGGCACGAGGGGTTGGTTGCACTCGATTGGGAAACCGATCCGCATAGATCCGTGATGCCGCCGCAGCATTTTGTAAAGACTCCCCGTAAATAAGAACCATGTCCACAAGTTCAGCATTTTCGTAAACATGTGCCATTTTTGATTTGAGCCACGCAACAGACACGACTATTCACTTACGCGTTACCGACTACCGACTGACACTGACTGTATACAACCGAAGAAAATAATTGTAAAAACATCGTTCCAAATTCTTTCGCTTTTTTGTTTCCGATGCGATGAACGGATAAGGCGGATTATATCTGTTGTTGCCAAACACGAGCACATAATATTATTATTGAGACAGGGCGGTACTCAAACTTCCAAAGGGCTATAACTTTGTTACTTTAATTTTACCAGAAAAATGGTAAAGGAAAAAAACATTTCTTTTGATCAGATCTACTCACTGTTAAAATAAATGACTCAACTTCGAAGTCACCCTGTATATGTATGGTATCCTTCAAGAGACTTGTTAAGAAAGAGCTGATGGGTAAGTTCGAAGGTGTTGTGATGTGAACTATACTAAGTGACATATAAATCCGAACACCCAGTTTAAATGGTTTTATTTTAATAAAATTTTTTAGTACTTAAATAATGTGTGGATGCACCCTGATGTTCTACGCATTCTCCAACGCGCCTAGGCATGCTTCTGATCAGGTGGTCAATGTCCTCCTGTGGTATCTCATTCCAGGCAACCACCAACTCCTCTCGAAGTGCTTCTAGAGTCTGAGGAGGACGTTGCAAATTGAGCAATCTCCTACCCATCATATCCCACACGTGCTCAATTGGGGATAAGTCGGGAGATCTTGGTGGCCATGGTAACAATGTGACATCATTATGTTGAAAGAAGTCTATTGTGACTCTTGCAACATGTGGTCGGGCATTATCTTGTTGGAAAGTTGGATCTGTCAGGGTGTCAAGATAGGGTAAAGGATGGGGTTCTAGAACTTCGTGGATATAACGCTGCGCGTTCATGTTACCTCTGATGAAGATTAAAGATGACCTGGAACCATAAGCTATAGCACCCCAAACCATAACTCCAACAGTCTGATGAACATGTCTTTCAACAAAAAACTGTGGATTCCTCCTTTCATCACGTCGCCTTCTAACCCTGGCACGACCATCGTGCATGCCTAAACAAAATGAGACTCGTCACTAAAGACAATACTAGTGAAAGTTGTCTGCACCACTCAAGGCGATTACGTCGGTGTTCTCTAGTTAAAGGGAGGACCCAGTGTGGCCGGTATGAAAACAAGCCAAAACTTCTCATTCGTCGGTAAACACTTCGCATGCCAATAGGTCTTCCGTGTTCTGCAAACCATTCATTTGCAATGGACCTGGTAGTGGAGAAACGGTCCCTTAAGGCCAATAATCTCAGGCGGCGATGTTCACGGTCTGTTGTTCTACGGCGGCGTCCAGTGCCTCTTGCTCTTTGCGTACGGCCTTCTCGAAGCCAGCTTCCCGAAGTCCCACTATACGGCCCCTATCAAACTCACTAAGTTGACGAAATCGTACAGGTCTCCGTACCGTAAAGGATGTCAAGAACCATAATCCGCCAACGTTGATTATTTACTGCGGCTGAAATATTCATTTTTAGAGCATTAGTGAATTAAAAAAAAGCAGTATAAAAACCGGAATGTCCAACTGATAAGGCTGAAAATTTTTTCACTTGTTATTTACAGTAAGATAAATACATTCACCAACTTTTATTAAAATAAAACCATTTAAACTGGGTGTTCGGATTTATATGTCACTTAGTATATATTATTTTGCTTTGTTCACTTGTACTTTCATATGTGAGTATTGTAAAGACTTTTATCGTTCCACTTTGTTTTGCTTACTTTTCATTACCTAATTTTTTCTTGTGTATAGAGTTCATCTTTGTCGCACCTATTATGATCAGTACTATTTTTGCCTTCATAGTAGCATTCAATTCTTTGCTGATGACTCCCAAATTTATAATTACTTCCATAGTAGCAACACTCAAATTGCTGAATATGAAATTAATAAAGATATAAAATCAATTAGTGTATATGCAAAAAACTCAACCCTTCAAAATCAAAACTGATTATTTTTTCACCTAAACCTTTTAGAAATCATGTTAAAAACAACTTTAATGTTAGCTAGGATGGTGCTACTATCGAAATTAATGAAGCAGTCACAAACTTGGGAATTCTTTTTGATGTGTATCACAATTTATTTTAGAAAAGTACTCACATACATAGTTATACCGCTCACGTCGCAAAATGTTTCCTTTTCTGTCTACGTTCACATATATGATTAAATTCTTATTATTTATGTATATTGCTTTTACATATTTATAATCGTTATTAGCAGAATACCTTTATGCTAAACTTCGCCGTTTAATAAAAGACGTTTTATTATTATTATTACATTACTAAACATTCGTCGTATCTCAATCTCCAGGTCTTTATATTTTTTTAATGAGTCTTTAGACCACTTTTTGAATAGCTTTGTTATCATATCAACATCTTTAGTAATGCATGTTTTGTTGATTTTGTCCTTTATGATAATATATGGATTGTTTTGTTCAACATAAGGGATTGATACTTTCAGGTTTCCTTCATTGACTCTGATTGGTGAAGACATCACTTGTCACATACCGTGATTCCAACAAATTGCTATAATGCAGGTATTCATTTGTCAATATAGAACAGCAACATTATATGCTGTATCGTTTTATTTTCAGTTTTACATAATCTCGATTTTGAATCATCCGTTGTCTGAAGTATTTTGATCTTATAATAATTTGTTGCTATAACCTGATCCATGTCGTTATCAGAGCGTCTGATTCATTTTTGACGTCCCCACCTTGAGAAGCTATCACCATGTGGTACGTGCGTTGACATATTTCTTCTGTACGTCTTTCGGGTACTGCCCATGCAAACTGTTGCTACTCCATGTCTCTTCCAGTCGTCGACGAATTACATATTTTGCTCTAACCTTTATTTCTTTTGCTCTGTTGGTGCCTGTTGTTATTTCCGTTGGTGTTTTCTGTTCCATGTCAACGAATTCTATTTTTTGCTCTAACCATTACAGTGGACCCCCGATAATCCGGCCGCTGTCTAATCCGGCGCCCCCTGTTTTCCGACATGTCTTTGAATATGTATTACATACATACGTATTTGACAATCTACAATTTATGACATTAAAAGAAATCACGAGAAAGTTCGTGTCAACTACTGACTGCGGGCCAGACAAGAGACAGACACTCAAGAAAGCTGAACATCCGGAAGTGGAAGAAGCTTTTTACATGTGGTTTCTTCAGGAAAGAAATAGGCATGCACCAATTTCAGGACACATGTTGGCCCTGAAAGCTACGTTTTTTTATAAGGAAATAACAAAAATAGATGATTTTGTGGTCAGCAAAGGATGGCTAGAACGTTTTAAAAGTCGTCATGGCATACGTTTAATGACTATTACAGGAGAGAAACTTTCTAACGATGCCACCTGCGTAGAGCCCTTTAAGTTAAGATTTTTGCAAAAGGTGAACGATTTAAATCTTGACCCGCCACAGGTGTACAATGCAGTCGAATCAGGGCTTTTTTGGCGTGTGATGCCTAACAAAACTTTCGTTTCTTGTAACGAAAAATCCGTACCTCGACGAAAAGTAAGTAAAGATCGTGTAACTATACTACCATGTGCTAACGCTGCGGGCACAAACGCGCTTAAGATGATGGTCGTTGGGAAATCTAATAAACCACGGGCATTGAAAAACATTGATTTATCTGTAGACTATTACGGACAAAAAAGTGCATGGATGACAAAAGACCTTTTCAAAAAGTGGTTGGATGAATGCTTCGTACCTGAAGTTAGGAAATGGTTAAAATATCATACTTTTCCTCAAAAAGCGTTGTTGCTTCTTGATAACGCTCCCGGTCATCCGTCTGAAGAAGAACTAACAACTGAGGATAAATGCATCACTGCGATGTTTCTTCCGCCAAATTGCACTGCACTGATTCAACCAATGGACCAGAATATCATTCAGATTGTCAAGCAAGACTATAAGAAAAACGTACTTCTGAGAGCCGTATCAAAAGACCAACCAATAGAAATACCTTTAAAAGAATTTAATATGAAGACTTGGTTTTTGCTCTTTGTCAGTCGTGGAATGCGTCATCAACTATTAAATCGTCTTGGAAAAAGTTATGACCAGATATAGTCACGACTCCTAGCAACGTTTACCGTTCGACTAGAGAAGCAGGCAGAAGAACTGCAACTTCTCCCCCCAGAGCAATTCGGCTTCAGATCCTCCCACAACACGGAACTCCAAGCGCTACGACTGACGGAAAACATCACCAGCGGCTTCAATCTCCAGGAGGCAACCGGTCTCGTCCTGCTGGACGTGGAACGAGCCTTCGATCGAGTTTGGCACGATGGACTCATCGCCAAAATGGAAGCCGCCGGAATCGATGCGAACATGTGCCAACTGATCCAGAGCTATCTAACACAAAGATGGTTCACGGTGAAGATTGGTACATGCCATTCAACAAGACGACAGCTGGAAGCAGGCGTGCCCCAGGGGTCAGCCTTAGCCCCCCTGCTCTACAACATCTATACTCACGATGTGCCGAAGACAGCTGACACAATGCTGGCCCTATATGCAGACGACACTGCTGTAGCCGCAAAGCATAGACGACCCGAGATCATCCGTAGGAGACTACAGGATGAACTGGACCACATCCAGGACTGGTGCGTGAAATGGAAAATCCGCATCAACGTCCAGAAGACGCAGGCAATCTTCATTCAACGAAGAAGGATTGCAAGACCTCTCGAAGCATCCATCTTCGACGAAGATATCCAGTGGAGCAACAAAGTCAAATATCTGGGGATCGTATTTGACAAGTCCCTCACCTGGAAAGCCCACATAGAAGCTGTCATCGCAAAGACCAGAGCAGCCATGGCTCAACTCTACCCATTACTGGGTAGACACAGCCGGATGCCGCTAGCGACCAAGCTACGGCTGATCAAGGCCATCGCCAGACCTCAGCTCGCTTACGCCTCCGCGGTCTGGGGGTACGCTGCCCCCAGCTACCGCAAGCGACTTGCTGCTCTAGAGATGAAGCTACTCCGGATCGCCACCAGTGCACCATCCTACGTAAGAAACTCAACCTTGCGTAGAGACCTGCATTGGGACACCATCCACGAGTACATGAGGAAAAAAGCGGAGAAGACCTTCGAGAAAGCTCAGGACCACCCGAACGAGCAGCTACGATTCCTCATGGACTACGATCCGGACGAGAGGCCTCGCAACCGCAGAACCAGGTACCCCAGACCAAGGTCCCAGTTGGCACCCGCTAACTGGAACCTTGACTAGGAGACTAGGAGAACTCGCGGTTGCTCCCCCCCCCCACGGCGTGGATGCAGAGGACCAGGAACCACCGGGACCAGGACCAACCAGGACCAGGACCCGCCACGACTAGGACCCACCAGGACCAGGACCCTTCAGGACCAGGACCAGGAACAACATATTGGTAAGAGGACTTGAAACTCTTGATTTTTCGAAAACAAGAGTTTCAAGAGAACCAGCAGACCCTCTATCGATGATCGCTTAACGACATCGATAGAATGTGCGAGGTAAAGGGACCCAACCTGGCGTTCCCAGAGACTGAAACACATGAGGAGACGTTGTAGCAGACCGCAGGTCACGCACAACACATGGCCTACCGAGACGCTGATGAATCAGGCCACGCGGAGGTTTAGGGTTTAGTGGGTATTAGGTGATCTCCTCAAGACCCTGGAGTCCCTCACACGCCGTAGCTCGGGCTATGGTATGGTGCGTAAATGCATTCCCCCCTCACCAAAAAAAAAAAAAAAAAAAAACGTTTCACAAATCAGTATAAATTCGAAAATTATAGAACAAGTCGCATACTGAAACACGGATAAGTCCGGAAGATTTGGAAGTCTGGTGCCGTGGAATGGATAAATAGGAAAATGTTTTTCATGAAATGTCTGACGAAGAGATTATAAAAGAGGTTTCTAATTATACAACAAACAATCAGGTAAATAACGACGACGTGATTGCAACTGCTCCACAAGTCACAGCACAAGACGCAATTAACGGCTTTGAGCTAGGTTTACAATGGGCTGAAGAGAATGGTACATCCTACAACGAACTTTTACTTTTGAGAAGACTGAGGGACAAAGCTCTGATCTCGCGTTATAACAACCTTAAACAAAATAAGATGATGAGTATTTCCAAGCTTCATAATTTGATAAATTCATTAATGATTTTGATTAATAATTCTTGTTTATTTTGGTACATATGTATGTGCATTTATGCTCAATTTTATAATAAAACGTAAGCTCTCTATTGTTATTTAATTTACTAAAATCGACATACATAAACTATGTATGATTTGTACTTCAAAGTACATACATATACATAACATATATAATCTTACCATTGGATATGTAATTTGTCGGATTACAAGGTACTCTTTTGTGAAAAATTCCGGACTATAGGGGGTCTTAGGCAGTACTCTATAATCCGACAAATTCGATAGTCCCACACTGCCCTGCATAATATTTGTCGGATTACCTGAGGTTCACTGTATTTAGTTTACTCTTTATTTTCGTTGGTGTTTTCTATTCTCTTGTTGTGAGATTCTTATCTCAACAGTAGTAACATTCACCCATGTTAGTTATTGTCCCTTATTATTTATATATTTCGCCTCTTCCAAACTTCAGTTGGACAAGCACTTCGTCTTGTACTGTTTAGTCACAGTATGCCCTCCCGATATTTTACTAGTGTACAACTGACAAAACAATAGGTCCCAATGTACTTAATTGGTATTCGAGGCGTGACTCAGTTTTCGGTTGGTTACGTGCGACAATGCTTATTGCTGGCGTTCAGTTTGGAAGCACAGTATGTTCGACGTCAACAGTTATGAGCCATTTGAATTTATATGAGCAGTGGGCAGACTTACAACAGTTCCGAGATTAATGCAATTATTTATACATTCAATTAGAATATGGGCTTATAGAAAGAACAGGGTAGGTGCAAGCTGGGATTCGCGTCTTGACTTTCAAGCTACTTGACCTGACTGAAATCAAATCAAGTATTAGATATCGGCAATGTAACTCAAGTCAAGAAGTTTTTACGTCAAATACTTGAAAACTCAAATAGCCTAGATGATTTTTGTAATATAAATACGAGTAGATTTTAAATTCACAACGAAAAGACTTTGTAGCAGCTAAATACAAAAAAAAATCTGAATTAGCTTTTCATCTGCTAATCACGATTTAAGACACATGAGGGTCATAAAGGATATACAGGGTGGCGCAACGAAAACGAAACAGACGCATTTACTGGCAGCTCAGGTTTTTTTTTGAAAAACGCTCAGACCCGTCGATTTTGCTTTCGAGGGGGACACAAGCTTGGCAAAAAATCACGTTAACACGTGCAGCCCCCTGGGCGGGGGTGACACCAACCCTAAAACCTTAAATGGAAAGGGGGGTCGAGAGATACCTTATTTTAAAGGTATTTCAATTACCTTTATAATGATGTAAAATACATGAGCTTCAGTTCAGTAGTTTTGAAGATTTATTGATTTAAATCTTAAAGTAGACTTTAATAGGTACAGATTAGTTTGTACTACTTTCAGAAGCAATTTGACTAAAAGAATTTACTTGATAAGTAAATGCTTTTATTCACTACGCCCATGGTTTGTTTATCATTTTGTTGTTGAAAATAGCTACTGGAGCGTTTTTTTGTGGCAAAACAGTTATTGCTTAAAGAAAGATAAGGAAATATCTCGTAGGTACTTATTTTAAATAGGAAACATATTTTGCGATTGATTTGACCAAACTTTGTTGCTAAAATAACTCGTAACGCTTTATTACATAAATTAACCATGGTATATTCCCATATTTTTCGGAAATAACACTGATCAACAGCCAAAAAATATCCTAAATAAAATCAACAAAATATTACTATTTTTAATGTGCTAAAACCGGAATGAAACTTATTTTTTCAATATTAGTTCAAGTTTTAGAGATATGGTAATTATATGTGTTCCTGCTGTGACAGTGTTAATATACTGAAATTCACAAGAATGCACATGCTGCATTTTTATATTCGGCAAGGAAAAATGATGTAATCGGCATGATTGTGTTACGTTATACATACGTGTACATTATATTGTTTTATATTAGCCATTTTTTCCTCAGTTGGCTGACAGCGTTCATGCAAGATGTCTCCAAAGTGTGTAAACAATCCAGATGAGTTTTGTTACGTGTGTGGTGATGTGACTTTTGCGGCTCAGAGACGGTCTATTACTCCACTAATAACAAAGGCATATCAGCTTTATTTCGGTTGTAAACTAGGTGATCAAGACAAACAGTGGGCACCCCACATCTGCTGTAATACATGTGCTCCAAGTCTGAGGAGCTGGTTAAATGGCAAAAAACGGTCTATGCGCTTTGCTGTCCCAATGGTTTGGAGAGAGCCTACAAATCATATTAATGATTGTTACTTTTGAATGGTACCTTGTGTTGGACAAGCCACAGGTATGTCCAAGAAAAAAAATCTGTTATTAACTACCCAAACATACCATCTGCGATGAGACCTGTGCCTCACAGTGACGAAAATCCTATTCCAAAACCCCCAGAACCCTACACTTGCGAATCAGAAAACGAATCAGATCATGGCGATCGAGTGATTCGTCAGGAAGAAGATATGCCATCAACGTCAAGAGATCCTGATTTTATACCGAGCACGTCATGCCACCAACCGCACAAAATAACACAGTCAGAATTAAATGATCTTTTAAGAGATTTAGAACTTCCAAAATGTAAGGCAGAGTTACTTGGATCAAGACTGCAGCAGTGGAACTTGTTAGAAGACGATGTTTCGGTATGTGTTTTTCGTAAACGCCACAAAGACTTAGAACCATTTTTCAATATGGAGAATAACTTGGTTTTCTGCAGTAACATTAACGGCTTACTGGCGGCTTTAAGTATAAACTATAACCCAGAAGAATGGAGATTGTTTATAGACAGTTCAATATTGAGTTTAAAGGCAGTGTTATTGCATATTGGAAATATTTTACCATCTCTTCCTGTAGGGTATGCAGTTCACATGAAAGAATCATATGACAATATGAAGTACCTATTGACATGCATAAAATACGATGAGCACCAATGGCATATTTGTGGCGATTTGAAAGTTGTTGCACTTTTACTTGGGCTGCAGCTAGGCTACACAAAGTTTTGCTGTTTTTGTGTGAATGGGACAGTCGGGCAAAGGCACTTCATTACACCAGACAAAACTGGCCTGTTCGTCAATTCCCAGAGCCAGGTCAAAAAAATGTACAGCATATGCCATTAGTAGATTCGAAAAAAAATTTATTACCACCATTGCATATCAAGTTGGGCCTAATGAAAAACTTTGTCAAGGCATTAGATAGAGATGGGTCAGCTTTTCAATACCTGCGTCAGAAATTTCCAAGGTTAAGAAGGTATTTTTGTTGGGCCACAGATTCGAAATATTTTGAAAGATACACAGTTTGAAAACACTTTAACAGGTATTGAAAAAACTGCTTGGAATGATTTCCGTCTGATCGTCACTAATTTCTTGGGAAATAGAAAAGCTGACAACTATAAAACCCTTGTCAAAAATATGCTGTCATCGTATCAAAAGATGGGCTGTAATATGTCTCTTAAGATACATTTCCTACACTCACACCTGGACTTTTTTCCTGACAATTGCGGAGCCGTAAGTGATGAGCACGGCGAACGTTTTCATCAGGATATTTCAACAATGGAAAAAAGGTACCAGGGAAAGTGGAATCCTTCCATGCTTGCAGACTACTGTTGGACTCTTGGTAGAGATGCTCCAGAAACGTTCCATAAAAGAACAGCAAAAAGACAGCGCATATAGTGATTCTTATAAGTATATGAATCTTGTTACTTTTTTTAATATATCCTCAAAAATCGGGAAACTGGGTCAGTTGCCAATAAAAAACGCAACTTTGAAAATCCCATAAGGAACGAAGCAATAGAAGTGGGAGTTTTAGGGCAAGCAAACCATTCTAGAACCAGCCCTGTCCGAAATAGAAACTCGCGAAGTGGGATGAGAGCAAGCAGACTCAACACTAGGTCGAAAGTAGTACCGTATACATAAATCATACGCGTTAACAAACGTCTCTATATGGATAAATATTATTATCGTACAGCCGGTTTGCTAATACGTTTATATTAATTTCTAATTAGCTGGCCAACGCGTAATTTCTTTGTCAATGAAACCGATCGCTTTCGGCGATGCGTGTAATTTGCCGCCGCGTTCGAAGCTGCGCCCATAAAGAAAAGTCAAAGCATGATAAATGGGTTGCGTACGTTCTGCCGCATTCTGCACTCCCGTGTACAGACTACGAAAAAAAAATCGTCAATTTTGACAAGTATAAAAATCGCTAATGTCAAAATACCCTTCGGCGTCTTAAAGGGGACGGTTTTATACTGAATTTAGATTCTTTACAACCACAAAAATAACTCATTTTTGAAGAATTGAAAAATACAATTTTTAGGGTTTTTAAATAATTATTATAAATCGTCCTTATTTAGGGCAAAGTTTAGCATACGGTCATGCTGCCACAAATATGCTATTAAAATATATGCGATTCTATTTAAAAAACTGCATGTTTGCTACGGTACGAAGTTATGTCACACCCTGTATATATTGGTATAATTTTCAAATATGCGTTAGCAACATATCAATGTTATCACGGAAACAGATTTTTGATGCCTTTTCCAGTTTGCTCATAAAACTGCTTTCCATTTTTGTTGGGAAAATTACTAGTCAAACATTAACAAAGTACGAGGTGGTTTATATTATCCTTTCACACATACATATATAGTAAGCGTTCTTTGTCGATACGAGCGCATAACAAATATCATACCAGCCTGCTCAGAACAATGGATGTGCCTGGTTCAAAGAACTATTTATCTTGAAGCGTTAATTAAGTACAATACGCACTATCTCTAGGTGAATAATTATCTTGGAATAAAATATCAACCTACTTATTTAGCTACTGGCTCAGGCGACTTTACTAACCCATGAATTGCAAAATAGACGCACACGATATGCATATCGTTTATGTGACGACATCCTGCATCTTAAATTGAAGTCACTATCGTATGGTTAATACCGATCTTTGATTTATTTTCTTTAAGCGTTATAGAATAGGCGGAGAATCGTTGTGATCCTGTATTTAGTGTACAGGGTGTCCCAACGAAAATGGAAAGTAATTTTACTAGCAATCTGGGAAACATATCAAAAATCCGTATTCGTAGCAATCTTGATTTGTGCCTTGTATGCATATTTTATAATTATACTAAGTGACATATAAATCCGAACACCCAGTTTAAATGGTTCTATTTTAATAAAAGTTGGTGAATGTATATATCTTACTGTAAATAACAAGTGAAATAATTTTCAGCCTTATCAGTTAGACATTCCGGTTTTTATACTGCTTATTTTTAATTCACTAACGCTCTAAAAATGAATATTTCAGCCGCAGTAAAGAATCAACGTTGGCGGATTTTGGTTCTTGACATCCTTTACGATCGGTTACGATGCCTAGAGTACGGAGACCTGTACGATTTCGTCAACTTAGTGAATTTGTTAGGGGCCGTATAGTGGGACTTCGGGAAGCTGGACATTCTTTTCGGGCAATTGCAGTTAGAGTGCAAAGAAGTGTAGACACTGTGGTTAGGTGTTGTCAGGCATGGCTTCGAGAAGGCCGTACGCAAAGAGCAAGGGGCACTGGACGCCGCCGTAGAACAACAGACCGTGAAGATCGCCGCCTAAGATTATTGGCCTTAAGGGACCAGGTCCATTGCAAATGAATGGTTTGCAGAACACGGAAGACCTATTGGCGAATGAGAAGTTTTGGCTTGTTTTCATACCGGCCACACTGGGTCCTCCCTTTAACTCGAGAACACCGACGCTATCGCCTTGAGTGGTGCAGACAACGGTCACTCTGGGATCAGGAATGGAACAGTATTGTCTTTAGTGACGAGTCTCGATTTTGTTTAGGCATGCACGATGGTCGTGCCAGGGTTAGAAGGCGACGTGGTAAAAGGAGGAATCCACAGTTTTTTGTTGAAAGACATGTTCATCACACTGTTGGAGTTATGGTTTGAGGTGCTATAGCTTATGGTTCCAGGTCACCTTTAGTCTTCATCAGAGGTAACATGAACGCGCAGCGTTATATCCACGAAGTTCTAGAACCCCATCTTTTACCCTATCTTGACACCCTGGCAGATCCAACTTTCCAACAAGATAATGCCCGACCACATGTTCCAAGAGTCACAATAGACTTCTTTCAACATAATGATGTCACATTGTTACCATGGCCACCAAGATCTCCCGACTTATCCCCAATTGAGCACGTGTGGGATATGATGGATAGGAGATTGCTCAATTTGCAACGTCCTCCTCAGACTCTAGAAGCACTTCGAGAGGATTTGGTGGTTGCCTGGAATGAGATACCACAGGAGGACATTGACCACCTGATCAGAAGCATGCCTAGGCGCATTGGAGAATGCGTAGCACATCAGGGTGCATCCACACATTATTAAAGGTCAAAGGGCTTTAAAGCAGTTCAATCATTTTGAAATGTTTATCATTTACTTATTATGCTTCATTAAGTACTTATACAAAATTTTATTAAAATAAAACCATTTAAACTGGGCGTTCGGATTTATATGTCACTATATTTTATTATACATATACGTCATTTGGTTTTTCTAAAAATCGATCGCAAAAACTCAAAAAAGCTTGCACAGAAGATGTATAAATCTCATATCTAAAAAAATTCTCCAAAAAAACAATTTAACGTTGCAGAAGTATACAGGGTGTTCCATTTGTAAGTTTTGTGAAAAGGTACACCTTTTTTAGAAATTAGCTTAGAATAGAGGATGATAATTTTTCGAGAATGAAGATTCATCTGAATATTTTCAAAAGAGGTGGTTTGACCAAATACTCTGTGTTACATCCAGAAAAAATACAACTTGTTTTTTTGGCAACATAACGAGTACATTCAAAGCATGCTGTGGCAACAATGTCAACCTTTTATCTTTGTTTTTGTTTACCTTTGCTAAAATGTTACCTCTTGGTGTCTGCGCGCTGAGTTGTACATATATTTTTAGTTATTGCACTTATTCGCTTTGCTGTTGTGAGGCATGTACACAGGACTGTTGGAATAATGGTTTGGAGGGATATTGCCTATGGTTGTCGATCACCGCTTCTCTTTGTTCAAGGAAATATGGCTGTCCGCATGTTATTTTTGAAGCAACCCTTTCACCAATAGTGGACTTGTAACAACTTGTAATTTGGGTATTTATCTACAGTATATTCAGATAAGAGATAGACCGGACATAAACAAGACCACGTGATCATCGAACGCTGTAACATTCGGCAGGGACGTATTAAGAGTCACGCAGTACATATTTTAGATAGTAGATGCTGCTTTGCGTAACTTTGTAGTAAATTAGCACAATTCGATGTGTATACGATTGGTGATGGATATAGGATCATGTGGGGGTGGGGTAAGAAATATATAATGATGTAAATATACATAAGGGTTTCAAAATTTTCGCTTCGATTTCCAGCTTCGGATGCCGCCTGTTGTTTGGTGAAATACAGTCGAATATAATCTCAAAATGGCGTTTAAATTAGCCTAAACTAAAAATAATCGTATATCTCTTAAAATTGCTTTTAGAATATTGATTAGTATATTTTTTGATTTCTAGGTAAATATGTAACCAAATTAAAACGTTCAAAACGTAAAAAAATGTGCATGGTTGAACATTGTCAGAAAGTAGATTCTTGAATAGGTTTTCCAAAATGGGTTCAAAAATGTCAATAATTAATTAAAAAATACAGTAGCTTTATAATTACTTATAACTTACCGAATTTGATGAACGACATCTTTTGGAAAGATGAGCTTGATGAGCTTTCATCATCGCTACTGCCTGAAGCACCAACGTCAATAATGAATGGCTCGACTTGTTCCTCTAAAATATTGTCCAGTTCCCACATTCTCTTTTCAACTTTGTCTTTCACGTGCTTAATACAGTTTTTCCATTTTTGCGCTGTTATTAATTCTAGTGCTTCTTTGAAAAGTCCTTTGAGGTCACAAAATTTAAAAGTTGTATTGTGCTTAGCTATATAATTTTTAACCTCTGCCCATATGAGCTCAATGGGATTGAGCTCGCAATGGTATGGAGGTAAACGGAGCACAGTTTTATTTTGACTTGCTGCCATTTCGTCAATGGCGTATTTTTGATATTTCGCCTTGTGATCCTTGACAATTCTTAATAATTGTACTTTCAGCATTACTTCTTCAAAGTTGATATTTTCGAGCGGAGCCAATTTTGAACATCAACTTTCCTTGAAGCCGTTGTTGGGACCTTCTCCATTCTTCGAGAATGATAAGGCGCATTATCCAACACAATTACTGCGTTTTCCTCTAAGTTCGGTAAAATTTTTGAAAACCACTGTTCAAACGATTCGCCATTCATTTCCTCGTGGTAATCTCCAGTTTTCTTAGACTCAAAGCACCACAGACCGTCAACAACAAATCCGTTCTCACTGCCAATATGGCAGATAATGAGCCTTTTCCCTTTACCTGGAAATCGAAGTACTAACTGGTGTAGATTTATTTCAATAAGCGAACCTTTTTCAAATGTTTTCATCACATTCAGCGAAAAAACATTGAGACATGAGTATCAGATTGCTATAATTGGGATTATTTAGTCATACTGAAAGAAAGAATATTGAACGTCGTATGATTACTCAGCGCTTCACAATTTAATTTAAAGTTATAAACCTTTAAAAAATGAATGATCAGGAACCTGAAATACGCGCAAATATTAATATTAACAAATTATAACTTTATAAAGCTTAAAGTATGAATTAAAATGATTAGAAATATTAGGAACAGTACACAATATAAAACTTAGTAACTTTTTTTAAGTTTATAATATTCGGCATATGTATTTTAAGATTATATTAAAAAATTATTGAAATATCGAAAACACATAAAAACATGGCTTAAAAAAGTTCTAACAAATGAAAATGACAATAAAACATCCACGCATTTTATCGAAAGTTATAAAAGTTTTGTTACTGGTAATATGTTTTATCTGCCCCCTGGAATTAATGTTTAGAACCTTGTTCCCAAGGTTTGAAAAACATCCGATTGTTGTCTATTACTCGTATTTACCTGCTGGATGTTTTAATCCGGTGGACAGTCCATCTAGAAAGGCCCTCCTGGATGAAGTTACAGAATCATCAACCCATACTTTACTTGTAGTGTGTCCTGCGTTTACCCACGTTTCATCAAGGTAATAAATCTTCCTGTTTTGATTTCTATATTTCCCAATGTTTGTTAAATAATCCCTCCTTCATAGCACAATTTCTTCTCTATCCAGTAGTAAGCTATTACGACCCCGTTTTTTCCATTTGAAATTTAAATGCTTCAGTAACGCATGGAAAGTTGATCGTTTGAAATTTGGCAACGTTGTATCTCCATTTACCTCCTGCAGTACTTTATCTATAGTAGGTATTTCACTCCTAAAGAAGAATTTATGCACTTTCCTCCTAATCGCATGCTTATCAGCTTCATCCAATGATTTAACAATACTTTTGCGATATTTACTGGTCATTGGCTCAGAAAAGGTGTGATTTTTTTTGTATTGTCTTAACACATTAAACACTGATGCGCGACACACCCCAACTTTGTGAGAAACCTTCACAACAATTTCTTTGATGGTTGATGCCTCGTTCTCCTCGCGCTCGATCTTATATATATTCAAAATGACCTCTTTCATTTCTGCACTCAGGTGTCTTTTTTTAGAGCATTTCCTAGGTGGACTACAGGAGTTTACAACTTCATCGGCAGTATCTGTACTACTGGGCATTTTGCGCAAGCAGTTGATAACAGTAACAATCAATAACAAGGTATAACAATAACAACGACAAACTCAACAACTTAATAAGATGACAAACGAAAACGTCCAAAGAAATATCAAATTGCAATGATGCACACGACATACGTAACACGTCTGAACCTGAATGTGACTCTGCCTTGATACGACTGCTCTGCCGCTCGGCATAGGCATTTAATTGCGAATTGACCAATGAGGGCTCCTGTTTTACGTCGAGACGGCGGCGTTAGCGTGAAAATCACCCGAACCTTTTGTTTACATCCGGTCTATCTCTTATCTGAATATACTGTACAATACAATTTATTCTGTTCAATCTTTGTTGCTAGGTACTGCAAGGTAGTTTCTATCATTCCTTTGCCATACCATAGCATTTCCGGCAGCCTATATCACCTGCAATACCTAACGTTTGCTAACAGTTTCTAATAACAGTATTTATACAGTTCCTGCCATACTTTACACCCTATTTAAACGAGGCATGTATGTATGAACTCACAAGTAATAAAATGTTAAATTATTTGTTTATCGAGAAAACCGGATTACTGTGATTCTGAACTCAGAAGCGGTATCTGTCCATTAAACTGGCCGGTTTTGCGTTCGACGAAATAATAACCTATTTATGCGCTAATCGGTAATTATTCGCTTGTCAACGATTATTAGTCTAAATAAAGATCGAATGAAGACATTCTATGTAACGTTCTGAAATGTAGACGCGGATACGATGTAACGGCTTTGAATAACTATCGCTAACTACTCATTTCAATGTTTACTGTTTCCATATTTCTTATTACATTATTCTATTTTATTATTGGGCACGTTCGAGTAACTGTTATGTTAAAGTATAGTGTCACCTCAGTATCTGAGCAAATCAGTTGGTTGTTAACCAGAATAAAGTAGGTACTTCAATTATTGAGATAGTATCAAGAAACATTATACCACTTGAACAGAAACAAAGCAAGAAAGAAATGCTATCTATATACAATAAGTCATCAGTAGATGACATAAACTGAGTCAGCATAAAAACTTTATATACAAAATGTATTTCGTTAACATGCCCATTGACAAAATTTTCATTTAAACAACATTGAGAAAAAATATATCAAGAAATGTGATGAAACAGGCATAAAAAGATTTATACATTACACTGGGAAAGTTCACTTTTTAATTTAAGAAAAAAATATACAAGTGACATATAAATCCGAACACCCAGTTTAAATGGTTTTATTTTAATAAAATTTTGTATAAGTACTTAATGAAGCATAATAAGTAAATGATAAAAATTTCAAAATGATTGCACTGCTTTAAAGCCCTTTGACCTTTAATAATGTGTGGATGCACCCTGATGTGCTACGCATTCTCCAACGCGCCTAGGTATGCTTCTGATCAGGTGGTCAATGTCCTCCTGTGGTATCTCATTCCAGGCAACCACCAACTCCTCTCGAAGTGCTTCTAGAGTCTGAGGAGGACGTTGCAAATTGAGCAATCTCCTACCCATCATATCCCACACGTGCTCAATTGGGGATAAGTCGGGAGATCTTGGTGGCCATGGTAACAATGTGACATCATTACGTTGAAAGAAGTCTATTGTGACTCTTGCAACATGTGGTCGGGCATTATCTTGTTGGAAAGTTGGATCTGCCAGGGTGTCAAAATAGGGTAAAAGATGGGGTTCTAGAACTTCGTGGATATAACGCTGCGCGTTCATGTTACCTCTGATGAAGATTAAAGGTGACCTGGAACCATAAGCTATAGCACCCCAAACCATAACTCCAACAGTGTGATGAACATGTCTTTCAAAAAAAAAAACTGTGGATTCCTCCTTCCACCACGTCGCCTTCTAACCCTGGCACGACCATCGTGCATGCCTAGACAAAATCGAGACTCGTCACTAAAGACAATACTGTTCCATTCCTGATCCCAGAGTGACCGTTGTCTGCACCACTCAAGGCGATTACGTCGGTGTTCTCGAGTTAAAGGGAGGACCCAGTGTGGCCGGTATGAAAACAAGCCAAAACTTCTCATTCATCGGTAAACACTTCGCATGCCAATAGGTCTTCCGTGTTCTGCAAACCAAGCAGTATGAAAACCGGAATGTCCAACTGATAAGGCTGAACATTTTTTCACTTATTACTTACAGTAAGATAAATACATTCACCAACTTTTATTAAAATAAAACCATTTAAACTGGGTGTTCGGATTAATATGTCACTTAGTATACAAACTTAATGAAAAGAAAATATTTATTACTGTCAACATATTCGTAAATTCGACGGGTTCGTTGATGCCCAATTTCTGCAATTTTGCTTGTTCACGTAAGTGAAAATGGAACTCGTCACTGAGAACAACGTCCTCGAGTCTGCGCTGCGTAGGAAAAAGTTTCAACATCCTAGGAATCCACGTTTTCAATAGGTGGAGGCATCTCTTGGTCGGCGAATGTTTTATCGTGTACAAAATTTTCGAGGGGCTGCTGCGTATGAATCACCACTGTCAACGTAAGCGTCGATAGCAAAAGCGCGTTGCGGTCCGGTCCAACGTTCCGTTGTGACTATTTAACCTACACTCCGAACGCGTCCCCACTTCCTCGCGTATACGGTTGCTGCGTAATTCAAATTTGAAATGTGAACTGTCCCACTGGGCATGCATTACACACACAATATGAAAAATACTGGCGAAATTCATGAATCTCCTTGATTCATGTCACTTACTGAAAATCAAAAAAAAATTAATGTTAAAAATGGTCACACAGCTTGTACTTAATCATTCTAACCCATACTCAGCGAGGCAAATGCTGGTTCCGGGAGTTGTCGTATTCAGTATACAACTTCTTCCCGGTTCAAGTGGTTGTACACGCTTTAAGGAATACCTCAGTACCGATTGCCGGGTGGCGTTGATTATAATTCCCTTGTCCCTTGTCTCTAAAGCACTTGCTTGAGATAATGCTTCCTCCTGGAAATTACATGAACATGCAAGTGGCTAGAGGTGTCATGTAACATTTTTTTTAAATGTTAAACAAATTAAACTAACCTTAAGGAGTGATTCTTCCATTCCTGATTACTTTGTTGCAAAAGCAATATAAAACAAACTAACTAAACGAAATATTTAAAATGTCAATAAAGTAAAAAGTCCTAATAAAAAATGTTTAAAGTCAATTGTGTCTTCATATGCACACTTGCTGAATTTCAAAACTATGAGAGATAAAAAAGAACATCCCTGGTTGGTAACTTATAATACAAATAACAGGCTACAAATAGGGATATTTATGAAACGCGAAAAGGTTATTACATTTTATATTATTTTTTATTTTATTTAAATGTTATAGAAATATATTTTGCGATGTCAAGTAGAAAATACAAATCGGCGCCTAGATGGGAGGCACTGCGAAAATGTTTTGTGTGGAATGAAATGCATCATTCTTAATTTTTCTGTGGTGTGGCTTAAGTTCTTGAAGACAAAGGAAGGCCGCTAAAAATCGTAATTTATAACTCTGAACATAACTTCTCTTCAGAGAAGACAACACTAATAACGCATCTGGCACAGCTAGTAGATCTATTTCATATCAGTAATAATTTTCTCACATAGCAAATATACTAAGTGACATATAAATCCGAACACCCAGTTTAAATGGTTTTATTTTAATAAAATTTTGTATAAGTACTTAATGAAGCATAATAAGTAAATGGTAAAAATTTCAAAATGATTGCACTGCTTTAAAGCCCTTTGACCTTTAATAATGTGTAGATGCATCGTGATGTGCTACGCATTCTCCAACGCGCCTAGGCATGCCTCTGATCAGGTGGTCAATGTCCTCCTGTGGTATCTCATTCCAGGCAACCACCAACTCCTCTCGAAGTGCTTCTAGAGTCTGAGGAGGACGTTGCAAATTGAGCAATCTCCTACCCATCATATCCCACACGTGCTCAATTGGGGATAAGTCGGGAGATCTTGGTATGACATCATTATGTTGAAAGAAGTCTATTGTGACCCTTGCAACATGTGGTCGGGCATTATCTTGTTGGAAAGTTGGATCTGCCAGGGTGTCAAGATAGGGTAAAAGATGGGGTTCTAGAACTTCGTGGATATAACGCTGCGCGTGCATGTTACCTCTGATGAAGATTAAAGGTGACCTGGAACCACAACCTATAGCACCCCAAACCATAACTCCAACAGTGTGATGAACATGTCTTTCAACAAAAAACTGTGGATTCCTCCTTTCACCACGTCGCCTTCTAACCCTGGCATGACCATCGTGCATGCCCTAACAAAATCGAGACTCGTCACTAAAGACAATACTGTTCCATTCCTGATACCAGAGTGACCGTTGTCTGCACCACTCAAGGCGATTACGTCGGTGTTCTCGAGTTAAAGGGAAGACCCAGTGTGGCCGGTATGAAAACAAGCCAAAACTTCTCATTCGTCGGTAAACACTTCGCATGCCAATAGGTCTTCCGTGTTCTGCAAACCATTCATTTGCAATGGACCTGGTAGTGGAGAAACGGTCCCTTAAGGCCAATTAACTTAGGCGGCGATCTTCACGGTCTGTTGTTCTACGGCGGCGTCCAGTGTCCCTTGCTCCTTGCGTACGGCCTTCTCGAAGCCATGCCTGACAACACCTAACCACAGTGTCTACACTTCTTTGCACTTTAACTGCAATTGCCCGAAAAGAAAGTCCAGCTTCCCGAAGTCCCACTATACGGCCCCTATCAAACTCACTAAGTTGACGAAATCGTACAGGTCTCCGTACTCTAGGTATCGTAACCGATCGTAAAGGATGTCAGGAACCAAAATCCGCCAACGTTGATTCTTTACTGCGGCTGAAATATTCATTTTTACAGCGCTAGTGAATTAAAAAAAAGCAGTATAAAAACCGGAATGTCCAACTGATAAGGCTGAACATTTTTTCACTTGTTATTTACAGTAAGATAAATACATTCACCAACTTTTATTAAAATAAAACCATTTAAACTGGGTGTTCGGATTTATATGTCACTTAGTATATCAGTGCTCTCATACACATGCAGATTAATATGATGTGATCTTACTAGTCTGCCACTCAACCAATGATCTTTCTGTCACATCTTCTCAGTGACATACATTACAGATTACATCGGCATTCTGCAACCAACAAAGCATGCAAGCGAACTGTCGAATATGTCGTTGAGCCATTCCTCCATAGATGGACACAGCGGACAACAGCGGAAAGAACTATTTGCATAGTAGGCGCTATCTATTCAGCGTGTTGCCGTACGTTTTTGACATTATTTACGCATACTTTTGAATTAAATGCTGTGCTGAGCACATTTTCAGTGTATTTGGTGGACGTTACTTACAAACGCGTCCATCGCTAATTCAAAACGAAAAATTTGTATTGTATACGCTTGCATGTGCCAGATAGGCTGCGAGCGATTGAGAACGCGGACTCTCAGTGCACGCTTTTTCGATGTACGCACGCTAGTAACGCGTATGCAAATTATTATTCATAGTGTGTGCAGGATTATAGTGTGAGATCCCGAAATGTCAATCATATGTTGTACGGACGATAATTATTCGTCAGGTTGTACATCATTGATAGGTGTTACGAGTAGGGATTCATCGTCAGGTAGCTTAACTACTTGGTCCTTGAGGGCAAACTGTATATTCGTTATTTTAACTCATGGCTAGCTAATTGAGATTTTTTCATTTTTTGTATCAGATGATAAAGTCTTTTTTTCTCTATTTGAATATATATTTTCGCTTATTTGAAATGACCAAGATATTTTTTATTATTATATAACATGTATTGTTTTCTCTGTGACTTCGTCACAAAGTATTTCCGTTCTGTATTTATAATCAATTCGTATTTATAATAAAAAATTTGTCAAGATATATCAACACTACTTGAATATTCAACTATTTGGCAAGAAAACTATATACTAATAACTGACTTGATTTCAAGTCAAGTAGCTTGAAAATCAAGTAAAGCAGTGAATTAAAATTACAAGTAGGATTTTATTTGTTTGGTCATTTCTAAGACTTCAAAACTCACACAATTTGAATTTGTCAGGGGACAGTAAAAATGTCATTGACAAATAAATCATTTTGAATCTATTACCTTAGAGCGCGTTATTAACTCATTATTTTACGGGCTATAAGGCGACTAAGGAATTCCTTCAAAACAATGACGAGCATTCTGCTTGCCTTGACAATGATTTTAAAAGAGTTACAACAGAATCACCGTTCAGATATTTGTAATTTAAGAATTTTTTTTTCTAATAAACAAGCAGATTTCCGTCATGAATTTTACTTAGATTTAATTTTAAGCAAGTACCTAGTCATTGAGGCAAAAAAGGACGTTACTCTTAATAAAATTTATATCTGTTGTCTAACAGGCTGGAGTTCCAAGTGAATTGACAGACTTTTATGCTCAAAGCGATGAGTTGCATTTAGAGAGGATTTGTAGCTAATAAAAATGCAGTACAAGGAGTCATAACACTGATCAACAGCCAAAAAATATCCTAAATAAAATCAACAAAAAAGGTATATTACTATTTTTAATGTGCTAAAACCAGAATGAAACTTATTTTTTCAATATTAGTTCAAGTTTTAGAGATACGGTAATTGTATGTGTTCCTGCTGTGACAGTGTTAATATACTGTAATTCACAAGAACACGTGTTACATTTTTATACTCGGCAAGGAAAGATGATGTAATCGGCATGATTGTATTACGTTATACATACGTGTACATTATATTGTTTTATATTAGCCATTTTTTCCTCAGTTGGCTGACAGCGTTCATGCAAGATGTCTCGAAAATGTGTTAAACAATCCAGATCAGTTTTGTTACGTGTGTGGTGATGTGACTTTTGCGTCTCAGAGACGGTCTATTACTCCACTAATAACAAAGGCATATCAGCTTTATTTCGGTTGTAATCTAGGTGATCAAGACAAACAGTGGGCTGTAATACATGTGCTTCAAGTCTGAGGAGCTGGTTAAATAACAAAAAACGGTCTATGCGCTTTGCTGTCCCAATGGTTTGGAGAGAGCCTACAAATCATATTAATGATTGTTACTTTTACCTTGTGTTGGACATGCCACAGGTATGTCCAAGAAAAAAAAATCGGTTATTAACTACCCAAACATACCATCTGCGATGAGACCTGTGCCTCACAGTGACGAAAATCCTATTCCAAAACCCCCAGAATCCTACACTTGCGATTCAGAAAACGAATCAGATCATGGCGATCGAGTGATTCGTCAGGAAGAAGATATGCCATCAACGTCAAGAGATCCTGATTTTATACCGAACACGTCATGCCACCAACCGCACAAAATAACACAGTCAGAATTAAATAATCTTGTAAGAGATTCAGAACTTCCAAAATGTAAGGCAGAGTTACTTGGATCAAGACTGCAGCAGTGGAACTTGTTAGAAGACGATGTTTCGGTATGTGTTTTTCGTAAACGCCACAAAGACTTAGAACCATTTTTCAATATGGAGAATAACTTGGTTTTCTGCAGTAACATTAACGGCTTACTGGCGGCTTTAAATATAAACTATAACCCAGAAGAATGGAGATTGTTTATAGACAGTTCAACATTGAGTTTAAAGGCAGTGTTATTGCATATTGGAAATATTTTACCATCTCTTCCTGTAGGGTATGCAGTTCACATGAAAGAATCATATGACAATATGAAGTACCTATTGACATGCATAAAATACGATGAGCACCAATGGCATATTTGTGGCGATTTGAAAGTTGTTGCACTTTTACTTGGGCTGCAGCTAGGCTACACAAAGTTTTGCTGTTTTTTGTGTGAATGGGACAGTCGGGCAAAGGCACTTCATTACACCAGACAAAACTGGTCTGTTCGTCAATTCCTAGAGCCAGGTCAAAAAAATGTACAGCATATGCCATTAGTAGATTCGAAAAAAAATTTATTACCACCACTGCATATCAAGTTGGGCCTAATGAAAAACTTTGTCAAGGCATTAGATAAAGATGGGTCAGCTTTTCAATACCTGCGTCAGACTAAGTGAGGCAAAGGTTAAAGAAGGTATTTTTGTTGGGCCACAGATTCGAAATATTTTGAAAGATACACAGTTTGAAAACACTTTAACAGGTATTGAAAAAACTGCTTGGAATGATTTCCGTCTGGTGGTCACTAATTTCTTGGGAAATAGAAAAGCTGACAACTATAAAACCCTTGTCAAAAATATGCTGTCATCGTATCAAAAGATGGGCTGTAATATGTCTCTTAAGATACATTTCCTACACTCACACCTGGACTTTTTTCCTGACAATTGCGGAGCCGTAAGTGATGAGCACGGCGAACGTTTTCATCAGGATATTTCAACAATGGAAAAAAGGTACCAGGGAAAGCGGAATCCTTCCATGCTTGCAGAATACTGTTGGACTCTTGGTAGAGATGCTCCAGAAACGATCCATAAAAGAACAGCAAAAAGACAGCGCATATAGTGATTCTTATAAGTATATGAATCTTGTTACTTTTTTTAATATATCCTTAAAAATAAAACGTTTTTTTTCTAAACCGCAACTAATTTTTTTATTTCATTGTCTTTTTTGGATTCAGCGCCCCAAAATTAACAAAGAAGTGCACTTTACCCACAAGATACAATTAAAAAACTAAAATTTGTTGTCCAGTGAATTGGACGAATTTCAACAAAAACTGAAGAATCTTTTGTAATTGAACCCTTTTATCGTTGTTCAAGAGATCCTGGACTATAACGTGTATGCAAATTGCTATTCGTACAATGTGCAGGATGATAGTACTCGCGTACAGAGAACAATGCAAGTGAAAACCATCAGGAATTTAAAATTGTGTGCATTATTCGGCTGTGTGCGTTTATGTATAGGTAGTTTTCATTCATCAATTTCTAAGAACAGCCGTTACGATGTCTCTAATGAAATAGTACCTGACGGCTTTTGTCATAATACTGTTGTTGGTAGTAATTGTTATCGCCGTTTGTGCATGTATGCTTTGAATAACCATATGCTACGTCGATGCGTACTATGAAATATAGCTGTTGTTTGTGCTACGGGATATTGTCTAAATAATATACAGGGAATGAACGAATAGGCTTCAAATAGAGACAGCAAACATTCACGTTGCCACGTTTATCACTTGGACAGGGTGGTCAATTAAGAATGCGAGGTACTGTGTCTGGGAACCTACCCGTCGCAGTGGCTTGAGGCAAAAAAAATTCTTACTAAAACGGCCAGGATCAAAACCTAGAAAATATGTTCGAGTTTCTAAAGTGGCCGCTAGTGGCCGTAACTTTTATCTTGAACCTAAGAAAGTGATGTTTCTGTGACTACCTAACAAAAAAAATACCTGATCTTTAAATTCGACGATAATCTGAACCTTTTTTGCTTGAGAATTTTGTTGTATTTATAAAAATAATAAATTGGTCTTCGTAAAAAACACCCTGTATCCTCAAAATGGCTGAGCCGATTTTAACAAACTTATACTAGTTGAAAAGAGCTATTCTTGGGCTACGAATGTTGAAATATTTGAAGTTTTGTTAGTTTCACATGTCGCCGCTAGAGGGCCTTTTTTCGGCATCCCGACATAAATAGTCAATTTTCTCAACAAAAATTGTTATCAAAGCACCTAAATGATGTATGAACAAACTCTCAAAAATGGAATCCCGATATCTCGTTCCTACCCTAATATCTAGGCCTAAAGTTTTATACGGGAAACCCGTAAATTTTACTTTTTTTAAGTAATTTTCCTCCAAAAACAAAAAATCTCCAATATTGATTCGGTGATTTGAAACTGTTTGTTAAGATTAGCAACACTGCGATACGGTAGTTCATCCCTGCCAATCCGAATGAGCTAAATATGGTTACTATTCTGTCGATATTTTGAGTGAAGTGCACAACATCTTCCAGAACTTATTGAGAAAAATCGAGTCTTTATCTCTGTAGAGGATCCTCGTAAAATATTGTTTTGAAAGAATTTGTCTCATCTAACGAATATGGACTAGGTAAATGGAGAAAGGCTATGATTTGTTTATCTCCAAAATCTCAAGTCAGGCTGGAAGTTTATGCTATAAGTCGAGCAAGCTTAAGCCGTCAATTTGGCAGTTCGTGACATTTCACATTAAATTCGTACCTTGCTGCGAAACCATATGAAGGTGCGTGGGTTCCATACAATCGTAGTGGTCCAGACACGTGTCGAAAATGATGAAGGTTTCGGTAGATTACAAAATGCAGTTAAAACTGAATAAGAGCAAATCCTTTTTATCGGCAAGTATTATATATTATAATCATCGGCGTTGCTGTCTCTCAACATGGAGTTTTTACCTGCCCATTCCACTTCTATTCTTATTGATAGCTCAGTCTCAATCTATGGTATGAAAAATTGTGTGCGTAACAAGCATTCAAATACGTCAACCAAATTTTTTGATGGATACTAAAAAAGACCAATCGACACGTTAATTTAAATAAAATTTGACTACACTTCTGAATAGTATTCGTATTTCAAATACAACTGAGTTAAAATTTGAGATCTAATTGAAGTATACCTTTTTCATACATATTGTTTATAAAAGGCGTAAAAATAAATTTTCAAGTAAAATTGTAACAAATTGATATATTTTGCGTAACCGTTTATAGCTTGAATTTTGTCCATCCAGTAGCACTTGAAAATTGTAATTTAAACATATACTAAGTGACATATAAATCCGAACACCCAGTTTAAATGGTTTTATTTTAATAAAAGTTGGTGAATGTATTTATCTTACTGTAAATAACAAGTGAAAAAATTTTCAGCCTTATCAGTGGGACATTCCGGTTTTTATACTGCTTTTTTTAATTCACTAACGCTCTAAAAATGAATATTTCAGCCGCAGTAAAGAATCAACGTTGGCGGATTTTGGTTCTTGACATCCTTTACGATCGGTTACGATGCCTAGAGTACGGAGACCTGTACGATTTCGTAAACTTAGTGAGTTTGATAGGAGCCGTATAGTGGGACTTCGGGAAGCTGGACTTTCTTTTCGGGCAATTGCAGTCAGAGTGCAAAGAAGTGTAGACACTGTGGTTAGGTGTTGTCAGGCATGGCTTCGAGAAGTCCGTACGCAAAGAGCAAGGGGCACTGGACGCCGCCGTAGAACAACAGACCGTGAAGATCGCCGCCTAAGATTATTGGCCTTAAGGGACCGTTTCTCCACTACCAGGTCCATTGCAAATGAATGGTTTGCAGAACACGGAAGACCTATTGGCATGCGAAGTGTTTACGGACGAATGAAAAGTTTTGGCTTGTTTTCATACCGGCCACACTGGGTCCTCCCTTTAACTCGAGAACACCGACGTAATCGCCTTGAGTGGTGCAGACAACGGTCACTCTGGGATCAGGAATGGTATTGTCTTTAGTGACGAGTCTCGATTTTGTTTAGGCATGCACGATGGTCGTGCCAGGGTTAGAAGGCGACGTGGTGAAAGGAGGAATCCACAGTTTTTTGTTGAAAGACATGTTCATCACACTGTTGGAGTTATGGTTTGGGGTGCTATAGCTTATGGTTCCAGGTCACCTTTAATCTTCATCAGAGGTAACATGAACGCGCAGCGCTATATCCACGAAGTTCTAGAACCCCATCTTTTACCCTATCTTGACACCCTTTCAGATCCAACTTTCCAACAAGATAATGCCCGACCACATATTGCAAGAGTCACAATAGACTTCTTTCAACATAACGATGTCACATTGTTACCATGGCCACCAAGATCTCCCGACTTATCCCCAATTGAGCACATGTGGGATATGATGGGTAGGAGATTGCTCAATTTGCAACGTCCTCCTCAGACTCTAGAAGCACTTCGAGAGGAGTTGGTGGTCGCCTGGAATGAGATACCACAGGAGGACATTGACCACCTGATCAGAAGCATGCCTAGGCGCGTTGGAGAATGCGTAGCACATCAGGGTGCATCCGCACATTATTAAAGGTCAAAGGGCTTTAAAGCAGTGCAATCATTTTGAAATTTTTATCATTTACTTATTATGCTTCATTAAGTACTTATACAAAATTTTATTAAAATAAAACCATTTAATAGCAATATTAAGAAAGTATAGCGTTGAATTTGAAATTTTCGAAAAAGTTCAATTCTGAACGGCCTGTGGAAACATTGAAATACTAAATACATAATGTGTCTTCATATAAAGACACATTTTTCAATAATCCAATGCTTCCGCAGGGTGGTTCCATCCCCAAGAGATTAGCATCTAATGCTGGTCTAGACTCATCCTTTACCTGTGACAAAAAAAATTCGAGCGACTATGAAATCGCCCCGAGTGTAGCATAAAAATCTCGAAGAGTGAAAATGCCAGCATCTCGCCGGCCAAATAACACGTAAGCAAGACCGACTTTAATTTGAAGCTATAGTCGGGCCCGATTCAAGATAAGATCTGCAGCGGCCTATACAAAAAATGGCATTTGCATATTATGGACTGGAATGGAAGAAAATAAAAAGACACTCAGTGAGAATAATAAAGCTATATTTTATACGAGGCTTTAGTAATTAGTCGAATATCCTCTCGCGCATTGTTCGCGAGGGTGCATTGAACTTAGTTGTATACGGGGTCAGCGATTCTAGCAGTTGGGCGAGAACCACCCCAAAATCTCAGTCTTCATCACACGATTTCATTTTGAATCTAGCCACATATCGGTGATCCTAGAGAACAGCAGGTACAAATTGAAATAGAGGTTTTAAAGCAAACGGATTAATCTAGTCGTATTAAAAGACAGGATCGAATCGTGACTAGGTAGGTTCAGTTAGGTACAAAAATAAGCCATCTAAGTTGCACATACCTCCTTCATATTCTGCTCTCCAAATATACTGAACTGCAACGTCGCATTAGCGCCTAAGGAATCAGCATTTGGGTAGTGGCGAAATGATATGGACTATAGAAGAGTAGCGTCACTCCATCGTTAAAACAGTTTTTTGGGGGGTGTCTGAAATTACATTGTGGTATCCAAAATCCTGTATTGTTTCACGTTTCGCGAACCTAGCAGGAAGTGGGGTGCTAATATTTCGATGCTCCGCTAATGATGTAAAGGCGACTGTGATTATTCTAACATATTTGTTGTAACACCACGAAACGCAATAAAATATACTAAGTGACATATAGATCCGAACACCCAGTTTAAATGGTTTTATTTTAATAAAATTTTGTATAAGTACTTAATGAAGTACTTAATAACGCTATTGTACTTGAGATTGCAAGGACTCTTTCAGTAAATGTTCTAAAATTTCCATTTTTACGAACTTAAGTGTCTTAACTCGAATTAAAATCACTTGCAAATATGTCTGCGAGTTTTAGTGCATTTAATGGCAATTTGGTTGTTCCCTCCCACTTTGACGCTTTGGTTGTGGGTTCTCTTAATTTGCAGCGTGCTTGGCTATGCGTGCTCGTTTCTTCACATTTAAATCTAATTCAGCAGATTTCTGAAAACATAAAATGGACGAGATCAATAATAGAAACAGCATTTCTCGTACTTAACTGACACTTTTGGAGTTCCGAAACTTTTCCTCATTTGAGTTTGATTAGCATCAGGCTATGTGCTCTGTGTTGGGATGGGCTCAGTTTCTTGTAAGTCTATCTCGGAATCTGAAGATGAATTTTCTTGCACTGGTCAGTAAGATGATGTAGAAGGAGTTAAGGAAGACACATATTTAGTTTGCCGCTTTTGTTCTTCGGTGTTCCTAAGACGCGTCTTTCCTTTTTTTATTGCTAATTTCTTGTCCACCCAGCTAAATGGCCAGGTCAACCTGGCTCTCTCTGTCGCTGCAAAAAGATCCTATCTTCATTTATTTTCTTCATTGGCATGCGCAATATCAAGTAGATTGTCTAAGTTCACAATAAACTCATGTCGACGTTGCTTTCCCTTTTTAAAACTGCTTAATCCCTTTGACATGTTGACGGAACGAGAACAGTGCATTTACTAATAGAACAAACGAGCACTGCAATACGTTGGCTAGCGCGCGAATGATATGCAAGTTTTGACATGTTCCAACGCCCCTAGTTATAGGTACCTACATAAAACTTTATTTACAATTTATTGCTTTGACATTCTTCAATCACAATTAAAGGGTATGCGTATGAGGAAAGAGAACTTTCATTTTTTGGGACACTCTTATGTATATTCTTTATTTGTTAGCAACTCAAATTTTGAGGTGTGTAACACCAATAAACTACTACAACTATAAAAAAGATACAGATAGACATGCTTAAAAATGGCATGCTCTTCAAACTGGTACATTTGCTTGTTGAAAGCTTTCTCTTCTCAATCTTGCACAAAGCAAATGCTCCACACACATATGCTATTTAATAGCAAGCTCACTATCAGTGTTTTCAGTTTGTGTTTCAAGAGCAGGTAGTAAAAAATGGAAAGTCAAGTGACCCTCTCCAGAGAATTGAAGGAATCTGACGAATTGGGTTCGTGGTTGGCTAACTAGAAGATAAATCCTTGTGGCAAGTACTCGATTGCCACTAGAAATGCGAGAAGAATACTTTCGAGTTAGTTTGACAAATTAAAGTACAGATACACATGCTCATTAAATAGCATGCTTGAAAATGGCATGCTCTTCAAGCTAATACATTTTACTTGTTTACTTGTGCTTAGCATGGTTGTTGAGAGCATGCTCTTCTCGATCTTGCTCAAAGCAAAGACTACGAACACGTACGTACACCCATAGCAATTGCTCATTAATAGCATGCGTTTGTGCTAGATTTGAGCATACCTATCTGTACCTTTTTATTCTTTTGCTGTCTAGGAGTCAATTCACCGTCTCGATCCCAAGGTTCGCGTGGTGCTCTCTTGGCCCCGCGCTGTTCCGTTTTCGACCGGCACCGGACCACCCGCTGACAACCGATATCCGTGGTAGACGTCAATTACACCGCCGCCGGTACCGCGGTTCCAAAGTAGTACGTCCGGTCCGATCGCTAGCGCCCTGTGCCATAGGTAGGCAACACTCGATCAACGATACTTGTACTCTTTCGGTACTGTTATAAAAATTATTTTGCTATTTGTTGCTTAGCCGAAGTTTTCCATGCAACAAAGCATCGGTGTAGAACTTCCGATTTGACTGTTTTTTCTCTTAAAACTTTTAGAGGGTAGTCTGATAGATTATTTAGAAACAAAAAAAAGTGTGGATGAAGCACGCTTTTCATGAAAAATTTTTCCCAAAACATTGTATTTTTAGCTGTTCCATTATTTTCACCGCCATCTATCTGCAATATGACGTAGACGTCTGTGCGTATGTCATATATGAGAAGCGCTTGCCTACGGTGTTGCCGGATTGGGCTCCACATTTAAGAAAACATATGAACAGTGGAAAATTTATATTCATATTAGTTAATGAATCACAAAAACGAAAAACTGAAACAGACAACAATGGCAAAATAAAAGGCGATTCCTAATAAGTATAGATCAAAAGATAACAGTAGTAAGCTAAAAAATGATAAATTATAAAGAACAAAAAATAAAAACAGTAGTAAAACAAAAACTAATTCCATGTAATTATAAAAATCAAAAAATAACAAACGACAGTAAAATAAAAAGTAGTAAAACCAAAAAAACAATTCCATGTTGAATAAAAAGCAATTCTAAGTGACAACACAAAACAAAAAGTAAAAACAGTAATAAAATGAAGAACAATTTCATTAAATCCAAATTGCTTTTTATTTTACTGTTTGTTATTTTGTTATTTTTTGTTTTTTTCATAATTAAATCGAATGTTTTCTTGTTTTACTACTGTTTTAATTTTTTGTTTTTCATGATCACTTAGAATTGCATTTTATTTTACTGCTGCTTGTTATTTTTTGTTTTATACTTAGTAAGAATCACTTTTAATTTTACTACTGTTGTTTGTTTCAGTTTTTTGTGTTTGTGTTTCTTTAATATAAATGTATAATACGTATAGTTAAATTTTCCACTTTTAATATTTTTCCCTAAATACGGAGCCCAATCTGGCAACACCGCAGGCAAGCGCCTCTCATATATGACATATCCACAGACGTCAGCGTCATATGGTAGATGGCGGTGGAAATAATGGGGAAATAACTGCTGAAAAATACAATGTTTTGGGAAAAAAATTCAGGAAACGCGTGCTTCATCCACACCTTTTATGATGTAAAATAATTTATCAGACTACCCTCTATAAATTTCAAGTGAAAAAACAGTGAAATCCGAAGTTTTACAAGACGCAACAGTACCAAAGCATAACCTCATAACAGACAAAAAATGTGTCGTGTAATTGACTCGGTATTTCTCACGTAATAGGGAATTTTACTTCGAATGCCAAAACTGGAGAGGAAGTATTGTAACCATTTTTGGTACCAACACGATTTTCTTATTAAATATTCAAAAGTACAATTCCAATGACGTACTACTAAGCAGACAGACCATTATAATCATTATTTATTTTTATACATAGATATAGTAAGAGAATATGTGTGTGAAAAAATGGGTGTGAAGAGGAGAACCCGTCAATTACGACGGATATCTTGCGGACAGTGAGGAAGTCAGTCACCCATTTGCAAGGCTTCTCTGGGAGGCCATATAATGGAAGTTTGCATGAAAGAGCAGCATGCCACATCTGAACGAACGCTTTCGTGATATCAAGAGCAACGACATGAGAATCATCATAAGACTGGATGAGTTTGCCTCACGGTTGCTAGGAGGCACCCTGTGGACCGTTGATCTTCGATAAAAACATAGCAATTCCTGCCTACAACTACAGGGTTGACAGTTTGTGTTCAATATGTTGGAGGATTTTTGCAAGGTGAATGAAAACGACAGTTCTGCATCACTGAGTTCAAGCATGCAATTTTCCTTAGGGAACTTAAGCTTCGCACAGTCAATCTGTTTGCTTATTTCGTGAAATATTGTGACTTAGCGCCAAAAATGGTGAAAAGAACTATAAGTGCGAGGAGACAAACGTATAGCGATTTAAAACAACTATGTGGGAACCAGTACTATTATTTTTCAACCTATCTGTTGTAAAGTGCCAAAATCACGTACTCTTTTTTTTACTATTTTGATCACTTACCAGCAATTTGAATTTCTCTTTATTAATAATAGAGCACCGATTCCTAGGCCAAACCCTTTACAATGATTTTCTTTTGGCAAATTTCATAGCTTCGACTCAGTATTGTCTTTTGGACACTGATAATATTTTATGAATGACTATCTCAGAAATTTCCTCATCAAACATCGTTGGTTCCTCGTAAAGTTGGTTTTCTAGGGTCCGCGCATTAGCAATCAGAGCCACTATGTGGTTTGTCTCCGTACTAACCTATATAAGAACATTTGGTTTCCTATGAAACATATCTTCAAGGCCACTCATTTAACTTTCTTTTATAAAGTTTTAGGTGTTCTGTGTCAGTCATTTTTCTGTTGAGGTGTATCAGTCGTTTTATTGATTTCCAGATTTTGAGATATTTGGCCCCAATCACCAGTTTATGGAATAGCACCGTAGTACCCATTCTCGTACCTACCTTACGCTCAGTTGTTTGGGTTTATGTGTTACTCACTCCATTTTTCATAGTTCTTTTTTCTTATACCATCTGACCACGTGCATTAATGCTTGTCCCGAAGAAGTATGTTCAACATCGGTTCCCTTTTAGTGGAAAACCACTATTCGGACTCCTCCATGTTTATAGCTGTTTCGCAGCCGATTTTACTGGAAGCCACCCCTTTTCCTTGCGAAAAAAACCCTGACGCGAACAGGTAAAATATCATTTTGCCACAATTAACACTTCAATTATTTATTCAGTGATTATTGTTGACTGAGACTCTTAGAGTGTTTGATTTTGCTTGGCATTTTACTCATTCGAATATGGGGCAGTGCCTACGTGGCACGTTCTATTGGGCTTACCCCATACATTGACTATGATTCTGGTTTTTGCATTTGCTTTACTTCTCTTGTAAAAATGTACATCGTTTTTTCAAGTTCTAGTGTTTTCCATGAGCAGTTTTGTCTCAGACAGAGAATAGAGATTACATTTTTAAGCAGTCTTTCTCTCTCTACGGTGTTTTACACCGGAAATTTTGGATATGAGGCAAGCAGCCCCTACCTTGTGCAGTTCCTTGCGTCTTGTATAAAATCTATATAAATCATTTGCTCTCCCAATCAATCGATTGCTTGATGATTCGATTTATCAATCTTTATTGAGTCCAAAATAGTCAATTACTTGAGCAACCATCGATCTTTCGCAGCACTGCAGCACTGCTACTTTTAACTGACTGGGTTTACACGGCAAAGCCAAAAAAAGTGTTCCAACCCTGAGCCTTAAGATAATAATAAATAGACGAGTATAAAAGTGTGAAAAAACTGTCGATCTATCCGTAGAGAATGTATCGACGCTTCTCAAGTATCGTTTCCATCTCTACCTGGCGCAAAGGCCCTCGACGGCCGCCCGCCGTGCTGTTCGTCGGACCACTCTGATGTGTTTATGGTAATCACCAGATTTTCGAGCTGTTCCAGTGATGCCACCGGCCAGTAAAGGAATTATGGTACGATGTTGCCAGAATTATCAATTTTTCTTCAAAATTATGTTACAAATAGTGTTCCTTTAAGACAAAAAATACACATAATTAATATAGGTTCTTTAATGTAAAAATCTCATAAAAAAATGGAACATTTGGGAAAATCAAACAAACTCTCGAAAAATACTACAAGATATACCTAACTCGAAAACATAAAAAACATTATTCAGGTTCAAAATGAATATCAACAGTTTCATTTTCATCTTGAGCGACATGTTTATAGGACGTTATTCTATTAATCATATTTTGAGTAACATTAAACTTATAACATTCACGATTTACACTTTGAGATGCCAATAAAAGTGAATTTACTGTATCACTGTACAAGCGATTTCGGACATCTGTTTTGATTAAATTTACTTTTGAAAACATTCTTTCGCATGCGGCATTTGGATGAGGAATTACTAATAAATCTAATACAAAATTTCCCAATTCTTTAAATACGTAAACATCAGACATGTCGTGAATTTGGGAGATTTTGTACCAGTATTTATCGATTGATGTTTCATCCTTTATTTCATCACTGAAATTTTTCTTACTGGCAATACATCCGCCACTGATCATCAATTTTTTGTCTTTGTTCAATATCTTGAGGATTTACAATTCTGGGTAGTAACTTAATTAATGGAAAAAGCGATGCTGGTTTTGGTTTAGAATACCCTTTTTCAAATACTGATTTTTTTGACAAAATATTTTCATTAAAATCAAACCGTTTTTTCATTTCATTTGCAGAAGTTATTAAAAATTGACGGCACCGCATGTAGAAATCTTCTTTTTCCTTTTGACTTAATTTATCAATGTTCTGAAGTACGCGAACACCAAGGTATATCTGTTTCAAGTCGATGAACTGACTAGCATTGTTGGGATCGATTTTATCTATTTCGGTTTTATGAAAATAATTTGGTTGTAAATAGCTTAAACAAATTTCTTTATAAGTTTCACAAACTACATCATAAACGTGTGCAATTATGACACGCTCACTTTGAAAGTATTCGTTTAATTTTACAAATTTTGGTAAAATCCAATGAAGAAAAAAGAAAAAAAAATTGTTTCCATATCATTAAGTCTATTGGCAACAACTTCTAAAGCTTGCAGTCTATGTTCGGTCCATTCTTTAACAAAATATAATTGAAGGGGATTCCATTGCTCTATTATCCTTTCCACTACCATAAGTAATGAAAGCCACCTAGTTTGTGAAGGACGTAAAATTTTGTGAGGCTCCACATTACAAAATGTCTGAAATTCTGTAAATTGTGCTTGCCGTTTGGAGCTATTTTTAAAGTAACCAAAAATATTCCTGGCTAAATCTTCACAATGACGGGGCAAAACTTTACAAGCCTCACTGGCACAAAGATGTAAAGAGTGGCAGATGCGTTTTTGAACTATAATGCCAGGAAGATTTAGTTTTAACCTACTTACTATTGAGTTATTGGCACCAAACATAGTGTTACAACCATCAGAACCAAATCCTATAATATTTTGGAAAGGTATATTGTTAGACTCAAATAAATCCATAATTTTTTATAAAGAACTTCTGCAGTCGCCCCTGTATTTGCTTCATCTGGATTTTGATTTGAAAAACATTGAACCAAATTTAAAAATTGTGTAGTTACCTCATTTGTTTTTTCACTAAAGTACCTAACACATACACATATATTTTTTACTACACCTATGTCTGTAGATTCATCTACTAAAATGCTTTGCTTTTAGTTCATCGATTAGTTCTTCAAAATGAGATTTGGCTAAAACATGTTTTATAACACTTGTTGCTTTGGTTCTTCCCATCTGCATTCCTTGGGCAATTTTCGAGTCAGGAAATATGTCTTTTAATAAAGGAATCAGATGATCACACAGCTTGATGGGTAGATTATGCTCTGATATTAATGCAGCAATTTTTATTTCTGCCCTACTCACTTGACCACTAGCTTCGTTTTTATTAGAAAACATAGTAGAAATTTTTGGTTGATTTTTTACAATCACCTTTACATTTTTTAAATGTTTAACTCCCTTACTGTGATTTTTCAATACAGTTAAATCTGCTTGAATTTCACTATTACAAGCAATACATTTTGCTCGAGTAGGTTTTTCTAAAAACAAAAATGCATATCATTAAAAGTATAAAATGGTTTTATGTTATTTTTCTACCTTTAACAGCTTTCAACCATCCTTTGAAATGAGGATTGCTTTCCCATTCACATCTATATTTTTGTGGTCTATTTTCTCGTCTGTTTACGTTTTTAAACTTTAATCTTTTTGCCTCCCTTTCTGAATCCGAAGAATCGGAGTAATCATGATGATCCCGTTTGCTGGTACTGGCCATTTTATTTCACTATTTGATCACACCAACACACATTAATAAGGACTCATTCGATCAACTACTCTTGCTCGTATTGAAAAAGAAACAATGAGGATTAGGGTATTCCCCTGCGTAGGCTCAAATTCACCGAGACTCGAGTTCCGTAATACTTACATAGATGGCGGTAGGCTTGATTTTTATTCTAATTCCATAATAACCATGCTATTAACTGAAAGAGGTCAGCACTAATAATTATTATCCTTTTTGTTACGTTGCTTTGGTTGCATACAATTAGAACCAATAATTTTGAAAACATAGTTATAGGCTGGGAGATGGAAAAATAATATGTTACAATTATCGATTATGTTACATCTTTTTATTTACTGTATATTTCAGTAGAAAATATGGTACAATTTGATAATTATGTTACAAGTGGCAACACTGAGCTGTTCCGAACCATCTCGATCACAATTACGGCCGGTGAGCCTCATCCAAGCACTGGTTCGCTCGTGGCGGCTGGGAGAGCTTTCGTACTAAAGAGAATACGTCTACTTTGAAGACAAATAATTTATTGGTGTCAATGTGCAACATTGTACACACGCAGATCATAATGGCAGTTTTTATATTAGTGGATGTCCCTTCATTTAGACGTCAACAAAAAATGGAGTAGGCCGGGGAAGTAAGAATGATCTCTAGCCCTATTTAATTTAACAATGAATAATAATAATAATATTGATAATAATAATAAATATGGCCTCCTCGCAAGCCTGATATGAATCCCTTAGTTGTTTTCTTTTTGACGACCTTAAAGCGTTGGTATATAAAATTTCTATTGAGACTGAAGAGAATTTACCGAATAGATTCATTAATTCATGTCACATAAAAAAATACGCCAGATATTTTCAGGAGAGTCGGCTAGGGTTGTGTTAAATCCGAAGGGGGCTATTTTCAACACAATTTAGTGAAATTTGTTAGTCTAGATGTTGATGTTATTTAGTTATTTGTAATTACATAATTAGTAATAAAAAATTATGAAAAAATAATAATTTCCAAAAGAGTTTTTCCCCATATTCCTTGTGTGGTCCAGGTATATGCAAATAGGTAGATTTTTTCTCTAAAACTAAGCAAGACACGAAAAACATTCAAGAGACAAAGAAGTATTTCTATTTGCTACCCAAAGAACACAATAATATTTTTGTCACAAATATTCGTTTATAACCCACTCGCGACGCCACTGGACTTGATAAATTTAATCACGTTAGAGCTGAATTAGCTCCTTAATGTTATAAATACTACCGCCAAATTACAACCAAAGAAGAATATTTAAGAAATTCACCAAAAACCATCTTTTACAAACTTAACTTTCTTTTAAATAACCCCGAATCTTGAGAACGAAGAATTTGCGGAACTTTTTGTCTTAAAATTACTCAAAGAAACGTCTGTTAAATTTATGGTACATTCTTAATTGACACCCTGTATATATACGCCTACTTCTTCTCAACTTGTTCTAAGGAGGATTTTATTAGAAAGCTGTGATCTATCGATGAATTGGAAAGATTAAATCTAAGGAACACAGATATTTCACCACATCAAGACTGGCGATAGTGTGATCGGGTGGTATTGGCAATCTGTTGAACTGGAGAGAGACTTCAAACGAGTCTTTGATGTAGTAATCATAACTTTTTCCTTATATTTAAATAATTACTGTTAATTTAATTGCCCATCTAAAAAAATATAGTTAATTCAACTGCCTCTGGTCGGTTTGACAATTTCTTACCCAACACATATTGAAAATCACACCATCTGAAGTGATTTGGCAACGTAGCACACGCCCAAAAAAGAATTTTCGGTCCATCGTTCTACACAGACACAGCTAACTTTCGGCCATCTGTCAAAAGGTTCATCTTACTTATTATTCCATGCCCACCATTTTGTGCAATCATCAAGTGGCTTCACGATGTAATGCTTAACTTTCATTTTCTACCAAAAATTTTTAATCTGTTTTTAACTTGTTCTTGTCATACAGCTGTGTATATTTTATATAATTTTCACCATTGTACCATTTATCCAGCTTGCACAATGTTACTGGGTGTTTCCCTCATCCTTAACGTAAACAACAGTTAGCAACATCCTCACATACTACTGTAAGTTAATTTAAATTCATTTTACACTATTGTTGCTACTGTTATCAATGTAATTGCAGCTCCTGATGATGATGGCAAAGACTATTGTAAGCTAGAGAGAATAAAAAAGTATAAAGAGTCCTCCTTGCTTAAATTTTGTCGAAGTACCCAACAAAAGGCGGAAGCTTTAATTTTGTATATACAGAGTGTCCGCAAAGTTGATGTTTTCCTTTTCAGAAACAACTACCCTTGAAATAACAAAGGTAATGTGTAGTGAAACGAGGGCGACGAAGTAAAAAAAATAAAGGAAAAAGTACTCACTCTCCAGTTGACGAGAAGGGCTAAGTACGTCTCTGCCCGAAATCATACCGCTCCAACAGAAAATGAAATCAGCTGATGCGCTACCGAGCAGACTCACCATGCCAGCTCAAACATTCACCGAAAATGTTTGTTGAAAATGTGCCCGACGGACAGCGCGCGGATTTTCTACTGACCAAACATGAGTGTTGCGAAAGTTATTCACTCCATTACGCGTGAACGTAGATTCGTCTGTCACCAATATGCACTTCAAAAAGTCCGGATTATTGTCATGTTGATGCAACAACCACTCACAAAACCGCACTCTTGCTGGAAAATCGTCAGGTTGAAGGGCTTGTACACGTTGGACGTGAAACGGATACAGCCCCTCTTCACGCAGCGTTTGCCACACTTTAGTTTTTGATACTTGCACTTCTCTAGCCACGTCTCTAGTGCTTGTTGAGGGATTCTCGTCTAAGCGATTACCTCTACACGCGTGACCGTAACCGTCGGTTGAAGGTTGCATACTGACCTGACACACTGACCCCGACCCAGTTCTGTCGTCGGGTTGAGCCAGTGACCTTGTACCAGTCGGTGATGTCGCGGCTACAGGACGGTATTCAGATATTTTTGATGTTGCAAAGCCCTTTATCTCGGTTCCCTTAAGACATTGGTGTATATGGTACTAAGCAAAATTGCTTATGTTTTTAAGATCTACAAACCCCAACTTTGCGGACACCCTGTATATATAGAGTATTCATAGTTAATTGCCTTTAATTTCTTTGGGTAGAAGGCAAGGTATTGCAAAAGTACACTCCTATAACTTAACATCTCAAGCTTTCGAAGAATTTCTTTTCCTTCATCGTCTGGAGCAGGAAACAATTATTAAATTACTATTAGTTGCTATTTTAATAATTGTTTTCAGCTCCAGACGATGAAGAAAAAAAAATCTTCGAAAGCTTGAGATTTTAAGTTATAAGAGTGTACTTTTGCCTATATATAAGCAATATTGATATCAAAAGTGTGGCTAGATCTGTTTAACATAGAATGTGTTGTTCGTTTCTTGGTACGCCCTGTATAGTTTTTAAAAGTTAAAAGCATAATCTGTACATGTTTGTTTTACTACGAATGCCTGTGTTGCTCTGTGTTATTCATCATATGTATACTTTTTCTGTCTACCTCATCGATTTTGACATATGTAATTACATATTATTTAATAACAAATTCAATTATCCGATTATTTGGGTGCTTCCCCCCCTGGTTGAGTTGAGTAGCAGTCAGCTAGACTTCGCCACTGGTATTATACTTTTTTATATTATACTGAATTTTCTTTGAAAATAAAAGACGGTTTATTATTATTATTATTATTATTTAACCACAAAAACTTGTCTAAACTCTGGGCGCTGAAGAAAGACATTAAACGTAAACAGTGATCAGCACGTGAACAGATCTCTCGAAAGCATCCACGGATATACTCCAGTCACTTTAGGTCTAAACATCCTCGGCAGTGTATTTCTAGTGAATCCACAGACCCTTTTTCGTGTCATCTTGAGACTAGAAAAATGATGACTGTTAAAATAAGTTACCTTGATCTTTCATGAGCTCCCAGTAAAAAACATCATCGATATATTTTTGATGTAGGAACAACAAATTGGTTTAGAAAACATCCACTTTGAACCTAAATTGACTGGAGTAACATCGATCTACAGACAAATTCAAGGTCACTAGCAGTCGTCGGCGCTCTACGAATCTGCACAGGTTTGGACTTGTAAACGTGATTGTAGATGACACGACAGGCATCTAACAGTTAATTCACGCACAGGATTGCATTGCATACGCATTACGTATTCAGTAGCGTATACTCGTTTTTCGCGAGTGGAACGTTTTGTTTATATATTGCCTAAGATACGATGTCTGACACAGATACAGCCGACGAAGTGGTTGACATCAGCGCAACCCCACCCAAAAAAAGGGCTAAGAAGCTACATTTAAGTGCAAATGATAAACAAATAATATTAAATATAAACAAAAACCAAATTCAAGAAAAACCCGATTTGGTCGTGGACGAAGTTATATGTAAGGTAGCACATATTTCTGGAGTATGTCGGTCCAGTGTTTATAGGATCATTAAGGAATATAGGAGCACTCACTCACTTTCTGAGCCAAAACCGTATCCTGCAAGAAAAAGGATAACGGACGGAGTAGATGACTTTGACAGAACTGCCATCAGGAGGAAAGTGCATAATTTTTTCTTCCGAAATGAGATACCTACAGTAGATAAGATATTAAGATTAGTTAATGCTGATGAGGATCTTCCATCATTTAAAAGAACCACATTCCGAAAACTTTTGAAGGAACTTAATTTTCGATTCTTGAAAGGGGGAAGAAACAGTATGTTAATAGAGAAAGAAGAAATTGTTGTGTGGAGAAGGGAATACCTTAGGAAGATTCGGAAGTTTCGCGATGAAAAAAGAAAAATTTACTATTTGGACGAAACGTGGGTGAATGCTGGACATACTCAAGCGAAAGTTTGGGTCGACAAATCAGTAACATCATCAAGGCAGGCTTTTCTAGACGGTCTTTCGGCTGGATTGAAAAATCCTGCAGGTAAGCTCCTTCATCTATCCGGCAATTTAATTTTGATAAATTCGGGCAAATAATATGCTGTGATAGCAGATAATGTGTGATATTCTCCAAAAATGGTGCATTCGTAGTGTAGTCATTAGGAAAAAAACTTCGACCCTCTTTTAAGCGTTATTTTGAAATTTATTATCATTTTTGGGTGCAGTCAATTTGCTTTGAATGGGTTTTGAGAAGTTGCAAACTTCAATTTTCTACGTTTTTCAGTTTTTGATCAGCATTCCGTGACTCTTAAATTCAGCTAAATGAACTCAATTGCCTCATTCCTTCAAATTTAATCAATCCATAGTGTAAGGAATAATTTATTTCCAGGAAAAGGCAAACGGCTGATCATTTGTCACGTAGGTAGTGAAGACGGCTTTGTTCCCGAAGCACTGTGGGCCTTTGAATAAAAAAAGACAGGGGACTATCATGAGGAGATGGACGGCAATTCCTTTGAAAATTGGTTCTCCAAAATGTTACTAAAGCTGGAGAATAACGCTGTTATTGTACTGGATAATGCCCCGTACCATTCTAGAAAAATAGAAAAAAGTGCCACAATGGCAACTAAAAAAGCAAACATACAACAATGGCTGGCCTCAAAACAGATCGATTTTGATGAAACAATGGTCAAGGGTGAATTGATAAGTATAGTCAATAAACATAAATACAAATACGATTTTAAAATGATCGACGAAATGGCCAAAAAACAAAATAAAACTGTCTTGAGACTGCCACCCTACCATTGTGAGCTGAACCCTATTGAGCTGATTTGGGCCAACATAAAGCAATACGTGGCGTCGAATAATAATACTTATAAATTTTCTGATGTTAAAAATCTCTTTCACATCGCAGTCAATAGAGTTACGGCAGAGGAATGGAAAAACTGTATCCGCCACGTTCGGGAGAAGGTTGAGGTCAAAATGTGGGATTTGGACAATGTCATCGATATCCAAATTGAACCTCTAATAATTCATTTAAACGATTCAGAAGATTCAAGTTCCTCTTCTGAATGAGTGCGCGCAGCTTACTTACTAATAACTAAAAAGTGTAGTTAACTCATTTGTGAATCTCTAACTGAAATTTACTGTAAAAGATAATAATTATCTTGTATGAAATTTTTGATGACTACCCATAATATCTTGATGCGGTCCTGTAATGTCTCCTGCGCCCAAACACTCACTCACGAGCAATATGCGTGTATTTGTTTGGGTTTAGTTTCTTTCTTCAGCGCCTAGAGTATAGATTTAAACACTATTAATGCATTGGTCGCAAATCCTATGTATTGATACAAGAAAACATTCGTATTCTCTATTGCTCTATATGATGTACATATATCCGGACAAATTCCGCCTCACAAAAACAGATCACATTATTTCAAATATCACCTACCGGGCGTGGTGTGGGTAGGTGCTCGAGACGAGAAAGCACTAGGATTTAATATTGTTTAAATTCAGTGACAAATCGTGTCAGAATTAAAATAATTGCTCGGCGTTGTTTGTACTAGAGAAACTTTTGTTTTTGCCGGAGTCATTAACACACATTCGTATTCAAATTTATAGGTTTTGCTTCGAAGAAAAGTGATATGCACCGGACATTTCTTTTCGACTGTTCGGCCGATAGAAGAAAGTGCGCAATTATATTTTATGTTCGTCTATGAACGGATTTACGAGTAACGTTCCATGAAAACAGGAACGTACGTCTAGGTCAAAAAATAGGTATTTGAATGGTGATCTAAAACCTACTACCTACTGAAAGTGTTACTAAAGATGGATTTATGGTTTACGTTGTCTTAGTGGTAAAACGGTCGTGCTATCAACCACGTATTATACTTTTTGCATATACAGTAGCTTTTTTGCTTAATGTCAAAACAATTGTAAATAATGTTTTATGTACCTGGATCCAGGGCAACCCGTGCCGAGTCGCGTTGGAGCATGTCAAAACTTGCTCTGTGAGATTCGTTTGTGATACAGGGTTTATTTATGGAGTCTGATTAAAGGATCAAGGCTGAGGACAGTGCTTTAGATAGTGCATATAAGAGGTCACAATAGATATAGGTCCCAGTAGCAACCCGTCTTTTTAATCTGTAACCCATTTCTCTTATTTCCCATATTTCAAGGTAAGATGTCGACGCGTTCGGCGAGCGGGTTAAATAGTCACAACGGAACGTTGGACCGCAGCGCAAAGTGCTTTTCCTATTGAGGTTTACTCTAAGAGTGCTGATTGATACGCAGCTGCCCTTGGGAAATTTTGTACACGGTACAAGATTCGTCGACCAAGAGATGCCCCAAGTGAAAACTTATTGAAACAAGTGGAACAGGCTCAACTCTTACTGAACTAATTTCTTATCGACCGAAATGTGCGTCGCGTAAGTGATTCGGTCATTGCAAATCCTCGGTGTTCTGTACAGAAGCATTCTGCTGCTTTGGGAATCCCTAGGTTAACACTGCATGACATAATGAAGAAAAAAGTGTCTTTTCATCCTTATAAAATCCAATCAGTCCGTGCTTTAAACGACAGTCATTACGTATTACGGAAATCTGGTGCTGAACGGATGTTGAACCTTTTTCCTACGCAGCGCAGACTCGAAAACGTTGTTATCAGTGACGAGGCCCTTTTTCACTTAAACGGTTATGTGAACAAGCAAAATTGCAGATACTGGGCACCAATGAATCCAAAAGAGAAACATCAACAACGCCTAGCGGTACTTTTGGGCCATATTTCTTTGAAGATGGAAACGGTCATGCATTGACAGTCACATCTGAGGCCGTTTTCCAAGTTATTAGAACTAGCCATGAAACGTCAGGTATCTGACTACGTCTTCTCTAATGATATCATTCCTGAAATCGAATCGGGTTTCAGGAAAAACCACAGCACAACAGTTCTGGCTAGCAGCACGGACGACTTAATCAGATGTGTAGATCAAGGAAATTTAGCATGCCACGTTGGGCGCCAATTTATGTAAACCTTCATTTCCGCAAAAAGTCCAGAAAAGATGGAATGCAATCAAGATTCCAACTTTTCTGCACAATTACAGAAAGGGGGTTACCATTAGCTTCCGGTAGCTCAGTCGGTGGCATGAAGACATCTACAGGCGTGTAGCTGTGTGTCGACCATGGCATGGCTAGAGGATAGAAGAACAAACAGAACACAAAAATTTAACAGATTTTATTTAACAAAAAAAAAGCATTTCCATTACATTACAATTTTACAGTTTTAAAGAACAAAATAAGTTTTACATCTTTGGCGCTGCTATAAAACTATCAACTTGTCTTTCGCTGGTCCATTTTGACTGGACTGAAGCGAGGATGGCCAGGTGCTTGAAGTGGAGGTCCCAGTTATGAGGGGTGACCTCACATTTAGTGGCTTCAAAACTAGATGTAGGCGAAGTTGAACTTAAAGGTGATGGCGCTGCCAAGGCACATGCATGGGTGAAGTGATAGGCCAAGCAATGCAAAGTCAAAGACAAAGGCAAAAGCAAAGTCAAAGACAAAGGCAAAAGTCAAAGACAAAGGCAAAGGGAAAAGGAAAGGGGGTGGCCCCAATCTGAAAGAGAACCGTGTGCATTAGCAACGTGCCCTAATGGCCAAGGCATTTCCAATCTCAGTCTGCCTCAAAAGAGAACCAACGATTTTCTAGGTTAGAATTACATCACATAGTTTGATAAAATCAAACCGAAAAAATTATATAGAAGTTTGGAAACTTTCACTGGCCCCCTAGGTCACCCGACCTCACGCCATGCGATTATTTGTTTGTGGGGTTATCTAATGTTAAAAGTGTATTCCAACAATCCACGAACACTGGAGGAGCTTAACGACAACATTCGACGAGTGTATCAGAATTTGATGACAAACATTAGGACGGAATGATGTTTAAGGAATAAAACCAAATTTACGAGTATATTGATAGTAATAAACATTTCCTTTTCATTAAGTTTGTGTTTTCTTTATTAAATCAAAAAGTGAACGTTCCCACCGGATAATAATAAGTTCCCAGCACAATAGATGCTGTTTCGCACTTTGCTCGTTATTATTAAACTTACGATCTATTGTTCAAAGCCAACATTTTACTTGACGGTAAAATACATAAAAAACCAAGAATGGTGTAAGAGAGCCTTGCATGTTCTGTAAGTAAACAAAACAGAATGTATGTCATTATATGGTATTTTGCCATTGCATTGAGACTATGAATTGGCAATCGTTTAGCAGAGGAAATTATGTAATTCTTGAAATAAATCCAAATCGGTCGCTTGTTAACGACTTTACGAGGCAATGACCTGCATGCGGCGTTGAGCTGGGTACGAATGACATTTTTACTTTCCACGCCTACTGTCTGGGAAAAATTTAGAAAATGAGATATGTTTTTTGGATGTTATATGTGGTACAGGGTGGCCAATTAAGAATGCTAGGCACAGTATCTGGGAACCTATCCCTCGTAGAGGCTTGCAGCAAAAATAGTTCTTACTAAAACGGCCAAGAGAAACACCAAAAAACATTTTCAAGTTTCTGAAATGGTCGCTTTGTTAGTTTGACACGTGACCGCTAGAGGGCGTTTTCACTCCGACAGAAATGGTTAATTTTCTAAAAAAAAAACAATGCATCCGACAGAAATGGTTAATTTTCTAAAAAAAAAACAATGCATTTGTACGATTTTCTTTATGAAAAGGTAGCTAAATGACGTTGAAACAAGCACGCGAAAACCGCATCTCGATATCTTGCTCCTAACCTGAAATTTAGGCCAAAGAAAATTTTATACGGAAATTCCTTACATTTTTATTTTTATAAACTATTTTTTCAGGAATTCTTTTTTATTCATCAGAATATTGTCTCATCCAACTATTAGCCCAGAAGAAAAGATCTTTGTAGCCATAACAGGCAAAAAGAGGAGCAAACGTAGGGGTTTTTTGGAAAAACCTAAAAGCGGCAATATCTCGAAAACTAGAAAACTACTACTAAGGTAATTTTGCTTTTATCTGATTGAACTGAACCCAATCTACCTCTCGTGTCACTCTGGCGTGTTATTTCTGGGACACCCTGTATATTTGTATATGAAATGTAATATACTCGCGCGCCAACTCACAATTTTCATTCATCGCGACTTCGCCTGAAACAGGATATGCACAATAACTTTTCATACAAAGACACCTGTCAATTATGGCCGAGCCGTACGATTACCAATTCTAAGATGGTCTTTCTATGCACGCACTTCCTTTGTGCTCTTTTATTCGAATGAGCAGCATTGCAATGGGAAAACTATCTTGTACAATAGCTCGTACGGACACATTTGCATGCAAGTACGATGCGTTCACGTATAGCGTGCTCGTTAGAATTTTTAGCTGGTGTTCCAACACCTGAACAGCATGCAAGGATGAGACTGGCAATGTAGCGCTCGATCTGGCAACACTGGAGGCGGCGGGCCTAGAGGAGAGACAGTGTAACATGTGATCCGCCTTCAGTACAAGTTTGAACTCGTTCGAGTCATTTGGTTGTTCGTAGCAATACTTTTATGAAACAGTTTTTTTTAATTGTGTTCTAAAAATAAGTGGCAGGCAGGTTTTGCTTCAGGACTACGAGGAGAGACTAGGTTTTTCGGTGGTTTAAGGCATTTTCAGGAGGGATAGAATCGATTGAAGATGAACCAGGGCTCCTTCTCCAAAAACCGATTGAAATATCGTCAGAATGCGGGATCGTCGGTTGACAGTCAACATGACAGTGGAAGAGTTTTTAATTCACACTACCGTCATCAGATCAAGAACAACTGGGTGTAGCATCACGATGTTGCTCCTTGTCACACAACAATGTCAATAAACGAGTTTTGGGCTAGTAAAAAGATCCTGTGGCTCCTCAGTCTGCTTTTCCGACCGACTTTAGTCTCTGTACCTTTTTCTCCTCTCGAAATCACATTAAGGGAACTCATTTTCCAAAGAAGTTATTTTGAGGGTGGCAATATAAGATTGTAATTATATTTAAATAGAAAAATTAAAAAAAATAAGTTTCATGACTTGATTTACAGACCTTTTTATAGCAGTCGCTACGCCTGTTGTTAAGTAATTTTTTTATTGATTGAAAATAATACGAAAACAGAAAAAGTAATATAAATAGTTTAAAAGCAAACTTTCCTAAATAAACTTAAAGGACCCACAGGACGAGTCCTTGTGCGTGGGAAAATCAACGTACATAACAATTCTATATACATATTATACATTGTTTGATAATCTATCATATGCAAACAGTAACTAAAATGATAAAATGATACGAATATAATAACTTCTCATTAATGCCGTGTCGGTTTTTGCACTGTATGATTTTTTTTTATTTCAACTTTGTTTTTTCATATTTGAAGCGTATATATCATGACCATATATTCTAATTCATTCCGTTCATTTTAGAATAGCACGTAATATTCTTTTATCCTTACCACTTGTAAATGAACGAATAGATAATATATCGAGCTCTAGGTGGTATCAGTCTACCTCTATTAAAAATACGAGATCCCACACTTTTTAGTTCCAATGGGTACCTACTTACAAAAACGGGTTTTCGACTGTTGGTTGCTGCGAAGAACCCTCTACAAGTTAATTATGTGCTCAGCCGATACTGCCGAGTGATGTCAGGGTTTGTTTCTGTCTGTTCATTCCTCATATCAAATGCAGGTAGTCACGTCGATTGGTAGCAAAACCAGGAACAGAAAACAAGAATTTGTAAATATTATAACTTAGAATAAGGAATCATGGTAATTACATTTTCTAAGCATAAAATAAAACAATTTATCAATGTAAAAAGGCAGTAGTTTTCAAACTATACTACTTTTATCCTCTGTATGATAAAAGCACTGCCTTTTTGCTCTTTATAATACAGGGTGGCGCATCGAAAACGAAACCGACGCATTTACTGACAGCTCAGTTTTTTTGGAAAAACGCTCAGACCCGTCGATTTTGTTTTCGAGAGGGACACAAGTTTGGCAAAAAATCACGTTAGCACGTGCAGCCCCCTAAGCGGGGGTGACACATAATCTTAAATGGAAAGGGGGGTCGAGTGATACCTTAAATGCGTCTGCTTCGTTTTCGATACGCCACCCTGTATATTATGACCTTGACTTATCTAGTTTGTTTTGTAATAATTCTGATATTTGTAAACAAGTATTTACTGTTATAAATGATTACTATAGCTCTAAAAGGATTATTTTATTTTATAATTTTTCTGAAAAAATATACTGTCTTTAGTTTGTTTATATAACTTTTTTTGCTGGCCGTAATTATTAAGTGTGATTATATGATTAATAAATTGAATTATTATATGTTGAATATATTTACCTTTGTGATATGAATATGCAATACTGCGTTCTTCCTTTGAAGAAATAATATGCCTAAAAAGGCAGTAAATTTGTTTTGCAGAGTATAAGAGCAGTAAATCATATGTTATAGCTTTTCGATTCACGTCCATTAAAGATGGAATGTTACTTATTTAGCCCTCCACAACGATTATGATCCGAAATCACATTGAATAGACTTTATAAATTCATGTAATTTTGAAATAGTCATTCACTTTCGCTCGGTCGTAGTAGTACTATTTAGTTCCAAAACATGCAGGTTTTGTAAGTCAATTTGGTGATACTTCTATTTTTACTCTTTATTGCGGAATAGCAACCATACCTTTCAGCATTGTATAATCATAAAGATATGGTCGCAGTGATCTAACATATTTTTTTATCCCGGTCAAGAATGAGAGCACGTTTAATAAACAACATATATAAAGAGTTGAAGATTGTTTGTGTAATTCATCAAGCAAAAGTTTGACAAAATAGAATATTACGAACTTTGTTCAACTATGACTTGACTTCCCAACACGGATAATATTTTCACAGAATTAAATGTTATTGAACTAGATATGCTGTTGCAATTAGAACAATGTAAATTGATTTTCAAAATTTTAAACAACCAACAAAAGTGTAATACAAAAATTCGGATCACACATGATGTGCTTGACTACGAAACAAGGTCACATAATAATTTGTACCATATTCCCACTAGAACTAATACAGGATTGAAAAACCGTGTCAGTGATGCAATAAAAAAATAGTGTAAAAAGAATGTAAATTTTGCAAAAATACTCAAAAGTCACTTGAACTGTTAAAATTTGCTCTTTAAATATTAAGCTAACATAACGTTCTCGAGACCGGTTCTAAACACAGAGAAGATAACTTTACTTACTACGAAGTTTGTAAAAATTGATTGTTCAATAAAGATTTGTTTACAAAAGAAGTAAGGAAACGTGAAAAAATGGATTGTAATAGATTTCAGCATCTTACCTTGTTTCATAAAGTATCCTCCCGACAAGTATTTCAGTGCGGACCTGTATTTGATCGTGAGGTCTTGGAGCACCGTCCCCTGTGAGGTCTTAAGTCACCTGATTCACGAGCCCGTTGTACTACATTAACAAAGGCACGAGGGGTTGGTTGCACTCGATTGGGAAACCGATCCGCATAAACATGTGCCATTTTTTATTTCGTTTGAGCCACGCAACAGACACCACTATTCACTCACGCGTTACCGACTGACACTGACTGTATACAACTGAATAAAATAATTGTAAAAACATCGTTCCAAATTCTTTCGCTTTTTTGTTTACGATGCGATGAACCGATAAGGTTGTTGCCAAACACGAGCACATAATATTATTATTGAGACAGGGCGGTACTCAAACCTCCAAAGGGCTATAACGTTGTTACTTTAATTTTAACAGAAAAATGGTAAAGGAAACAAACGTTTCTTTTGATCAGATCTACTCACTGTTAAAATAAATGACTCAACTTCGAAGTCACCCTGTATATATCCCATCGCATATTAAAAACCGGTACAAGAAAACGAAGCCCTCTGTTAGGCCCTTTATTCCTCCGGTTCTATAATCAATTTATAATGGAACTGGTTTTTCTGGGCGGCTCCTTTCCGGTTCGTAGTCTGCTTAGTGCTTATACAGTATTATGATCGTCTGAGAAGAACAGCGTAAGGGACGTTAATTTTTACTTCCACCTACCAAGACTATTCAAAAGTAAATTAGTATGTTGTTGAAAATATGTGAAATCGGTGACTCTAGTTCTTCCATATACGAATTTTTTAATAGAACAATGTAGTCTTAATTAAAAATATCATCCTATCATTTGTATACAGAATCAATTTTGCATTCGCTAAACTTTATAAATTTTCAGCAACATCCTAATTTAGTTTTAAATTTCGTTAATTTGTATTGGCCATCCTAAATGAATAAAACCTGAATTAAAAAAACACAAATGCAAAAATTCGTAAGCCTAGTTTTTGAAGGGTTCCCTAGAAATCGGTTTTGGCTTACTACATATTAACAACTTGCACGCCGAATCCGATTCACAGCTTTGCGGTCGATAGCACTCCGCATGCAGACGTTCAAATGTGATCTCTGAACAAAACTTGCAGCGGCCTTCTCTTCGACGAAAGACCCGAAGGTTATCACTACTGGGGTGTGCAACAATCTGGATACAGTTTAATCTTTTCTGCACCAACAACAACATGCACCCAAGCGCACGTCTGGCTTCTATAGAAGCCCATCTCACACAGTTTGGAGGTCAGTGATATGTTCTTTTACAGGTATTCTAAAGGACTTTCTTGCATGTCTTCCGGATGAGCACACTGGACAAACTTAACGTCGATATGATAGATTCTTTATTCCTAAATTGTGGACCGATCTGTCCCCCGTTCTACTGACCTTAGATAGTTTAAAAAGTTGCTAACCTATTCAATATTAAGCGATCTTTTTAGCTTGAAAATCGCAACCTAATCTACTCTACTCACTTCCCTCAATTCCTTAAGAAACCCACAATATCGGCCCTCGTATACTAACCCCAAGGTAACCGAGTAATGTGTCATGTATTCCTCATGTAGGTATTCTCCGAAACCGGCTTCAATAAACTTCCTGCGGACGTTCAACCGAAATTAGGAAAGTCAGTCGACTGAGCGGCTGTTTGGACATTTTATCTGTGATGCCGTAATAATACAATTAACGGCACGGAAGAAAAAGAAGCACGACGTCCCCTGAACGAAGCCACAAATACGCCTGCTGGCTCGTCTTGGTCGCTTCTGGTTGTGTTTCCCTTCCTATCCTTGCTTTGTTTCAGGTTAAATCAGTATCCAGATTTGATAGATATACTAAGTGACATATAAATCCGAACACCCAGTTTAAATGGTTTTATTTTAATAAAATTTTGTATAAGTACTTAATGAAGCATAATAAGTAAATGATAAAAATTTCAAAATGATTGCACTGCTTTAAAGCCCTTTGACCTTTAATAATGTGTGGATGCACCCTGATGTGCTACGCATTCTCGTTCGTGAGTGATCTGAAGTATACGACAGACGCAGTGTCGGTGATGCGCTTCGAACTACTCAGTTTCATTTGTGATTTTCCTTACGAGCTCCATATTCGAATGTTGCCGTTGTTGGTGTAGTAGCTGTGAGGTGGACCAATTACAAATACTCGAGCATCGGACGTTTATGGACCCATAATCATGGTTAGAATACTCTCGCTCTCAATGGAACACTTTGTATAGGGAAGTGACTGCTGACGTGAAGAAATGGCAAGAAGTTCGAAATTTCATTTATGCAGTCATATTTAGGTCAATGAAGGGCATTTATACAAAAAATGTGCCTAACATAGGCCAATGTACTACCGATTAAATGTTCTTATCGATTGTATATTGTATATACAGGAAGTGAAGCCTCCTGTTGGTGCAGAGTTCGTTGTATTTGAAGATATACTAGTTTGTTTAAAGTGATGTCGAATTTATTTACATACGTAAATGCGTTAAATGCATTTGAGTGAAATAAAAGTTAGAATTTTGTACACAATATCACGTGGCTTTATTCAGTTTGAACAATCACTTTTTCTACTTTCTGGATTTAAAGCACAGAATTATTTTTAGTGAACGGTGATATAAGCTGTTTCTGGATAATCAGAAAAACCTCACCATCCTTAATTTCGCAAGGACGATAAAAATAAAGAAAAATCAAATGACAAGTTGCTCCGTCTGCACGAAAACTCACAATACTCATTTGAAATAGGAATGTAGCGTTTACCCATCTTATAGGATAACTACGTGTTCGACGTAGTCAACTGTTGTCGTCCGACTTGTCATATTTTGTTTTTGTTAAGAATAACCTGATAACTCGTCATAGAAGATATACTAAGTAACATATAAATCCGAACACCCAGTTTAAATGGTTTTATTTTAATAAAATTTTGTATAAGTACTTAATGAAGCATAATAAGTAAATGATAAAAATTTCAAAATGATTGCACTGCTTTAAAGCCCTTTGACCTTTAATAATGTGTGGATGCACCCTGATGTGCTACGCATTCTCCAACGCGCCTAGGCATACTTCTGATCAGGTGGTCAATGTCCTCCTGTGGTATCTCATTCCAGGCAACCACCAACTCCTCTCGAAGTGCTTCTAGAGTCTGAGGAGGACGTTGCAAATTGAGCAATCTCCTACCCATCATATCCCACACGTGCTCAATTGGGGATAAGTCGGGAGATCTTGGTGGCCATGGTAACAATGTGACATCATTATGTTGAAAGAAGTCTATTGTGACTCTTGCAACATGTGTTCGGGCATTATCTTGTTGGATAGTTGGATCTGCCAGGGTGTCAATATAGGGTAAAAGATGGGGTTCTAGAACTTCGTGGATATAACGATGCGCGTTCATGTTACCTCTGATGAAGATTAAAGGTGATCTGGAACCATAAGCTATAGCACCCCAAACCATAACTCCAACAGTGTGATGAACATGTCTTTCAACAAAAAACTGTGGATTCCTCAATTCACCACGTCGCCTTCTAACCCTGGCACGACTATCGTGCATGCCTAAACAACAACTGTTCCATTCCTGATCCCAGAGTGACCGTTGTCTGCACCACTCAAGGCGATTACGTCGGTGTTCTCGAGTTAAAGGGAGGACCCAGTGTGGCCGGTATGAAAACAAGCCAAAACTTCTCATTCGTCGGTAAACACTTCGCATGCCAATAGGTCTTCCGTGTTCTGCAAACCATTCATTTGCAATGGACCTGGTAGTGGAGAAACGGTCCCTTAAGGCCAATAATCTTAGGCGGCGATCTTCACGGTCTGGTGTTCTACGGCGGCGTCCAGTGCTCCTTACTCTTTGCGTACGGCCTTCTCGAAGCCATGCCTGACAACACCTAACCACAGTGTCTACACTTCTTTGCACTCCAACTGCAATTGCCCGAAAAGAAGATCCAGCTTCCCGAAGTCCCACTATACGGCCCCTATCAAACTCACTAAGTTGACGAAATCGTACAGGTCTCCGTACTCTAGGCATCGTAACCGATCGTAAAGGATGTCAAGAACCAAAATCCGCCAACGTTGATTCTTTACTGCGGCTGAAATATTCATTTTTAGAACGTTAGTGAATTAAAAAAAAGCAGTATGAAAACCGGAATGTCCAACTGATAAGGCTGAAAATTTTTTCACTTGTTACTTACAGTAAGATAAATACATTCACCAACTTTTATTAAAATAAAACCATTTAAACTGGGTGTTCGGATTTATATGTAACACACAAAAACGTACGTCGCTCGGGTTAGCAATCCTTCTATTTCTGCTCACTTGTCTTTGTTGCGGACAAGCCCACGGTTTTTATTTGCTTATTATCCACGCTCCAAGCTTTTAAGCGTCTAATCGATGACTCTTCTATAATGGATAGTCTCGGGACTCTTTGCTTTGCTTTGCTTGCTCCCAGAGCTTTCCTCCTTGATGCTGCCAGGCAATGTACCCACCAGACAGACCCGCCTGACTTTGTGTTGAACTTTTTCAGAGAATGTTGGTGTAAGTATAGTATCTGTCCATAGTATCGTACGCAAATTCGGCAACAGCAAAGTTTGTGCGCAATGGGTTCCTCACCTTTTGTCAGAGGACCAAAAAAGCTATAACGACACTTGAACAATCTCCACCGAGAAATAAGACGAAAACGTCCAGGGAAGCTCTCACGTGGTGTCTTTCTTCTTCACGGCAATGCTTGGCGTCGTGTTGACAGAGTAGTGAAAGGAAATCTATAACGAAAGGAATGGAGGATATTAGAGCATCCACCCTATAGTCTTGATTTATCGACTTGCGATGTTTGGGCCACTAAAAGGTGAGCATTTTCAGTCGGATGAAGAAGTACAAAATGCCATAAAAGAATTCTTCGAGTAGCAGCCACATTAATTCTTTAGTCAGGGTATACATCGATTGGTGAAACAATGGGATATGTACCTTAATTGTAGCGGTGATTATTTGTAGATATATTTGTTAATATTTTTTTTTTGGACCAAAGATGGGTTTCATTTCAACAACTTTCCAGGCTTTCCAGTCCTTCTAACATTGGACAGTTCAAAATCAGAATAACAGAGTTTTTTAAGCTCCCTATAGCACCCGCGGTGCTCTGGTATTTAGGCTTCTGCCTGTGCGGTCCTAGCTTATCTCTTTAGCAGCATTATGTTGCCACGTGAGTCCTTAACGCGAGCTCCCCCAAACGTAATGTAATGAAGACGACTCTTTTCAGACCTGTGCCTCGAACCTAGGACACATTTATTTAGAGAGACCATTGTTACATTTTTTCGCTCTATACAGGATGTCCGCAAAGTTGGGGTTTTCCTTTACACGACGTGTAGATCTTGAAAACATAAGCAATTTTTCTTAGTACCATATACACCAATGTCTTAAGGGAACCGAGATAAAGGGCTCTGCAACATCAAAAATATCTGAATACCGTCCTGTAGCCGCGACTCGCGACATCCCCGACTGGTACTAGGACACTAGGTCAACCCGACGACAGAACTGGGTCCGGGTCAGTGTGTCAGGTGAGTATGCAACCTTCAACCGACGGTTACGGTCACGCGTGTAGAGGTAATCGCGTAGACGAGAATCTCTCAACAAGCACTAGAGACATGGCTGAAGAAGTGCAAGTATCAAAAACTAAAGTATGGCAAACGCAGCGTGAAGAGGGGCTGTATCCGTTTCACGTCTAACGTGTACAAGCCCTTAAACCTGACGATTGTCCAGCAAAGTGCAGTTTTGTGAGTGGTTGTGGCATCAACATGACAATAATCCGGACCTTTTGAAGTGCATATTGGTGACAGACGCATCTGCGTTCAGGCGTAATGGGGTGTATAACTTTCGCAACACTCATGTTTGGTCAGTAGAAAATCCGCACGCTGTCCGTCGGGCACATTTTCAACAAACATTTTCGGCGAATCTTTGGGCTGGCATGGTGAACGGTATGCTCATTGGACCATTTATTCTCCCAAATCGATTGGACGGGATGGAATACCTAGACTTTTTACGCAACATTTTGCCTTCCTTGTTAGAAGATGTGCCATTAAGTGTAAGACAATCAATGTGGTTTCTGCACGATGGTCATATTTGTTACCTCTGTTCGTGGTCTACTGGTCTGCACCACCGCCGGCGTCTGCTCGGTAGCGCATCAGCTGATTTCATTTTCTGTTGGTGCGGTATGATTTCGGGCAGAGACGTACTTAGCCCTTCTCGTCAACTGGAGAGTGAGTACTTTTTTCTGTATTTTTTTTACTTGGTCGCCCTCGTTTCACTACACATTACCTTTGCTATTTCAAGGGTAGTTGTTTCTGAAAAGGAAAACCCCAACTTTGCGGACACTGTGTATGAATCCGAGAATTTGTCCACATATCCTCCGACACCCTTTATGCGAGCTTCGGACTTCAAATACTGGTTTTGTGTGGACGTGAATCAGTTGTTTCGCACAACTTTATCAACCAAGACATGACAGGTCGTACAAGAATTCGCTCTTTATTAACACCTGGTAAAGTTGTTAGAACATCCGGGGTAACGGTAATCTCGATTTACACTTGGGCAAGCCGCAGTTATATATCTATATTTTTAGTGTTACCTTGAATAAACAATCTCAGATACCTACGAACCTGTATGGATAGATACAATCTGAATCTCGATCTCGATAATGCAACACTTTATGAACGATAGTTTCATGTTTTTTGAATAATTATTTGTTGTCAACATATAAAAAATGTGTTACAAGTTAGAGTGATTGCTTCATGGTGAATCTGTAACTGTGACCTCCAATCTTAGTCTTTTAGCATGTTATAGATGGAAAATGAGAATACCTCAAAACAATAATAGTAAACGGCTTTATTGGCGGAGATAATCAAAGCTGAATACAAACATAATATCTTTACGTATACAGTATGAATCTTACAACTTTAAAAAATAGTAATGGATCCGATGGTTTAGAATCAAGAGATACTATACAGGGTGTCCCAGAAGTCGACGTCAAGCCGAAACCGGGTGATAGGCAAAGTCATAACAGCTATCAGAAAAATATTTAAAACAAATGTATGTACGTATATGTGTTTTGAAAATTATAGGTCTTTGAAAAAAATATAGAAATTTCACACCTTATTACGGCAGTCTGTCAACTTATGTTACTACAAATATTAACTTTTTTTGGATTTTATTTGTACAATGTAATGATGAATAACGCATCTTCAAACTGCTGTCTCAACCTTACTGCTAACTTTTCTCGTTCAGGAAAAATTGCCACTTATTTCCCAACCAAGTATTCCAAAGTAAAACTTTGCTCAACTTTAACTGGCCGTACTGGAAAAAAATGTACTACGAGAGTTTGGCAAGTAACCTTAAAAGTTGGCGCATTTAATAAGGATTCCAAAATGGTATAACACTTAGAAGATTACTCGTTAACTTATGCACAATTTTTATTTGAAGAAAAACTGATGAAAATTTTTCAAAATTTCCTAATTAAACAGCTATTATGAAAACGCACAAGGACCCTTAAGGATAACTGTTTGCACAACAGTGGGCGTCAAAATGCTGCTGATGATGATTTACCTTTACAGCAAATACTCAAACTGTTTTCCTTCAGCCGCAATACACGCTCGACATCTTCTTAAAAAAGATCGGGTTATTAAACGAGCGAATCCACGGTTATTAACAAACTCAGCTACTTCCAATAGTCTTTGCCGTAGCTCAGCTACATTTTGAGTCGGCTTGAAATACACTTTTTCTTTTACAGTTCCCCAGTAAAAAAAATCTAACGGATTCAAATCTGGTGACCGGGCTGGCCACGGTATTGTACCAGACCGCCCTATCCTTCTGCCTGGAAAGTTTTGATCGAGATACTCTCTCACTGAGAGTGCATAGTGCGCTGGGCAGCCATCATGCTGAAACCACATGTCCCTGTAAATACTCAGTGGCACGTCAGTCAATAAATTATGTACATGATTTTTCAAAAAATCCAAATAAACTTCAGCAGTCAAAGTCTCTGGGAACTCAAACGGACCAATTATTTTACCATTTAAAATTCCTGTCCAATGGTTTATCTTGAAGCGATATTGAGATTTATCTTCTCTCATCAAATGTGGGTTTGCTACGTGCCACTCGTGTAAGTTATACAGGTTCATGTACCCAGCTTTCTTAAATGTGGTCTCATCTGACCATAAAATTTTTTCAAAGAACCGTGGATCTTCCCTGTGTCTTTCTAACATTGTGCGACAAAAAGGAACTCGGGGCTCATAATTCCGGGGCAGAAGAGCTTAAACACGCTGTACGTGGTATGGATGGAGCACGTTCTTTTGCAAGATTCTATGGGCTGTACTTTTGGGCACACCTGTTTTTAGTTCTATTGCACGCACTGAAGTACTCGGGTCTTCTTCGACAGCTCCTAGCACCACGTCTTCGTAAGGAAGGAAAGATCTTCCCTCACCGTGTGATCGGTTTGGTAGTTGGCCCTCTGAGAACAGTAAGCGGTGCACATTTGTGAACACTCGAAGATCTGGATGACGAGCTGCATTCGGGTACCTCTCACAGTAAAGTCTCGCTGCAGCATTAGCGTTGCATCTGCATTCCCCATAAATGAGGTGCATGTTAGCATATTCTTGTACGGTGTACACGGACATAGCGGCACTGCACAATCACACTATCAAAGATAGTCTAAGGAAAGCAAATGTTGTTTTGAAGAGCAATTAAACAGTCCAAATCCAAATCACAAGCGATCAACAGTAGAGTTCACGAATCCAAAATTAGTAACAGTATGAAATCAACAAGCACGAACATGTAAAGATGTGCAGTAAACGAAGGAGTACTGATCGGTATCAAAGTGTGCAATAGCAAGTAAGTGATGTGCTTCATCCATACCACATACAGCGTGTTCAACCTCTCCTGCCCCGGGATTATGAGCCCCGAGTTGCTTTTTGTCGCACAATGTTAGAAAGACACAGGGAAGATCCACGGTTCTTTGAAAACATTTTATGGTTAGATGAGACCACATTTAAGAAAGATGGGTACATGAACCTACATAACTTACACGAGTGGCACGTAGCAAACCCACACTTGATGAGAGAAGATAAATCTCAATATCGCTTCAAGATAAACCATTGGACAGGAATTTTAAATGGTAAAATAATCGGTCCGTTTGAGTTCCCAGAGACTTTGACTGCTGAAGTTTATTTGGATTTTTTGAAAAATCATGTACAAAATTTATTGGACGTGCCACTGAGTATTTACAATGACATGTGGTTTCAGCATGATGGCTGCCCAGCGCACTATGCACTCTCAGTGAGAGAGTACCTCGATCAAAACTTTCCAGGCAGATGGATAAGGCGGTCTGGTACAATACCGTGGCCAGCCCGATCACCTAATTTGAATCCTTTAGATTTTTTTACTGGGGAACTGTAAAAGAAAAAGTGTATTTCAAGCCGATTCAAAATGTAGCTGAGTTACGGCAAAGACTATTGGAAGCAGCTGAGTTTGTTAATAACCGTGGATTCGCTCGTTTTATAACCCGATCTTTTTTAAGAAGATGTCGAGCGTATATTGCGGCTGAGGGTTACTTGTCAAACTCTCGTAGTACATTTTTTTCCAGTACAGCCAGTTAAAGTTGAGTAAAGTTTTACTTTGGAATACTTGGTTGGGAAATAAGTGGCAATTTATCTCGAACGAGAAAAGTTGGCAGTAAGGTTGAGACACCAGTTTGAAGATACATTATTCATCATTACACTGTAAAAATAGAATCCAAAAAAAGTTAATATTTGTAGTAACAGGAGTTGACAGACTGCCGTAGGGTGTGAAATTTCTATATTTTTTTCAAAGACCTATAATTTTCAAAACACAAATTTTTTTTAAATATTTTTCTGATAGCTGTTATGACTTTGCCTATCACCCGGTTTCGGCTTGACGTCGACTTCTGGGGCACCCTGTATGTTGCATTTCTATGAGATGAAGTCCGGGTTGCAGGTTGAAACAGATTCCATTACGATTTGGGATATCAATATTCCTGCTATACCTGTTAAAGGCGGAAGCCGCATTATACGTGAAAGATCTATTAAAAAGTGATGTTACGTACATAGGCATTGTTAAATGGTGTTTATATCTTATATAGACATTATGTATTCTTGACCTAGGGAGTAGCTCTTCTACTAAACATACGGGGCTCTTAGAATGTAATAGTATACGATTAAATGTTAAGCAAAAATATTGGAATAGAAAATTGATATTAAGCCATTGTAACTACTAGATATGAGGTCAAATTTACGGCAATATAAGGTTCTAGAGGGTGACACTTTTAAAACAAATCAATTTATCAGTAAGAGGATTGTGACCTGTGACATGATTGGGAGTAACAAAAAAGTACTCCAATCAAGTGGTAAATTGTAGGGTTCTTGGTACATTTATCTTTATTATCAATCAGCATCTACAACTTTCCTGTTGTTTTTCAAATGTTGATCATCGATGCGGGTAGCGTAATCCTTTTTGGGGTCCCAATTTTCAATAACGAGTGTATTTTGAGTGGTATTTGACAAATTACTCAAGTAATGCTGATTTATGTTTCATCAGTCGTAACTCCCTTATTCATCTGGTATCTAACCAAAAAGTCTTAAACTGTAAACGTTAAAAATAATAACAAAGATAATATGTATGATAGTCGCATTACCCAGTTCACATTGATTTAAAGCCTCGGCATGATTGACAATAAAATGTATACATAAAATTAATCATTATACGAGTATGAAGATGATTGATATTTTATTTGCCCGAATTTCAATTTACAAACACTTAACCACCTACAGGATAATAACAATCAAATTAACTATAATTCACTCATAATTGCGAAGTGTCCAGGCTAACATTCACAAGGCTAGTTCCGTTCGCCGCTCTCCATTTCTTCACGGCATTTCACAGCTCGTCTACGTCAGACGTAGTTCATTGTATACTTGTATTATATGGTGTTTGTGAGAGTAATAGCCATAATCAAAATCACTTCCTACTTCCCTGTTCGCTCGGATTGCGTTGCGTTTGTTGACTCCGGCCATCCATCCTAACAGCGTTCTTATTGTGGTGTGTACAAACAAATAATAATACAAGAAATATTTTATTTTTACCTGTTGCCCCAACTGACCCGCCTTGACACCCTGGGTTCGCCCTTGCAAGTCACCGTAAACAAATTTTCGAAATTGTAAGACCTTCTTTAATCAGAAACGGTGATTTATGTTTCACCCCACCAGGGATTTTTCGAAAACCGCGTATTAAAAGAAAAACGTCCAGACACGTCTAAATATCTGTTAAGGGGGACAACCTTTTAACCTAAAACTAGGGAGTAAACGCAATAGGTTTCAAATGGCCCCTTAGAAAAAAGTCTAATGGCGTCAAATCAGGAGATCTATCAGGCCATTCTATTTTATTCATTCTATTTATCTGGAAATTCGTCGTCTAGCCATTGCAGAACCGGAAGATCCGGAAAAAGTGGTATTCGATAAATCCGTGGAGGGAAGTTTTGAAATGAAGTTACAATGTGGATTCCTCCTTTCACCACGTCGCCTTCTAACCCTGACACGACCATCGTACATGCCTAAACAAAATCGAGACTCGTCACTAAAGACAATACTGTTCCATTCCTGATCCCAGAGTGACCGTTGTCTGCACCACTCAAGGCGATTACGTCGGTGTTCTCGAGTTAAAGGGAGGACCCAGTGTGGCCGGTATGAAAACAAGCCAAAACTTCTCATTCGTCGGTAAACACTTCGCATGCCAATAGGTCTTCCATGTTCTGCAAACCATTCATTTGCAATGGACCTGGTAGTGGAGAAACGGTCCCTTAAGGCCAATAATCTTAGGCGGCGATCTTCATGGTCTCTTGTTCTACGGTGGCGTCCAGTGCCCCTTGCTCTTTGCGTACGGCCTTCTCGAAGCCATGCCTGACAACACCTAACCACAGTGTCTACACTTCTTTGCACTCTAACTGCAATTGCCCGAAAAGAAAGTCCAGCTTCCCGAAGTCCCACTATACGGCCCCTATCAAACTCACTAAGTTGACGAAATCGTACAGGTCTCCGTACTCTAGGCATCGTAACCGATCGTAAAGGATGTCGAGAACCAAAATCCGCCAACGTTGATTCTTTACTGCGGCTGAAATATTCATTTTTAGAGCGTTAGTGAATTAAAAAAAGAAGTATAAAAACCGGAACGTCCAACTGATAAGGCTGAAAATTATTTCACTTGATATTTACAGTCAGATAAATACATTCACCAACTTTTATTAAAATAAAACCATTTAAACTGGGTGTTCGGATTTATATGTCACTTAGTATATTTCCACAGAGAATCAACACTTCGAAATGGAAAATCTACGGCAACAGCAATTCACAGCTTCTACGGAACTCTTGTTAAAATGATTGAGTGCCCTGTTTGGAACTATTGTGATCCCAGTAGGGCATTTGACCGGGTCAGTCATGAAGTGTTGTTACAGAAAATGTCGAAGTATCGCGTATCTGGTCCACCATATCGTTGGATAAGGTCTTTTTTAGAGAATAGGTCTTAATTTGTATAGTCGATGGTGGTCTGAAGATGCCTGTTGAGTCCGACATGGTTCACATCACCATAGGCGTCCCTCAGGGCTCTATTCTAGGACCTGTGCTGTTCAGCCTATACATAAATGACCTGGAGTACTGTACCTCGCAAGGTAGATTCATTTTATATGCAGACGATACTTCAGAGGTGATATCGAATAAGTTTGAGGCTATATAGATATTCACAAGTGGTTTAGCAGCAATCAGCTCAATTTAGATTTTGAAAAAACATCATTTGACGAATTTCATAACATCCAGAAGAAACCTGTGGCATTAATTATCACTTTTAATGGCTCAAGAATGGCGCTTGACATGCTAGTAAAATACTTGGACTTGTATCTAGATACAGGTTTAACTTTTAAAGACCACTGTGTATAGATTACTCCAAAAAATTTGGAAGCGGACTGAAGCACAGATACGAGTAGTTTCTGTTTACAACGCTCAAGTTGAGACGCGGCTGAGGTATGCACTATGCTTCTAGGGTTTGTCCACAAATGTCCAGTATTTGTGACCCAAAGAAGAGTGGTGGGTGTATAATAGGAGTCAGTAGTAGTAGGGGATATTTTTAAGCGTCTTAACATTTTAACTTTACCGTCTTTATTTTCATACGAAACGGCTGTGTATACTTTTATTCACGAAAATATGTCTTAAAGTAATTTTAACTAGTACTCAACCCGGCAAGCTGTATACTTAAACGTGTCATAAAGAATTTGAATTTGAACGCTACCTTCTACATGGGTAGTAAATCTTTCGTATGTAACAATTTCATCGTTCATTTCACACCAGGAAGTTATCTCTGGCGATTTCTAAAAAGCGTACCAGCGGCGCATATCCTTGCTGCTTGAAGCAGTAGACGTAATTAATTTAACAGCTAAATACCGACACGGAACACTTTAACGTACATGGAGTGGAACTCTGATGTGATGTTTATAAACGTTAATTCGTATGAATTATGGAGATGCCTACGGGTGGAAATGATCCTTAGTGGACGCGTCTTTTGAGACAAGTCAGCGGTTGACAGTGATAATGCACATCACGTTGAAGCGAAAAATCTATGAGTGTGACATAGGATTCAAATGAGGATCCTGAGAAGTTAAGGAGAAGAAAAGTTGGGAAAACCAAATATTTTTGACCTGACAACTATCTGAACCCAATGTAAACAGATGACTTACATCATATTCCATATTTCCTATCAATTCCTATACAGTAGGATTCCAAATAAAGAAGACTTTTGTTAATACATCATACACGACGTGTTTGATCACATGTCAACATCAACCATCCTCGTTGAAAAATCATTTATTTAGACAGACATGAACGAAGATATGAAATATGTATAGCGTTTGCTGTAATGTCGTTAACGAGATTGACTAGCGTTCCGATGTTCAGCTACGTTTTGGAAAGAAGGAAGCGCTAATATCACTGTACTATCATGGAGGTGGAAATATTGCATTGGAATGTACGAGACGCGGTGTTGTCAAACGAATCAATGATGCAGTGTAGCAGAATTTGTTACAATTTTGACCTTTCCATTCGATCTAAAATGGAGCAATGTTAGGATCCTATCCGAAATCGATTCTAAACAGATTCGACTCAAAACATAATTCAAAAATGTGTGTACGTTCAAAATAAAACCATTGTTTGGGCGAAGAGAATAAAGTAACGCATATTTTCAACATGCATCATAATACAAGGAACTGATGTAACAAATTGGCAACGCAGCAGATTGTCACGACTTTCCGCGTCAGCGTTGCTAGGCAACGTGGTATTCGATTTTCTCCGTATTTTGCTAATCTCAATTAACAACGCAAGGTATTCATGTTCAGCGTACGCGGTTTCTCCCAGTTCCTGCTCTATAACCCATATCACGCAGTTTAATTAAGCAGGTCATACACTAAGCAAACAAATAATCATAGAACTCGCTGATAATTTCTATATTTACATGCTGAGCCTTTTAATATTCCATTTATCTCCCGTTAGACGCGGAGAATTCCAAAAGGAGCAAGCGAGAGAATATGTGTTACAGCTCGCGGTCTACAAAGACGTACATCGCGAAAATAGCAAAATAAAATGTCTTATAATGGTTGCATGAGCTCCGCAAAATTCTAATTGCTCACAAAAGGAACGGTTAGAGGTGTTGGGGTCAGCGACGAACACGTATACCTAGATAACCATTCCGGTACAGTTAATGCAGCTCGGTCTCCAGTTCAGTTAATAGAAGCAGTCGCGTTTTGATATCCTAATTTGAAATGGCTATATAATGACAAAGAAGTTACGATATGCAATACCAGTGGCAAAGTCTAACTAATAGCCGTTCTACTTAAGTATACAATTAAACTAGAATTAAACCAAAGAATCAATGAAGGATACAAAAAATATATGGTAAATGAAGTTTTTCAAAAAGAGTTGAGCAACGCAAGCATTCGCAAAGAAACGTACATGCAGTGATTAAGCTTTCTACCTTTTACTACCATACATAATCTAGAGGGTGGCCGACTAAGAATGCGAGTTACTGCATTTGGGAACCCATCCGTCGCAGAGACTAAAACGGCCAAGAAAAAAACGTAGAAAACATTTTCAAGTTTCTGAAATGGTCGCTAGGGAGCGTAACTGCAATCTTGAATCTAAAAAAGTGATGTTTCTGTAAATTCCGCTATAATAACCTAACAAAAAAATACCTGACTTTAACGTCGAGGATAATTTCAACTTTTGTTGGACAATTTAATTTAATTTTTAAAACTAAAGTAGTGGGGGTATTCAAAGGTTTCCGTAAAAAACGGCTGAGCCGTTTTTAACAAACTTGGGCTAGTCGTTAAACGCTATCCAATAAACAAAGTAAAAAAATGCATTCTTAAAAACAAGTTTTGAACTATAAATTTTAAAACTTTTTTTTCGATTGAAAATATTTAAACGACAATATAGCTCGTTCATCTCAAGTTTTACATGTGTTTTTCATCCTGCCGTCAAAACGTAAGACGCTTTTATTTGAAAACTTGAGATGAAGGAGTTTCGTTATCGTTTAAATATTCCAAAATTTTCAGTTATTAACAGCTAAATAAAATCTCCATATGTTTTATTAATAGAACTCCGTAAAACTTCTTACTTTACTTGTATTATAAAATGTTGCATTATAAAATTTCGGGAGATATAAATCGATACTTTGGGGCTAAGTCGATTTTGAATGTAGAATGACGTTATTTGCATTTTGTATCTCTTTAAGCTCTTTCATTTGATTCCCATATCATAGCGGGGACGATGGAAATCATATATCGCCATTAAGCGGCGGCTGCCATATTGGATTTAGAATGACGACAGTTTGCTTATTATGTTTCCCTCATCAAACCGTTCTATTTGGGTCCAGAATGATGTCACGTTGCTTGCTATGCCTAACTCACAAAACCTTTTAATCTGAAACCTATACCGTAGTGCTGATTACGGTAATCATAAGCGCCATCTTGGGGTGGTCGCCATATTGGATTTAGAATCGCTTCACTCTGCTTAATGTGTTTCTCTCGTCAAACCATTCATGTGATACCCATATCTAAGAGGTCACTGTGAAAAACGTACCTGCATTCTACCGCGGCGACGATATTGGAATTATAATGACGTCACCATGCTTATTGTGTTTGTCTCAGCGATATCTTTCATTTGATACCCATATTCTAAGGATTACTATGGAAATGATAAATCGCCAATTTGTACCATGCGCCATAATGGACTCAAAATGGCCCCAGTTGTACTGTGACGCAAATCAAATGTGTGTATAATACTTTCATATGAAATCAAATTGGATTCTTTTGGGCCCGTAAGCTCACATTTCGACCACATTCTTGAGGCAGGCGGTCCAGTAATTGTTTGCTACTTTGTGCAAATTTTTAATAAATAATAGCACTTTATTTTTGCAACCCTCAGCCTTGTAAACGCCTTTGAAATATTTCTTCATTTCGAGTGTTTTCTTTTGTAACCTACATATCCTGTTTCCTACCTCAGACACCCCAGAAAGCCTGCAGGCGTTCTATGGCTTTAATAATTTCCTTTAAAACATCATTAATAAAAATATTTTATAATAAGGGCCCCAAACAGGAGCCTTGTGGTTGCCCGATCTTTCTCTAATGATTTAGATTAAATAAAAAGTACGTACATTGTATAACTAGCAATGTGCCGCTCAAATAAATATCAATCCAGTCAAGCTTTGGATCATTAAATCCAGACGTTTTGAGCTTATTAATGAGCGTATCGCGATTTACTTTGGCAGGTGTCTAATATGTAATTTACTGCCTGTGCGATTTATAGACTTCATAAACATTCGATGCTCCGATCATCTTGGCCTTTTTCGATTAAATACGGAACACATATTGCGTCTTTGATCCATTGGCGCTCTCGGGGAGCGGGCAAAGGAGGTAATTACCTCCTCAGATAACGCGGTAGGAAGCGCGTAGTTAACCTACTTTACACCATTTTTTTTCGAAATTTGGGAACTCACGTTACCACTGTATGCTCCTTAGATTGAAATCCTGGGAACGCTACTGTCGTGAACATGTTTCAACATGTCAGTGGGCTCCAAAAGGTACGCAATGCCGATTTTGCGATCTATAGACTCCTATATCAAGAAGCTATTTGGTCGGTCTTGGGCGCCGTCGTCTAGAAGTGTGTGAGACTGTGAAAAGATTCAGAGGCGCCGCAAAATACCTGTAAAGCGGCCTACAGTATATTCAGATAAGAGATAGACCGGACATAAACAAGACCACGTGATCATCGAACGCTCTAACATTCGGCAGGGACGTATTAAGAGTCACGCAGTACATATTTTAGATAGTAGATGCTGCTTTGCGTAACTTTGTAGTAAATTAGCACAATTCGATGTGTATACGATTGGTGATGGATATAGGATCATGTGGGGGTGGGGTAAGAAATATATAATGATGTAAATATACATAAGGGTTTCAAAATTTTCGCTTCGATTTCCAGCTTCGGATGCCGCCTGATGTTTGGTGAAATACAGTCGAATATAATCTCAAAATGGCGTTTAAATTAGCCTAAATTAAAAATAATCGTATATCTCTTAAAATTGCTTTTAGAATATTGATTAGTATATTTTTTGATTTCTAGGTAAATATGTAACCAAATTAAAACGTTCAAAACGTAAAAAAATTTGCATGGTTAACATTGTCAGAAAGTAGATTCTTGAATAGGTTTTGCCAAAATGGGTTCAAAAATGTCAATAATTAATTAAAAAATACAACTTTATAATTACTTATAACTTACCGAATTTGATGAACGACATCTTTTATTGGAAAGATGAGCTTGATGAGCTTTCATCATCGCTACTGCCTGAAGCACCAACGTCAATAATGAATGGCTCGACTTGTTCCTCTAAAATATTGTCCAGTTCCCACATTCTCTTTTCAACTTTGTCCTTCACGTGCTTAATACAGTTTTCCCATTTTTGCGCTGTTATTAATTCTAGTGCTTCTTTGAAAAGTCCTTTGAGGTCACAAAATTTAAAAGTTGTATTGTGCTTAGCTATATAATTTTTAACCTCTGCCCATATGAGCTCAATGGGATTGAGCTCGCAATGGTATGGAGGTAAACGGAGCACAGGTTTATTTTAACTTGCTGCCATTTCGTCAATGGCGTATTTTTGATATTCCGCCTTGTGATCCTTGACAATTCTTAATAATTGTACTTTCAGCATTGCTTCTTCAAAGTTGATATTTTTCGAGCGGAGCCAATTTTGAACATCAACTTTCCTTGAAGCCGTTGTTGGGACATTCTCCATTCTTCTAGAATGATAAGGCGCATTATCCAACACATTTACTGCGTTTTCCTCTAAGTTCGGTAAAATTTTTGAAAACCACTGTTCAAACGATTCGCCATTCATTTCCTCGTGGTAATCTCCAGTTTTCTTAGACTCAAAGCACCACAGACCGTCAACAACAAATCCATCCTCACTGCCAATATGGCAGATAATGAGCCTTTTCCCTTTACCTGGAAATCGAAGTACTAACTGGTGTAGATAAGCGAACCTTTTTCAAATGTTTTCATCACATTCAGCGAAAAAACATTGAGACATGAGTATCAGATTGCTATCATTGGGATTATTTAGTCATATTGAAAGAAAGAATATTGAACGTCGTATGATTACTCAGCGCTTCACAATTTAATTTAAAGTTATAAACCTTTAAAAAATGAATGATCAGGAACCTGAAATACGCGCAAATATTAATATCAACAAATTATAACTTTATAAAGCTTAAAGTATGAATTAAAATGATTAAAAATATTAGGAACGGTACACAATATAAAACTTAGTAACTTTTTTTAAGTTTATAATATTCGACATATTTTAAGATTATATTAAAAAATTATTGAAATATCGAAAACACATAAAAACATGGCTTAAAAAAGTTCTAACAAATGAAAATGACAATAAAACATCCACGTATTTTATCTAAAGTTATAGAAGTTTTGTTACTTGTAATATGTTTTATCTGCCCCCTGGAATTAATGTTTAGAACCTTGTTCCCAAGGTTTGAAAAACATCCGATTGTTGTCTATTACTCGTATTTACCTGCTGGATTTTTTAATCCGGTGGACAGTCCATCTAGAAAGGCCCTCCTGGATGAAGTTACAGAATCATCAACCCATACTTTACTTGTAGTGTGTCCTGCGTTTACCCACGTTTCATCAAGGTAATAAATCTTCCTGTTTTGATTTCTATATTTCCCAATTTTTGTTAAATAATCCCTCCTCCATAGCACAATTTCTTCTCTATCCAGTAGTAAACTATTACGACCCCGTTTTTTCCATTTGAAATTTAAATGCTTCAGTAACGCATGGAAAGTTGATCGTTTGAAATTTGGCAACGTTGTATCTCCATTTACCTCCTGCAGTACTTTATCTATAGTAGGTATTTCATTCCTAAAGAAGAATTCATGCACTTTCCTCCTAATCGCATGCTTATCAGCTTCATCCAATGATTTAACAATACTTTTGCGATGTTTACTGGTCATTGGCTCAGAAAAGGTGTGATTTTTTTTGTATTGACTTAACACATTAAACACTGATGCGCGACACACCCCAACTTTGTGAGAAACCTTCACAACAATTTCTTTGATGGTTGATGCCTCGTTCTCCTCGCGCTCGATCTTATATATATTCAAAATGACCTCTTTCATTTCTACACTCAGGTGTCTCTTTTTAGAGCGTTTCCTAGGTGGACTACAGGAGTTTACAACTTCATCGGCAGTATCTGTACTACTGGGCATTTTGCGCAAGCAGTTGATAACAATAACAATCAATAACAAGGTATAACAATAACAACGACAAACTCAACAAGTTAATAAGATAACAAACGAAAACGTCCAAAGAAATATCAAATTGCAATGATGCACACGACATACGTAACACGTCTGAACCTGAATGTGACTCTGCCTTGATACGACTGCTCTGCCGCTCTGCATAGGCATTTAATTGCGAATTGACCAATGAGGGCTCCTGTTTTACGTCGAGACGGCGGCGTTAGCGTGAAAATCACCCGAACCTTTTGTTTACATCCGGTCTATATCTTATCTGAATATACTGTACACACCTTGATGCAGGCAACGACTCTTATGTTTCATGACACAAGTCATCCCATTTTGGGCGGCGAGCCACGACGCCGAGTCGGTGATGCTGATGCACGTTTCAGCGTGTATAGAATTGCATCGATGCCAAAATGGTATTTATTTTCCCGCGTCACTGTAAAAATCCGTTTGTTGATTGTCTGTGTGTGTAACCACAAAGGCTAAAGAGTATCCAGACAGAAACAAGTTTTAAAAATAACGTCACCCTACTGTTCTTGTGTTGTATGACACGTTGAGTCGATTCAGGCATCGCCTTACGCAGTAAGGTGTCTAGGCCGCTCAAGGGCTAAAAGCACTGCTATCGAAACGTTTATTGAACTGCGGATGCTGATCCGTTGTCTATACCGGGTGGGTCGATAAGCGTCCGCATTTCGAAAATTGTATGCAAAGTATGACCGGAACCTCGTTAAATGTGAAAAGGTTAATTGGAAAGTTCAGGCGGACTGGATCAGTTGAAGACCAAAAACAAGCCATCCAAATATCCATGTCGAACCAAAATCTATTCTCGTTGTTGTTTCCACTGATATCAAAAGTAACGAAATCAGCCATCTCTAGTTAAGATAGGCGATGAAAACTCTGGACCAAATAGCAAACGTGTTTGGAGTATTATACTAAGTGACATATAAATCCGAACACCCAGGTTAAATGGTTTTATTTTAATAAAATTTTGTATAAGTACTTAATGAAGCATAATAAGTAAATGATAAAAATTTCAAAATGATTGCACTGCTTTAAAGCCCTTTGACCTTTAATAATGTGTGGATGCACCCTGATGTGCTACGCATCCTCCAACGCGCCTAGGCATGCTTCTGATCAGGTGGTCAATGTCCTCCTGTGGTATCTCATTCCAGGCAACCACCAACTCCTCTCGAAGTGCTTCTAGAGTCTGAGGAGGACGTTGCAAATTGAGCAATCTCCTACCCATCATATCCCACACGTGCTCAATTGGGGATAAGTCGGGAGATCTTGGTGGCCATGGTAACAATGTGACATCATTATGTTGAAAGAAGTCTATTGTGACTCTTGCAACATGTGGTCGGGCATTATCTTGTTGGAAAGTTGGATCTGCCAGGGTGTCAAGATAGGGCAAAAGATGGGGTTCTAGAACTTCGTGGATATAACGCTGCGCGTTCATGTTACCTCTGATGAAGATTAAAGGTGACCTGGAACCATAAGCTATAGCACCCCAAACCATAACTCCAACAGTGTGATGAACACGTCTTTCAACAAAAAACTGTGGATTCCTCTTTTCACCACGTCGCCTTCTAACCCTGGCACGACCATCGTGCATGCCTAAACAAAATCGAGACTCGTCACTAAAGACAATACTGTTCCATTCCTGATCCCAGAGTGACCGTTATCTGCACCACTCAAGGCGATTACGTCGGTGTTCTCGAGTTAAAGGGAGAACCCAGTGTGGCCGGTATGAAAACAAGCCAAAACTTCTCATTCGTCGGTAAACACTTCGCATGCCAATAGGTCTTCCGTGTTCTGCAAACCATTCATTTGCAATGCACCTGGTAGTGGAGAAACGGTCCCTTAAGACCAATAATCTTAGACGGCGATCTTCACGGTCTGTTGTTCTACGGCAGCGTCCAGTGCCACTGCGTTCGGCCTTCTCGAAGCCATGCCTGACAATACCTAACCACAGTGTCTACACTTCTTTGCACTCTAACTGTAATTGCCCGAAAAGAAAGTCCAGCTTCCCGAAGTCCCACTATACGGCCCCTATCAAACTCACTAAGTTGACGAAATCGTACAGGTCTCCGTACTCTAGGCATCGTAACCGATCGTAAAGGATGTCAAGAACCAAAATCCGCCAACGTTGATTCTTTACTGCGGCTGAAATATTCATTTTTAGAGCGTTAGTGAATTAAAAAAAAGCAGTATAAAAACCGGAATGTCCAACTGATAAGGGTGAAAATTTTTTCACTTGTTATTTGCAGTAAGATAAATACATTCACCAACTTTTATTAAAATAAAACCATTTAAACTGGGTGTTCGGATTTATATGTCACTTAGTATATGTAAAGTATTGGCAATTTTATGTTTAATAATTCCGAATCTTTTAATTGAATTGAAAAATAAATGTTATGAGAATCAACTATTTTTTGCTAAGATAGCAAACATTTGTGTGTTAACACATATTATTCATGTTTACTGTTATTAACTTGGCAGCACTACAAATGTATCAACTGTCAAGAATAGAAGGAAAACGAATATGAGATATGGGACTGTTGGATAGTTACTTCACTATCCGTCTCACGATCTACGAAAAATGACATCTTGCTCTTGGGTGCGGCTTGGCACCTTATATAGAATAATTGCCATAAGTTTAAATGCTGTTAATAGGTACTGAATACCAACTATAAATAGAAATCATTTTCGGCGACTTACTATCCTCCATTGAGGAACATGCAGAATGACAAATTCTCGAGATATCCGCAAAAATCCGAATGTAAATCAATAGGTCTATATTTTTAAGTAGTCTGTCCCTATTTTCCCCTTTCTACCTTCCCATTATTCCACCATTCTCCACCACTGCCGCCCGGCATGAGTGAATAGCAAAAACCACCGAGCACTGTTGCCAGGTCTGGTGAAATTTCACCAGATCTGGTGACTTTATGAGTCATCTGGCGATTAGTGAACAACTTTTTGTAAAATTACATTTTCACAGCAAAGAAATTCTGTCAGATTAAAGAATTTTTCGTAGAAGCAGTCCCGCAATTATTTACAAGATTTCCTTTTAATACCAGGAAATAGAAATATTGAAATTGTTAGAACTATACAATATGTCGACTATTGAGAGCATTGTTAACGTAGCAAAAGAATTTCCTCTCGTAGTTTTTGATTTAAGTGTTTCAGATCGAGAGTATAGATTTGTCAAAAATGTTTACATAGATTTTACCATGGATTCTGCAGATTTCTGGAAAACAGTGTGCTTACCTAAAAGAGGTTACAAATTGAGCAAATTTGTTAAGTCATTACTCGTTTCATCCCACAGCATTGCATGCGTGGAAAGAGCTTTTAGTAGTATGAATCAAAATGAAGCTAAACTTAGAAATAAACTGGGTAAAACAACATGAAGTGGCATATTGCATGTACCTACCTAGGCTCATTAAGCCAAACAGCTGCTGCAACTTTGATGTTTCCAATAAAATATAATCACTACACAGCAATGAGATGTATAAATTAAATTAATCTAGTAAGTATTGTAAACTGTCAGTACAGACTTTTCTTTGTAATATGAAATCTCTTTGTAGACACGTTTATTATTTTTGAAAAAATTTAATATCTAATTAGATCGTTTGTATTTATGAGTATTGCAAAACTGTTACATAGTTTATTTTTAGCTTCTAGTTAGATATTTATAAGATGCTTATTAATTCACATACACTATTCTATAGAAGTATCACGTATTATAATCATCACATTGCAATGAGTTTGTTTTGGTAAGAAATATATGATTTTTTTTATAATAATTCTGATCTGGGTATTAAAAAGTAGTTCAAAATCATACAAACACAATAGGAAACATGTATTCATACTATGTCTTAGGTAGCTGCTAACAAAATAGTATGTTACTGCCTTTCCAAGAATGGCAGGAAATTTATAGTGTTATTAAACAATTTAATTATCAAGTTGTATACAAACAATACAAATGTTCCTTTACATCTAGTATTACAGTTTCCAGGTGATTTTCATTCCAATTTCTGGTGAATTTTATGTTCTTGACCTGGCAACACTGCCGCCGAGCCAGCGCGTTTCTCGCTCGGCAGTGGTCGTTTACTTCGTCTGCATTCAGTCGATTGTCGCGTTTCGTAGAGGATCGTTCGTTGCCGCTGGATCGGTATTTACAGACACACGTGTTTCTGGTAGTTTCAGTGTGAACGGACCGTTCTGTTACTTGTACTACAATTGCAACTGGCCAGTGTCATCAAACTCATCACCAGCAGGTCTTTTTTTGAGTGATACTACGGTGGGTCACGTTCTTTTACATTTGTAGTTTTCACATATATATCGATTATATAGGTGTACGTATTCGTTTTTTGTAATTACACAGGTACTCCACTTTATAAATAAGGTGATCAAGACTGAATAATTATAGGCCAATATATGTCATCAGTGTTTTATCTGAAATTATTGAAAAAATCATCAAGAAAAGAATGATGTAAATACAAATACAGCTACCTGTATAAGTTATAAAGAATAGTAGTACGGTTGCAGTTGATTTTGTAAATTACATCACAATGGCTCCAGAAACTGCATGCTAGTTGCTAAAATAGACTTCCCTTATGGCTCGTCCGCAGTTATACCGAATTTTCATTAAGTACTAGGAGGGGAATTTTAAAAACTTGTAAACATAGCTTATGGGGCGTTGAAAACGATTGAGATCAGGATAATCTTGAAATTCACAGTTTCTGTAATGCCGTTTACCTGATAAATGATATTATTTTGGCCAAACATCTAAAATGCTAGGTTAGGACCGAATTGTTTCTTCTGTGATTGGCACTGCCATCCGAAGATGTATACTTTATCTGAAGTCACTTGAAATAGCATAAAAACCTTTGGTCGGCGCGTCCTTTGTAATTTCATGACGTATCATAGGCGTGCGGTCATTTATTTAGAACGACAATAATAATGTTTTTATATCACAATAAATGGATTTTACTATCTTCTTATTTTTTTGATTTGGGATAAAAAATACTTATATTGAGAGTTTAATTTATGTTGACTGAAAGTTAAGAAATGGAAAAATTACAGAATTCCAACGTTTGACATAGGCAAATATTTATATAGCAGTTAGGTATATAAAAAGGTATATAAAGACTTACATTATAGGTATTTATATATCATCCTCGCCTTCGGAGCTGTCGCTAGAGTCATCTTGTAGAGGAATTACAACGGGATTTACAGGAGGCAAAACACAATATTCGTTTTCTTTTTCAATAATATGCCTAGAACACTGCTTCCATAGGTCTGTGGCAGCAATATGAGACACTGCATCTCTTATTGTGGCCAATGGCGATTCACTTAATTGAGAGGTCTGATTATGTTTTCTTACTTTTTTTTTAAACCAGCCCAGACCAACTCAATAGGGAGGTAGACGTAATACTTCATGGCCATTTTGCTGAAGCAGATTGTCAACAACATACTCTTTTTCAAATTTTTGTCTTTTAATAAGATCCAATAATATGGCTTTGGTTGATTTTTGTGGTATTTCCATTCCCTTATCCTTCATAAAATCAATAATGTCTTGTTTTTTGTGCCTGTATTCGGAATTTTGTTTTTCTGTCGGGAATGGTATGGCGCATTGTCCATAATAATCACTGAATTTGGGGAAATGTTTGGTATTAACTGCTGCTCTATCCACTTTTCAAATAAGTCGGAGGTCATGTCCTCATGATAGTCGGCACATGATTCTTTGATATTTTTGGCAGATAACGGCAAGGCATTAGGTATAAATCCATTTTCACTGCCAGCATGGAGAATAATGATTCGTTTTCCACGGTTGCATGCTGCATTTAAAATGCACTTGTTGCTGTCGTCAACCCAGCCGTACTGCACAACATCATGGGTATCATACCACGTTTCATCCAGGTAAATCAGATTTCTTTTCTGCTCTCTATAGATTTTAACTTTGTGCAAAAATTCTTGGCGCAATTCAACGATTCGAGACGACTCCATAATCACCATTCTTTTATCTAATTTTTTGTATTGAAAACCACACAGTTTTACAATACAGTGCAGTGAGTCTAAGCATTTGTAATTATACAAATCTTCAGGATAATCTTTTAATTTATCCCGTATCATTTCCAACGTGGGCACCAAATTTTCTTTATAAAATCCGTATATTATACGAAGAATATCTTCCTGAAAACCCACGTCTATTCTTTTTAATTTTTGCCCTATGCGCTTTCTGTGGAAGGAATGGTTGACTACATCTCCCCTTTTTATAACCCGATAAATGGTAGACCGACTGATTTTTGTCAGGATACAAATTCTGTTTAAAATTTGATTTTGCGAGGAATCTCCTTGTGGCTTGGAGCATTTTCCCAAGGTCTCGAAAGAGCCATATTTAGGACACACAAGAACAATCAACACAACAATTAAATCAACAAGTAAACTGAGTATTCAAAAGTCAAAAACATACAAACTAATAAAATCTATGAAAAAACACGGACAGACTAAAGAAAACGCGTTTATTCACCGCTACACGGCACTGGCTAAACTGTTTCAATTTTCAGTAGCCACCTGCACTTGTTCGGAGCTCTGAAATACACGCTTTCTCATTGGCTATGTCCACGCATAGGCGTGCTTTACTCCACGTGGACCGGTGAAACTGCCTTTGATCTTATACGGGGGGATCTTTGCTGCGAAGTTTGGCGATTTTTGCAGCAACAGAGCGTGTTAAATATAGATATATAAAACGCACCCGGTATTTCACAGTGTTTCAAGTGACTTCAGATAAAGTATACATTAATTTTATATCATTATAAAGGGAATTGAAAGACCTTTAAAACAAGGTATCACTTGACCCCCCCCTTTGCATTTAAGATTTTGGGGGTGGTGTCACCCCCGCCTAGGGGGCTGCACGTGCTAACGTGATTTTTTTCCAAACTTGCGTCCCCCTCGAAAACAAAATCGACGGGTCTGAGCGTTTTTCCAAAAAAAAAACTGAGCTGCCAGTCAATGCGTCTGTTTCGTTTTCGAAGCGCCACCCTGTATTACGTCTCACATTTAGAGGGGCATCTAATAATTGTGGCAGATTGTGTTGAAGAAAATCTAAATAAATTTCACCGTTGATTCGAGGTGCAAAAAGTAGGGCCCAATAAATAAACATAACATTTACACCACGCCATCCCAAACATTTAATGAAAATCGATGTTGAAAATTAGTTCTTTTTACAGCATAGGAATTTTCTACTGACCACACATGATTGTTGTGGAAATTCGTCCATTTCGTGTGTACACAAAATTAATTTCGTAAAATCTTCATTCCTACCGAATCATTCTAAAAGCCGGTCGCAAAATGCAACTCTTCTAAGATCATCTTCAGATCGTTGGTAATGATATGGACAATAATGTCTTCCACAATCATCTATGAGAAACTTCAACTTGAGCTGCTATGGCTCTAGTACCCCTTTTTTTTAAATTTCAAACTTCTACTATTTCTTTTATTGTGCAACTTTTATATAGGTGATTTTTGGTGTATCAACTCCTTTTGACGACTCCTACATGCATTTGAAATAAACGACTCACCTGTGAAAACCCCCTGTATACAAAGTTGCTTCTTGATACTAGATAAGAATCTACTGTTGCTTGAAGGGACATTACTCGTATGCGAGGCCTTATCATTTGTAATTTTTATTATGTAATGACAAGGTTAAATACAGACGAATAGAGATACATCATGTTGCCGATTAGAATATAAGCGTTAATTAGACGCTTAATCGCCGTTATGTCTAAAATTAGATATTTGACACACATCTGTGAAACGCTTTTACCTGAATAAATAAAAAGCCAAATCCGATTTGCGACTTGCTAACGGCAAACATTCGGATATCTCGGATCATTTCACTTCTGCGGTATCGTGAATTGAATTGTACAGGGTAAGAGACTCGAGTCCATCTGTCACGACACAAAATTTTGTTCACAATTCGGTACAACATTTTCGGGAAAAATGCGTTACTAGTTCCCAATTTGTTTACAAATTACAATCCTGTTAACAAAATCAATAATTCATTTATTATAATTATTAATAATATAAGTAAAAGAACAGTTATTTGGATTAATAACACGTAATGCGTGCGGAAAGTGAGAGCTTTCCGAACGCTGGTAGAAAAAGAAATTTTCAGCGTATAAAACAGTATTCCATTCTAGAGTATTACCACCAAAAATGCAACTTTGAAGTTCTATAAAATAGGAAGCAGAGGGTTCCTTAAAGAAAAAATGATATTTTCGGGCAACTTACATCCTAATCTTTCATTTTAAAGTAAGAAATGAAGTATTTGCGATATGCGCTAAAGTATACAGGGTGTCCCAGAAGTCGACGTCAAGCCGAAACCGGGTGATAGGCAAAGTCATAACAGCTATCAGAAAAATATTTAAAAAAAAATTATGTATGTGTTTTGAAAATTATAGGTCTTTGAAAAATATATGGAAATTTGAAACCCTACGGCAGTCTGTCAACTCCTGTTACTACAAATATTAACTTTTTTTGGATTTTATTTTTACAATCTAATGATGAATAATGCATCTTCAAACTGGTGTCTCAACCTTACTGCCAACTTTTCTCGTCCAGGAAAAATTGCCACAACCAAGTATTTCAAAGTAAAACTTTGCTCAACTTTAACTCGCTGTACTGGAAAAAATGTACTACGAGAGTTTGGCAAGTAACCTTAAAAGTTGGCGCATTTAATAAGGATTCCAAAATGGTATAACACTTAGAAGATTACTCACTAACTTATGCACAATTTTTATTTGAAGAAAAACTGATGAAAATTTTTCAAAATTTCCTAATTAAACAGCGATTATGAAAACGCACAAGGACCCTTAAGGATAACTGTTTGCACAACAGTGGGCATCAAAATGCTGCTGATGATGATTTACCTTTACAGCAAATGCTCAAACTGTTTTCCTTCAGTCGCAATACACGCTCGACATCTTCTTAAAAAAGATCGGGTTATTAAACGAGCGAATCCACGGTTACTAACAAACGCAGCTGCTGCCAATAGTCTTTGCCGTTGCTCAGCTACATTTTGAATCGGCTTGAAATACACTTTTTCTTTTACAGTTCCCCCGTAAAAAAATCTAAAGGATTCAAATCAGGTGATCGGGCTGGCCACGGTATTGTACCAGACCGCCTTATCCATCTGCCTGGAAAGTTTTGATCGAGATACTCTCTCACTGAGAGTGCATAGTGCGCTGGGCAGCCATCATGCTGAAAGCACATGTCCCTGTAAATACTCAGTGGCACGTCCACCAATAAATTTTGTACATGATTTTTCAAAAAATCCAAATAAACTTCAGCAGTCAAAGTCTCTGGGAACTCAAACGGACCGATTATTCTACCATTTAAAATTCTTGTCCAATGGTTTATCTTGAAGCGATATTGAGATTTATCTTCTCTCATCAAATGTGGGTTTGCTACGTGCCACTCGTGTAAGTTATGCAGGTTCATGTACCCATCTTTCTTAAATGTGGTCTCATCCGACCATACAATTTTTTCAAAGAACTGTGGATCTTTCCTGTGTCTTTCTAACATTGTGCGACAAAAAGCAACTCGGGGCTCATAATCCCGGGGCAGAAGAGCTTGCACACGCTGTACGTGGTATGGATGGAGCACGTTTTTTTGCAAGATTCTATGGGCTGTACTTTTGGGCACACCTGTTTTTGGTTCTATTGCACGCACTGAAGTACTCGGGTCTTCTTCGACAGCTCCTAGCACCACGTCTTCGTAAGGAAGGAAAGATCTTCCCTCACCGTGTGATTGGTTTAGTAGTTGGCCCTCTGAGAACAGTAAGCGGTGCTCATTTGTGAACACTCGATGATCTGGATGACGAGCTGCATTCGGGTACCTCTCACAGTAAAGTCTCGCTGCAGCAATAGCGTTGCATCTGCATTTCCGCATAAATGAGGTGCATGTTAGCATATTCTTGTACGGTGTACACGGACATAGCGGCACTGCACAATCACACTATCAAAGATAGTCTAAGGAAAGCAAATGTTGTTTTGAAGAGCAATTAAACAGTCCAAATCCAAATCACAAGCGATCAACAGTCCAGTTCACGAATCCAAAATTAGTAACAGTACGAAATCAACAAGCACGAACATGTAAAGATGCGCAGTAAACGAAGGAGTACTGATCGGTATCAAAGTGTGCAATAGCAAGTAAGTGATGTGCTTCATCCATACCACATACAGCGTGTTCAACCTCTCCTGCCCCGGGATTATGAGCCCCGAGTTGCTTTTTGTCACACAATGTTAGAAAGACACAGGAAAGATCCACAGTTCTTTGAAAAAATTTTATGGTCGGATGAGACCACATTTAAGAAAGATGGGTACATGAACCTGCATAACTTACACGAGTGGCACGTAGCAAACCCACATTTGATGAGAGAAGATAAATCTCAATATCGCTTCAAGATAAACCATTGGACAGGAATTTTAAATGGTAAAATAATCGGCCCGTTTGAGTTCCCAGAGACTTTGACTGCTGAAGTTTATTTGGATTTTTTGAAAAATCATGTACAAAATTTATTGGTGGACGTGCCACTGAGTATTTACAGGGACATGTGGTTTCAGCATGATGGCTGCCCTGCGCACTATGCACTCTCAGTGAGAGAGTATCTCGATCAAAACTTTCCAGGCAGATGGATAAGGCGGTCTGGTACAATACCGTGGCCAGCCCGATCACCTGATTTGAATCCTTTAGATTTTTTTACTGGGGAACTGTAAAAGAAAAAGTGTATTTCAAGCCGATTCAAAATGTAGCTGAGCTACGGCAAAGACTATTGGAAGCAGCTGAGTTTGTTAATAACCGTGGATTCGCTCGTTTAATAACCCGATCTTTTTTAAGATGTCGAGCGTGTATTGCGGCTGAAGGAAAACAGTTTGAGCATTTGCTGTAAAGGTAAATCATCATCAGCAGCATTTTGACGCCCAATCTTGTGCAAAGAGTTATCCTTAAGGGTCCTTGTGCGTTTTCATAATCGCTGTTTAATTAGTAAATTTTGAAAAATTTTCATCAGTTTTTTTTCAAATATAAATTGTGCATAAGTTAACGAGTAATCTTCTACGTGTTATATATATCATTTTGGAATCGTTATTAAATGCGCCAACTTTTAAGGTTACTTGCCAAACTCTCGTAGTACATTTTTTTCCAGTACAGCCAGTTAAAGTTGAGCAAAGTTTTACTTTGGAATACTTGGTTGGGAAATAAGTGGAAATTTTTCCTGAACGAGAAAAGTTGGCAGTAAGGTTGAGACACCAGTTTGAAGATGCATTATTCATCATTACATTGTAAAAATAAAATCCAAAAAAAGTTAATATTTGTAGTAACAGGAGTTGACAGACTGCCGTAGGGTGTGAAATTTCAATATCTTTTTCAAAGACCTATAATTTTCAAAACATATACATAAATTTTTTTTAAACATTTTTCTGATAGCTGTTAAGACTTTGCTTATCACCCGGTTTCGGCTTGACGTCGACTTCTGGGACACCCTGTATATACGAGTAGTCCTACCGAATGGTTGTTGTCCAGATGCTGAATAAATACCTTCTAGTGGAGGATCTACATGCAAGGACGTGTAGATATGGCAGTAAACTGCCTTGAGCAAAGAGAAGGAGTGATCGGCTACCATAGGCCATAGGCAATACCCCCCCCCCCCCCCCCAAACCATTACTCCAACAATTCATGCCCCAACAGCAAATCCAATATCACGTTGTTCTCGACGACCATCGTGGGTACCTGGACCGAATCGCGATCCGTCGCTGAAGTTGACATTGTGCCATTCTGTCTCCCAATGTTGCCGTTCTCTGCTCCAGTTCAAACGTCGACGACAGTGGTCCGCAGTCAGAGGAAGCACTAACCGTGGACGATATGAAAAAAATCCATAGGCTCGAACGCGGCCATGAGTGTACGTATAGTAACAGGTGTACCGTTTCTTCTATTCACACATTACACACACGAATTACCGTCATTGCAGTTCAATTAACACGGCGGTCAGTTTCGCGATAGGACAAACCAACATCTCGATAGGCAATAATTCTGCCACTGTCAAAGTCGCATTTTGTTATGCTTAACACTAGTAAATGACAATAACTTATATCTGTACAGATAAATAACGTATATTGTAAAAGTCATTGTACTGAGGAAGGTCACCGTTATGTCCAAAACGTTTACAATAACGCAGCTTTTTCCAACAAACGTAGTTTCGATTGGCCAGTAAAATTACACATCTATACATGTAGACAGAAATTTCAATATCGCTGTCAAGTAGCCATCATGTAAACAGTGACTCACCCTGTATTACCTGTTGAATGTCAACATAATATTATTCATAAACATACTGTGTTTACAGCGATGTTTATATACGCATCCGTGAGAGGAGAGACAAGCAAGCGTTTTATGTATTAATTTGCTTGCTAATTTCAAAAGCAACAGAACGACGTAACAAAATAGAATAACAAAGATATGTAGGACAATTTCCAACTGGCTGTATAATTAGCATCTACTTTATGCGAAGATGTGCTCGGCCCCGGCTCGATGATAAAAGGCGTCTTCCGCCTAAAAACACGTCACCTGAACCCAGGTGGAGTCGATAGAATTGTATAGAATTTTTCGGTAGATTGATTACCGAAGAGTAAATGAAGGCTTTAAACTTAAAACAATTTTATTTAACTCAAAATATACGCTAAAACGGAAAGACAAAGCAAAAATAAACAGTTTATATCTCACTTTAGCTAAACAAAGATAAAATATTCTTAATAAAAAATAGAAAAAGTGTATAAAATAAAAAATGTGTAAGCTATATTGGATAATCATTCTTCCGATTCATTTTTGCATAAGTTTTTATCAGTCATATACTAAGTGACATATAAATCCGAACACCCAGTTTAGATGGTTTTATTTTAATAAAAGTTGGTGAATGTATTTATCTTACTGTAAATAACAAGTGAAAAAATTTTCAGCCTTATCAGTTGGACATTCCGGTTCTTATACTGCTTTTTTTTAATTCACTAATGCTCTAAAAATGAATATTTCAGCCGCAGTAAAGAATCAACGTTGGCGGATTTTGGTTCTTGACATCCTTTACGATCGGTTACGATGCCTAGAGTACGGAGACCTGTACGATTTCGGCAACTTAGTGAGTTTGATAGGGGCCGTATAGTGGGACTTCGGGAAGCTGGACTTTATTTTCGGGCAATTGCAGTTAGAGTGCAAAGAAGTGTAGACACTGTGGTTAGGTGTTGTCAGGCATGGCTTCGAGAAGGCCGTACGCAAAGAGCAAGGGGCACTGGACGCCGCCGTAGAACAACAGACCGTGAAGATCGCCGCCTAAGATTATTGGCCGTAAGGGACCTTTTCTCCACTACCAGGTCCATTGCAAATGAATGGTTTGCAGAACACGGAAGACCTATTGGCATGCGAAGTGTTTACCGACGAATGAGAAGTTTTGGCTTGTTTTCATACCGGCCACACTGGGTCCTCCCTTTAACTCGAGAACACCGACGTAATCGCTTCGAGTGGTGCAGACAACGGTCACTCTGGGATCAGGAATGGAATAGTATTGCGTTTAGTGACGAGTCTCGATTTTGTGTGGGCATGCACGATGGTCGTGCCAGGGTTAGAAGGCGACGTGGTGAAAGGAGGAATCCACAGTTTTTTGTTGAAAGACATGCTCATCACACTGTTGGAGTTATGGTTTGGGGTGCTATAGCTTATGGTTCCAGGTCACCTTTAATCTTCATCAGAGGTAACATGAACGCGCAGCGTTATATCCACGAAGTTCTAGAACCCCATCTTTTACCCTATCTTGACACCCTGGCAAATCCAACTTTCCAACAAGATAATGCCCGACCACATGTTGCAAGAGTCACAATAGACTTCTTTTAACATAATGATGTCACATTGTTACCATGGCCACCAAGATCTCCCGACTTATCCCCAATTGAGCACGTGTGGGATACGATGGGTAGGAGATTGCTCAATTTGCAACGTCCTCCTCTAGAAGCACTTCGAGAGGAGTTGGTGGTTGCCTGGAATGAGATACCATAGGAGGACATTGACCACCTGATCAGAAATGCATGCCTAGGCGCGTTGGAGAATGCGTAGCGCATCAGGGTGCATCCACACATTATTAAAGGTCAAATGGCTTTAAAGCAGTGCAATCATTTTCAAATTTTTATCATTTACTTATTATGCTTCATTAAGTACTTATACAAAATTTTATTAAAATAAAACCATTTAAACTGGGTGTTCGGATTTATATGTCACTTAGTATATGTATAACTGAAGTGGGAAGGGGCTCGTATAATGTTGGGCACATGCACGCGAAAAAAAAAAGACTGCAAGCCAGACAATACTAATACTGGCCGATTTCGGAATTACTAAGTACACGAAATCATACAAATCGTACAATACATGCATGGACTTGTCACGAGCCGCTAGGCCTAGGCGATGTAGCCAAATCATCGAGTATCTTCGCTGATTCCCCAGATGAGAAGAATCAGCGTATGTGGCACACCAATGTCAAGCAGAAAGAATAACAATATATCTGGCCTAGTACGAATAATAATAGTACTATTGTCATTCTTTTCGTCGCTATGCATCAGAAATATTTCTCTTATATAGGGAACAAAAATTATTCAATTGAAGAAAAAGTCCACTTTTCGGTAGATTTTGCTTTAAAATCGGTAGTTCTGTAGACCGGGACCAAAATCAGTAGATCTACCGCAAAATCGGTAGACCTGGTAACACTGCTTGAACCGCTGCATCGTGCTGATACCCAAGGTCAATTGCGGACCAGTGGTTTGGAGAGCATGGAAAGCTTATATACTAAGTGACATATAAATCCGAACACCCAGTTTAAATGGTTTTATTTTAATAAAATTTTGTATAAGTACTTAATGAAGCATAATAAGTAAATGATAAAAATTTCAAAATGATTGCACTGCTTTAAATCCCTTTGACCTTTAATAATGTGTGGATGCACCCTGATGTGCTACGCATTCTCCAACGCGCCTAGGCATGCTTCTGATCAGGTGGTCAATGTCCTCCTGTGGTATCTCATTCCAGGCAACCACCAACTCCTCTCGAAGTGCTTCTAGAGTCTGAGGAGGACGTTGCAAATTGAGCAATATCCTACCCATCATATCCCACACGTGCTCAATTGGGGATAAGTCGGGAGATCTTGGTGGCCATGGTAACAATGTGACATCATTATGTTGAAAGAAGTCTATTGTGACTCTTGCAACATGTGGTCGGGCATTATCTTGTTGGAAAGTTGGATCTGCCAGGGTGTCAAGATATTGTAAAAGATGGGGTTCTAGAACTTCGTGGATATAACGCTGCGCGTTCATGTTACCTCTGATGAAGATTAAAGGTGACCTGGAACCATTAGCTATAGGACCCAGTGTGGCCGGTATGAAAACAAGCCAAAACTTCTCATTCATCGTTAAACACTTCGCATGCCAATAGGTGTTCCGTGTTCTGCAAACCATTCATTTGCAATGGACTTGGTAGTGGAGAAACGGTCCCTTAAGGCCAATAATCTTAGGCGGCGATCTTCACGGTCTGTTGTTCTACGGCGGCGTCCAGTGCCCCTTGCTCTTTGCGTACGGCCTTCTCGAAGCCATGCCTGACAACACCTAACCACAGTGTCTACACTTCTTTGCACTCTAACTGCAATTGCCCGAAAAGAAAGTCCAGATTCCCGAAGTCCCACTATACGGCCCCTATCAAACTCACTAAGTTGACGAAATCGTACAGGTCTCCGTACTCTAGGCATCGTCACCGATCGTAAAGGATGTCAAGAACCAAAATCCGCCAATGTTGATTCTTTACTGCGGCTGAAATATTCATTTTTAGAGCGTTAGTGAATTAAAAAAAAGCAGTATAAAAACCGGAATGTCCAACTGATAAGGCTGAAAATTTTTTCACTTGTTATTTACAGTAAGATAAATACATTCACCAACTTTTATTAAAATAAAACCATTTAAACTGGGTGTTCGGATTTATACGTCACTTAGTATATAAATGTTTAGCAAAATGTGCACAAGTAGACACGAATCAAATCGACACAATTTTTATTATTGTGGTTTTCGTGAATGGTGCTGCTAACCTGTTGTCGCTTTTCTCGCTAATAATACTGCCGAACTTTGCTCCAATCCAATCGACTCATTATTTCTTTTGAAATTGCATATCAAAACGCACAACGAAGAATCGATCGTCGAGAAAATTCATCTACCAAGCCATCCGAGCTTTACTCCACACAAATGGTGCACGCTGTACAGTGTACAGCACGATGATTCGTTCACATACCAGGTCACTTGTCAGTGTGCTCTTTTTGCTAAGAGGCGACCGCGTCTGCAAAAATAAGATCTGGTTCTGGACTCTGGCCGACGAGTCAGTTTTAATTATAGTTAATAAATGTTGGCCGTTGGACCTGATGAGATTCTCCCGCAGCAAATTGTACTGGTGTCATTCGTGATTCATCACCAGTAGCCGATAAATAAAACACAAGAGATCAGCGTTGGATCAAGCAACTCGGTATTTGTGGACGCTGCTTGATATAGACCGTTCTGTTGACTATAAAACTTATTGAAATGATACATATTTCGATGTCGCCAACTGCTTGTTGGTGATAAATAAACCACCAACAAATATTCTAATAATATCCACCAGCAGTCATTTGTACCCATAAAAATACGAGGGATGTGTTTTAAGTTTTGCATATAGAAACATAGTAGTAGGCCGCGCGGATCGAACGTCAGTACTGAATCTTAACCTCACTCTTTAGTAAACTTAAATTCAAAGTTTCACAACAATACGTGCCGTGCGCATGCAGATGTGTATTAATCCTCGTGGAGAATACTTCGAAAAACAATAAAGTCATTTAAAACTACCTACCGTGTTGTTTTATTTCCATATGCAAAACTTAAAAGACATCCCTCGTATAGGATTATCTTCCAGCCTCGTCTCGTAAATAAAACAGATGTAGTACCCCGTTTTCCGGCCGAACCGACGAGTTCAAACCGCGCACGCATCAAGGATACAGTTTCTTTACAGTGACAAATACACACGTATATTTAAGCCTAAAATACGGTAAAGTTACCACATGAATGGCCTCGAGGTTTTCAGAAACAGAAATGAGAGTTTGTAGGCTAGGGACCGGAGACGAGGTATGTAGGAGGTCGCGGTGAGCCGCTTTTTTTCTTTCCGACGGTCCTTTGAACTCGTGGATTTGGCCGGGAATCGGGGTACTACATCTGTTCTATTTACGAGACGAGGCCTTCACATAATTAGGATCGTACGTCACTTACAAGTAAATTCGTTTGATCATGTCCTTCTTAACATTCTTGGAAATCTGAATTAAGAATAGTTGGAGCTATTTTTGTACTGATCTTACCGTCAATGCATTGGAAAAAGAAACCAGCAAGCGACCCCGCATTTTTTGTATGGATGACCTGAATGGCGCCTTTTAAGTTAGCGTGTTTGGTTTCTCCATAATTACAGATCATTGTTTTTCCTTCAATTTTATTAGTGATATCGAACTTTTATTCATTAGACAATAGTGAGATCGTGTTATTTGTTCAAGATAAGCACCAACAATCCAGAATCAACGAATCTGAAATCGCGGTGGCAGTGAATTCGGACCGGTATCTAAACATATTACAGGAATTTTTTTCACGGCTAGACGAGATGGATCTAGGGATATTTGGTTCCAATAAGATGGTTCAACGTCACATACTTCAAAAACATCGATGTCTGTTTTGACACTTCCCTGAACGCCTCATCTCACAGGATTTGGAGTGGCCGGCCCGCTGTCCCGATTTGGCACATAGTGACTTTGTTCTATGATGTTTTTTGAAATCTCGTCTTATGTCAACCGTGCAAGGATCCTACAAGATTTGAAGACCAACATCCAGGAAGAAACGCCTGCTATGATTCATCACAAATATCAGAAATCGGTTTTTGGCTTTCAAAACTATGCAAAACAAGACCTTAGGCGTACGTCTACATTAAAAAAATTCTGTTTCACACAATGAGTTTCAGTGTTTTGGAAAGAGGAAGTGATGCTTCTGAACCCTGTATTTAACAAACCGAAACACGAGAAAATTAAGATTTCAATCGCGAATTGCGTGGCCTCTGGATTTACTCATAATTTTCACATAGATCGTGGGAAAAGCGATTCTTGCGGTATTCTGTTAATCCGATCCGTACATTTGAGCAGTACAGACGCGTACGCAATGCCAATACGACCAATCGACGACGAATGGATTTCTTAATGAGGAAGCAATCCATCGTAATGAGCTGCATAATCCTCTGGTGGTTCTCTAATCTGTATACGTTGGCAGAAGCCACTTGATTAGATTTAAATAATTATTGTTTTTAAGGAAGGTTTTCTATTTGCTGAATTTCACACGAATTAGTACAAGCTTATTTTTTTATTTACTTTGACTGCCTTTTTCAAATTTTGACACGCATATCTTTTATGATTACGATTACAAAATAGATCGCTTAACAAAAATAGTTGCTTTTTCACTTTGTGAAATATTTCGTATTACATTTCCTAAGCATCAATTTATCAAAAAACCTATTGTTCAATGAAGATCAGTATGGTTTCCGCAAGCGTTTTTCAACTGCTGCAGCTTTAATGCTATTGAATACGAGCACTGCTTAAGTGGTTTCGTAATTATTCGTCCAACAGATCACAGTATGTTGAAATTGAAAATCACAGCTCTGAAATACGTAAAAGTAAAATGGGAGTTCCGCAGGGCTCTAGCTTGGGACCATTGCTGCATATAAGTTTTGTGAATGCCTTCAGTAGTAATAACTATGTTGACGATACATCTTTATTAGTAGACTGAAGAGCTACAAAGAACACGGCAATGGTTCCAAGATAATGGGCTCCTGCTCAACGCAAATAAAATGCAATTCGTTGGTTTACTTATGGAAATTTCAGCCACGATCATAGCTTGCAGGTTAAGTCACTGCACTGATTCAACCAATGGACCAGAATATCATTCAGTTTGCCAAGCAAGACTATAAGAAAAACCTACTTCTGAGAACCGTATCTCTCTTTGTCAGTCGCGTTACCGTCATCAACTATTAAATCGTCTTGGAAAAAGTTACGGCCAGATATAGTCACTACTCCTAGCAACGTTCCACAAATCAGTGTTACTTCGGAAGTTATAGAACAAGTCTCTACTGAAACACAGATAAGTCCGGAAGATTTGGAAATCTGGTGCCGTGGAATGGATAAAGAGGAAAATGTTTTTCATTAAATGTCTGACGAAGAGGTTATAAAAGAGGTTTCTAATTCTAACAAACAATCGGGAAAATAACGACGACGTGATTACGACTGCTCCACAAGTCACAGCACAAGATGCAATTAATGCCTTTGAGCTAGGTTTACAATGGGCTGAAGAGAATGGTACATCCTACAACGAACTTTTACTGAGGTATAAAGCTCTGATCTCGCGTTATAACAACCTTAAACAAAAAAAAATTGATGAATATTTCCGAGCTTCATAATTTGATAAATTCATCAATAATTTTGATTAATAATTCTTGATTATTTTGGTACATATGTATGTGCATTTATGCTTAATTTTATAATAAAACGTAAGCTCTCTATTGTTATTTAATTTACTAAATTCGACATACTTAAACTATGTATGATTTGTACTTCAAGGTACATACATATACCTAACATATACAGGGTGACTTTGAAGTTGAGTCATTAATTTTCAGATAATGATTGTAGAAGGAAGATAAACCAAAATATGTGTGTAAAAATAAAAAAATTTTTTCACCTTGTTTTATAAAGTATCCTCCCGACAAGTATTTCAGTGCGGACCTGTATTTGATTGTGAAGTCTTGGAGCACCGGCATGCAGTCCCCTGTGTGGTCTTAAGTCACCTGATTCACGAGCCCGTTGTACTACATTAACAAAGGCACGAGGGGTTGGTTGCACTCGATTGGGAAACCGATCCGAATAAACATGTGCCATTTTTTATTTCGTTTGAGCCACGCAACAGACACCACTATTCAAACGCGTTACCGACTGACACTGACTGTATACAACTGACTAAAATAATTGTAAAAACATCGTTCCAAATTCTTTCGCTTTTTTGTTTCCGATGCGATGAACCAAACACGAGCACATAATATTATTATTGAGACAGGGCGGTACTCAAACTTCCAAAGGGCTATAACTTTGTTACTTTAATTTTACCAGAAAAATGGTAAAGGAAAAAAACATTTCTTTTGATCAGATCTGATAAATGACTCAACTTCGAAGTATAATCTTACCATTGGATATGTAATTTGTCGGATTACATGGTACTCTTTTGTAAAAAATTCCGGCAGTGCTCTATAATCCGACAAATTCGATAGTCCGACACTGCCCTGCATAATGTTTGTCGGATTAACGGAGGTCCACTGACAAATTTTTGCGGTTGACTTATTACTATAACTTTGTCATGTGGCATAATGTTTTTTGGTGTTACTACTGAAACAAATCGAGTATACTAAGCAAAAAAAAGTGGTACGTGTACTCCAAGATGAGCTGTAGAGCCTCTTTCAAACAGCTGGGAATACGAACTTTGCCATCCACATACATTTTCGATCTGTTGTTACATGTACAGTCTAATTTAGATGATTTTCCGAAGCTGAACGACCATAACGGGTACTTATCAACAAATTCGCTTATCCTACAGGTTCCCACACACAGATTGTCCAGAACAGAATGCAATCTAAATAAAATGGGTGTTAGGTTGTTCAACAAATTCAGATACCCTTAAAAATAAAAGCATATTAATCTTGGACCACCATTTACCGCATATAGGTTGCAACACTATGTTCCAGCGATTTTTTTTTGACTGTACACAAAGTATCTGATCCGGAGTTTTATTTAAAGAATGTGGACTAAAAATAGCTATCGTGGTTTGCGTATTTGAGTGTACGGTGTATATTTAACTTCACACATAAACTACTTCCATAAAGTATCATTTCTAAAAATAGTTTTTATGCAAATATCTATGATTTATCGGAAGACTAAAGATTGCAATAAGATGTAATTTGTGTGATTCACTAAATCTGTATTATATATCGCCCCGGGCAATAAAATCTGACATGTTTATTTCTCGGCTCTGAAATGTATACTGCATTTATTCATTGAAAATAGGAAACACGGAGACCAAAGGCAATCAATCAATCGATCAAAGTATACTGTATTGTCCAAGAATACATTATTCTTATTGACAGAAGTAGTGAATAAAATACCGTACCAGGTACATAGTCACAGACAACCTATAACATGGAATAAAATAAAACATAAAACAGGCATTTTTAATCTACTTTTGTTCCTGTTTTCTCAGAGGATTCAAATTATTCTAAACTTAATCCTGCTGACGGCGATGCGTAGCAAGTGCAGAGTCAACCGATTTGACTGTTTTTCTTACCTAACAATGTTATGGTCCCCTAAAGCCTATAATTGAGCGCTATCCTTGTATACGATGGTTTTAGTGACAGGAAATCGTAGGCCATAACAAGCCAGGTTATTAGTAGTCGGCATCTCTTCATCTCTGCGTCCTAGAGACCGTGGTCATATTTCCTTTTCCCTTCATCCTACGTCATTTTATCATATCTAGAAAGATGCATCTACATCTCGCTGGGCTCGTTCGGCTTTATCTGTCAGCCGGGAAAATTTATTAGGTGCGTTTATGATGGTTATACTCAGTAGACCAGGACTGGATTTGGATATGTATAAAACTATGGGTCGCTTTCTACGTGAGGGTAACCAACTTCATACACTATTTCGGCATCCAAAGAATGAAGCGATCGTTAACGATTTTCACTAGCTATTCAATGGTGACCTTGGATTTGACCTATGCCGTGACCTTAAAGGTAATTTGAAGGTCAAATATACTAAGTGACATATAAATCTGAACACCCAGTTTAAATGGTTTTATTTTAATAAAAGTTGGTGAATGTATTTATCTTACTGTAAATAACAAGTGAAAAAATTTTCAGCCTTATCAGTTGGACATTCCGGTTTTTATACTGCTTTTTTTTAATTCACTAACGATCTAAAAATGAATATTTCAGCCGCAGTAAAAAATCAACTTTGGCGGATTTTGGTTCTTGACATCCTTTACGATCGGTTACGATGCCTAGAGTACGGAGACCTGTACGATTTCGTCAACTTAGTGAGTTTGATATGGGCCGTATAGTGGGACTTCGGGAAGCTGGACTTTCTTTTCGGGCAATTGCAGTTAGAGTACAAAGAAGTGTTGACACTGTAGTTAGGTGTTGTCAGGCATGGCTTCGAGAAGGCCGTACGCAAAGAGCAAGGCGCACTGGACGCCGCCGTAGAACAACAGACCGTGAAGATCGCCGCCTAAGATTATTGGCCTTAAGGGACCGTTTCGCCACTACCAGGTCCATTGCAAATTAATGGTTTGCAGAACACGGAAGACCTATTGGCATGCGAAGTGTTTACCGACGAATGAGAAGTTTTGACTTGTTTTCATACCGGCCACACTGGGTCCTCCCTTAAACTCGAGAACACCGACGTAATCGCCTTGAGTGGTGCAGACAACGGTCACTCTGGGATCAGGAATGGAACAGTATTGTCTTTAGTGACGAGTCTCGATTTTGTTTAGGCATGCACGATGGTCGTGCTAGGGTTAAAAGGCGACGTGGTGAAAGGAGGAATCCACAGTTTTTTGTTGAAAGACATGTTCATCACACTGTTGGAGTTATGGTTTGGGGTGCTATAGCTTATGGTTCCAGGTCACCGTTAATCTTCATCAGAGGTAATATGAACGCGCAGCGTTATATCCACGAAGTTCTAGAACCCCATCTTTTACCCTATCTTGACACCCTGGCAGATCCAACTTTCCAACAAGATAATGCCCGACCACATGTTGCAAGAGTCACAATAGACTTCTTTCAACATAATGATGTCACATTGTTACCATGGCCACTAAGATCTCCCGACTTATCCCCAATTGAGCACGTGTGGGATATGATGGGTAGGAGATTGCTCAATTTGCAACGTCCTCCTCAGACTCTAGAAGCACTTCGAGAGGAGTTGGTGGTTTCCTGGAATGAGATACCACAGGAGGACATTGACCACCTGATCAGAAGTATGCCTAGGCGCGTTGGAGAATGCGTAGCACATCAGGGTGCATCCACACATTATTAAAGGTCAAAGGGCTTTAAAGCAGTGCAATCATTTTGAAATTTTTATCATTTACTTATTATGCTTCATTAAGTACTTATACAAAATTGTATTAAAATAAAACCATTTAAACTGGGTGTTCGGATTTATATGTCACTTAGTATAGATTTTTTAAATGGAACCCTCCATTTTTCACACAGTTAATGTAAAGAGTCGAAAATTTTACGTTCAAATATGGTCTTGATCATTCTTAAGCTTTGACCTTAGGAGGTCATGGACAAGGTCACATCCAGGTACAATGATATATCTTGAAAACATACATACGTACATGGAAACTACAGAGACTACAGATTCGCAAAAAACCTGCAAGTCCCCTCTTATAAGTTATCGACGCACCCCTTTTTCTCATCCCTTCATTTGGAATGTTTAACCGTGGCCCAGCTGTCAACTCACAGCAGTGGCGGCTCGTGGCAAAATAAAACAAGTGTTCTGCAAATCCGAACTTACCTATTTTTTATACGTCAGTTCGATCTTGCGCTCCTTCTTGGCAGCAAATTTGTCGATCACCTTCCCGTTGAAATTTTCCATGGTCGAAATAGATTCCTTTTCAATGGACAGCATCGACAACGCTGTAAGGCGATCCTGGGTCATAGTATTCCGAAGAAAGGTCTTGATTCTTTTCAATGTTGAGAAATTTAGCTCAGCCTCTGATGTTTACATAGGAGTTGTAACAATAATTTTTAATAGCTTTTTTGTTTCTTTTAATGTTTCCTCCAAACTATTTTGTATCAAAAATGTCAAAAGAGATAGTAGCGCCATTTCAAATGCTCCGCAACAATCGACTATTTTTGACAGAACATACCGGTTTTTTGTAACGGTATCATTATGCTGTTGTATATTTCTCGAATATGCTGAATCTAACTGAGCTCTGATGTTAACAGTCCCCAATAAAGCCAATTCCATCGAATTATGAAGATGTGTTTTAGAGTCTTCATGCTTCTTAATTTTTTCACTCAGATGCACTAAATCTGTAACACCTACCACCTTCCAAGCTTTGTCACCGCTGAAAACTATGCAAGGAAAGCAGAAAAGGGCATTCTTCCTGTTGCACCCACAAATCCAGTCATTCCTGGTGTAAATCTCCCTGCTGAACTGCCGCGTATAGCACTTGCCCCGACTAACTCCCTGTGTTTCTATAAATATGTCCGGCAACGATCGACCTAACACGTTCAGCTCAATTTTTTCTTCAAATATGTATTTCCAGAATCGTTTCACGCTGATAAGTATGTAAACCACATCAATTGTCTTGCACTACCCTTCTACTCAGGCAGTCAGTCAGTGAGTCACTACTCACTCAACGTAAGACCCAAAATACCTAAATAACAAAATTTTCGCATTCAAATTTTAAGCCACGTCACTCGACAACACCCATATGCCAATATCTCCGAGGACCTAGCACGAACGACCAATCAGATATCGTACTTCGCATTAGATCTGTACGAATCTGTATAACTTGCAGCACATGCTTATGCTTAAATCGCGCATTTGTTTTTGTAGAGAGAGACAAAAGCAAGCGCGTGCGGCTTGTGTCGAAGTAGTGCACAGACCGTTTTCAAGTGACCCATGAATAATGTTACGCTGCGGTCGCGACGAAAATGACAAGTACACAATTGGTCGATTATAATGCTTTCTCAGTACAAAACAGACTCGACGCCGTGTCTTGCGGGGGCAGCGTTGCCGGTATTGTTTCTGTCGTCGGGTTGAGCTAGTGTCCTAGTACCAGTCGGGGATATCGCGAGTCGCGGCTACAGGACGGTATTCAGATATTTTTGATGTTGCAGAGCCCTTTATCTCGGTTCGCTTAAGACATTGGTGTATATGGTACTAAGAAAAATTGCTTATGTTTTCAAGATCTACACGTCGTGTAAAGGAAAACCCCAACTTTGCGGACACCCTGTATAAAAACACTTCTTTGTAATAAAAAGTTTGTCTTCCAGGTAAAAACGCCTTTACATAACTGTACAATTTGACAAAAACAGCCATAGGACTAGAAGTTCCGCGTATTCCAAATGATTCACACCATCCTGAATACGGACCTGCATCTAGGTTCGGCACCGCTACCTACCTGTAGGGATGGCTGATCCACAGGTACTAACTAAAAGCGGCTTTATAATTTTTATCATCTCCTCGTTTATCTTTACAATGGCACAATGAAATAGAAAATCTGAAGTTTTCGAACGCGAGACGTAATCCATTAAGCCGGGCCTTTGAATAAGCGAGCTTGTTCGGAGTGGATCTGGTTTTGTATGCTTGATTGTAATTTGAGATGTTTTGGAAAACAGTCTTCGGTCTTTAGAGGGTACCGACGGTCAAGAGCACCTTCTTCTGTATAATTACGTCGAGTTATGCCTGTACAAAGAGGCTTTGTCTTTAGTCTTTTACAGCGAGTACGAGCATTGACGGCGTTTTAATTTCTTATGCTGGCAATGGTAGCGCGATACAATACACGAAATTAATTGAAAATACTGATGTACTTCCAAGTTGATTAATGTATTCTACCTGAAGAAAATGGCTTGACTCTGCACTTAATACGCAACTCCATCATCAGTGCAACACAAGAAAACATCCGTGTCAATAATAAAATCAAAAAATTGAGATTTACATGACCGTTCAGCATTCATTTCACAAATAAATTCAGATCTAGCGCCCCATATTATCTAATTCTAAAGAAAGACAAATTATTTAATATATGATGATTATAACGTCAACGGTCAGGATCTAGGCAGATGCTACTCTTTTAAGGACCTTGGAGTAACCTTTGATAGCAGGCAAATGTTTAGCGAACATATACTTAATGTCTCATCGGCTGCAACCAGACTACTTGGCTTCTGTATCAGAAACTGGAAGGGGTTCTCCAATGTCAGTACTTTGATGACTTTGTTCGTTACTTTTATCAGAAGCAAGTGATCTGGTCTCCAATGTACCTAAATTCAGTTTCAATGATTGAAGACGTTCAACGTAAGGCTATTTTTACCCCTAAATGTACTGGTCCGTATCCAGAAACAGCTTTTGTCATCATATCCATTTGAATTTATTCGATTTAGACTCACTATCAATTAGACATAATATGTTTGCCTTATCGTTTTTATATGGCCTTATGCACAATCAAATTGACTGTCCGGATTTACTTGAAAAAATATATTTCCGCGTTCCAAGGCTTGAAAGTCGTCAACAGTCAGCCTTTTATTGTCAAGTTTGGCAGATCACTGATGTGAATCAAAAAGAAGAATCGGTCCCAAGACACTTCCTTGGGGAACTCCTTGCTTAATATGTACACTGTTATACTAAGTGACATATAAATCCGAACACCTAGTTTAAATGGTTTTATTTTAATAAAAGTTGGTGAATGTATTTATATTACTGTAAATAACAAGTGAAAAAATTTTCAGCCTTATCAGTTGGACATTCCGGTTTTTATACTGCTTTTTTTAATTCACTAACGCTCTAAAAATGAATATTTCAGCCGCAGTAAAGAATCAACGTTGGCGGATTTTGGTTCTTGACATCCTTTACGATCGGTTACGATGCCTAGAGTACGGAGACCTGTACGATTTCGTCAACTTAGTGAGTTTGATAGGGGCCGTATAGTGGGACTTCGGGAAGCTGGACTTTCTTTTCGGGCAGTTGCAGTTAGAGTGCAAAGAAGTGTAGACACTGTGGTTAGGTGTTGTCAGGCATGGCTTCGAGAAGGCCGTACGCAAAGAGCAAGGGGCACTGGACGCCGCCGTAGAACAACAGACCTTGAAGATCGCCGCCTAAGATTATTGGCCTTAAGGGACCGTTTCTCCACTACCAGGTCCATTGCAAATGAATGGTTTGCAGAACACGGAAGACCTATTGGCATGCGAAGTGTTTACCGACGAATGAGAAGTTTTGGCTTGTTTTCATACCGGCCACACTGGGTCCTCCCTTTAACTCGAGAACACCGACGTAATCGCCTTGAGTGGTGCAGACTACGGTCACTCTGGGATCAGGAATGGAACAGTATTGTCTTTAGTGACGAGTCTCGATTTTGTTTAGGCATGCACGATGGTCGTGCCAGGGTTAGAAGGCGACGTGGTGAAAGGAGGAATCCACAGTTTTTTGTTGAAAGACATGTTCATCACACTGTTGGAGTTATGGTTTGGGGTGCTATAGCTTATGGTTCCAGGTCACCTTTAATCTTCATCAGAGGTAACATGAACGCGCAGCGTTATATCCACGAAGTTCTAGAACCCCATCTTTTACCCTATCTTGACACCCTGGCAGATCCAACTTTCCAACAAGATAATGCCCGACCACATGTTGCAAGAGTCACAATAGACTTCTTTCAACATAATGATGTCACATTGTTACCATGGCCACCAAGATCTCCTGACTTATCCCCAATTGAGCACGTGTGGGATATGATGGGTAGGAGATTGCTCAATTTGCAACGTCCTCCTCAGACTCTAGAAGCACTTCGAGAGGAGTTGGTGGTTGCCTGGAATGAGATACCACAGGAGGACATTGACCACCTGATCAGAAGCATGCCTAGGCGCTTTGGAGAATGCGTAGCACATCAGGGTGCATCCACACATTATTAAAGGTCAAAGGGCTTTAAAGCAGTGCAATCATTTTGAAATTTTTATCATTTACTTATTATGCTTCATTAAGTACTTATACAAAATTTTATTAAAATAAAACCATTTAAACTGGGTGTTCGGATTTATATGTCACTTAGTATAGATAAAGAATTTTGAAAACTAACATACTGTCTTCTGTCTGATAAATAAGACGCAATTAAGGACAGGCTATTATTACTAAAACCATATAACGACAACTTTTGAATCAAAATGTGATGTTGGACATAATCAAAAATGCTTTTGTAAGATCATAGAAGTTAGCAAGAGCAAACATGTTATCTTCCAGACATTTGTTGATGAAACTGATAAAATAAATTGTTACATTTGAAGATTAAATAACAGAGTAATACTTTTACATTTAGGAACAATTACCTTTTCAGAAACTTATTTATTTCACGTGTTAATTTTTATTTCGATGAGATACCTACCTCGAATTTAATTTTTTTGTTTTTTAATTCAAAAGCAATGTAAAATCTAAAACCAATAGTATTAATATAAATGTTACGACATCAGTATTATTATCGCAATATGTTCGACCATGATTCGTTAAAGGTGAACGGATATGGTTATGGTACATCTTCTCTGATCAATGTAAGAATAACACTAAAACGTTAACATAATGATTAGTAACGATTTACTTTTACGTTTGCATCCTGTTGTTGACGGTTATTAACGCCGGAGCTTGTCGATAAACAATAAATTACCGAGAAGAAATCGAAGGTCATCTGGTAAATTAGATGCTAAATAGTGCTATACACAATGCACACCTTATATGCAGAGGCGTCGAAGTCTTAGACTCGGATAAACTAAATATTTTTAAAATAAAACAAACGCGCAGTTCGTCCTCCTAGAGACGAGAGATTAAGCCTAGACCATGCTGACGAGTAGCCAAAAAGCACGAAACAGCTACCTATGGTTGGATGTCTTTTCTAGTTTCAACATATTTAGTTCCAGGTTCGTTTTTTCGTGGTTGTAATTTTTGAAATTACTTCCAACCTTAAAAAATTAGCATAAAGTAGCCAAAAATAATAAATGACACTAGACGTTTATCAGTCACTAAATGTCAACTTCAGTTCAGCATTCAGGATTTAAAAACCTTGTATTCTGAGGCAATCAGAAGTTTATTTTCTAACATACCTATCGTAACCACACGTCCGCAGGGGTATTACGTAAATTTGAAAAATGACATTAGGTAAGATTTTTTTGACTCTACGTATGCATTTTGTGACGTTTCTTCTTCTGTAATGTCATATTTATCCTACTAATGTCAACTTGAAGCTAGCTATAGTTCACTCCATGTCCTTTCGTGCACTAGCAACTTATTTGACCTAGTGAACAATTTGACATTAAGTTAGATTTTTTGATAACTCTTCAGAATGCATTTTAGAAGGAAGTGTTTCGAATAAAATTTGAAAGATTTTCCTTAAGCTATCAGAAGATGACCTTGAATTCTACCTTGAAAGTCGTTTGAAGGTCAACTTCAAAACTTTAGAAGTAAAACCCTGTTTCTGACCTCGTCAATGAAGCTAGCAAGAAATTTCACGTTCAGGTATGACCTTGAAGGCCCCCGGTAGTTTGACCTTCAGGGATCACTATTTTCCAAACTTATGTTCTTTAATTCTTCACATCATAGGTTTAGATGATTTACCAATACGTAATTTTTTTTTAATCACTGAGGATCATTCAAGGTCATATATGAACGTACAATTTTTCGCATGTTTCATTGCCAGTGCAAAAAGACGGTTTTATGTTTAAATTTTGAGGTTGACCTTCAACTGACTTTCGAGGTCAAGGCCAAAATTGAATCCAAGGTCACCTTTTTCCGACTAACGAAAAATCCCATAACTTTTATTTGTGGTATTTCCCCCTAAAATGCATTCCCAAGGAGTTACCGATATTTAGCATTAGCGGTAGTTTGACCTTGAGGGATCACTTACGGTCACCCGAGGGTCATTCAATGTCACGTAATTTTTCGCTCGTTTTATCACCGGAATCAAAACTAGTGGTTGACATTTGAATTTTTAAAGCTGGCCTTCAAATATCTTTCAAGGTCAAATATTAGGGTCATTCAAAGTCATATTTGAACGTACAATTTTTTGCCGGTTTCATTGCCGGGGCATAAATGGGGGTTTATATTTAAACTTTTGAAGTTGACCTTCAAATGACCTTAGATGTCAAGGTCAAGATGGAAAAATCCTATAACCTTTATTTGAGGCATTTCCCCCTGAAATGTTTTCGATAGTTGGTTATCGCTATCTAGCATCAGTGCTAGTTTGACCTTGACGAATTACTCAAGGTCACCTAAGGGACACTCAGTGTCCCGTAAAATTTTTTGCTCGTTTCATCACCGGACCCAAAAATAGGGGTTTATATTTAAACTTTTGAGGTTGTCCTTTAAATGAGTTTCGAGGTCAATATCGAACCCAAGGTCACCTTTTTCCGACTGAAGAAAAATCCCATAACTTTTATTTGTGGTATTTCCCCCTAAAATGCATTCCCAAGGACTTATCGATATCTAGCATTAGTGGTAGTTTGACCTTGAGGGATCTCTTACGGTCAACCGAGGGTCATTCAATGTCACGTAGAATTTTTCGCTCGTTTCATCACTGGAATCAAAACAAGTGGTTTACATTTGAATTTTTAAAGCTGGCCTTCAAATATCTTTCAAGGTCAAATATTAGGGTCATTCAAAGTCATATTTGAACGTAAAATTTTTCGCCGGTTTCATTGCAGGGGCATACATGGGGTTTTATATTTAAACTTTTGAAGTTGACCTTCAAATGATCTTATAAGTCAAGGTCAAGATGGAAACCAAGGTCACCGCCTTCTAAAGCTTTTATTTGAGGCATTTCCTCCTAAAATGTTTTCGATAGTTTGTTATCGCTATCTAGCTTTAGTGCTAGTTTGACCTTGACGGATTACTCAAGGTCACCTAAGGGACACTCAGTGTCCCGTAAAATTTTTTGCTCGTTTCATCACCGGACCCAAAAATAGGGGTTTATATTTAAACTTTTGAGGTTGTCCTTTAAATGAGTTTCGAGGTCAAGGTCAATATCGAACCCAAGGTCACCTTTTTCCGACTGAAGAAAATTCATATAACTTTTATTTGAGGTATTTCCCCCTAAAATGCATTCCCAAGGAGTTATCGATATCTAGCATTAGTGGTAGGTTGACCTTGAGGTCACCCGAGGGTCATTCATTGTCACGAAGGTCAAATGAGGGTCATTCCAAGTCAGATTTGAACGTAAAATGTTTCATTGCCGGGGTAAAAATTGTGATTTATATTTGAACTTTTGACGTTGACCTTCAAATGACCTTAGAGGCCAAGGTCAAGATGGAAACCAAGGTCACCGTCTTCTGGATGAGTAAAAATCCTATAACATTTATTAGAGGCATTTCCCCCGGAAATGTTTTCGATAGTTGGATATCGCTATCTAGCATCAGTGCTAGTTTGACCTTGACGGATTACTCAAGGTCACCTAAGGGACATGCAGTGTCCCGTAAAATATTTTGCTCGTTTCATCACCGGAATCAAGAATAGGGTTTTCAGTTTGAAATTTTAGAGTTGGCCTTCAAATAGCATTCAAGGTCAAAATGAGGGTCATTCAAGGTCATATGTGATCGTAAAATATTTCGTTTGATTGCCGGCGTAAAAATAGGGATTTACTTTTAAAGTTGATCTTAAAATGACCTTCTAGATCAAGGTCAAGATAGAATTCAAGGGCACCTCCTTCTGGCCGAGGAGAAAATCCTATAACTCTTATTTGAGGCATTTTTCCTTTAAATGGATTCCCGAAGAGTTATCGATATCTAGCATTAGTGGTAGCTTGACCTTGATTTTTCGCGCGTATCATCAATGGAATCAGAAGTAGTGGTTTACATTTGAAATTTTAATGCTGGCATTCAAATAGCCTTCAAGGTCAATTAAAAATCATATATGAGCGTGTTTTTCGCTTGTTTCATTGCCGGTACAAAAATAGATGTTTACATTTAAACTTTTGAAGTTGAGCTTCAAATGACCTTCGGCGATTTTCTTTCGACGATAAATAACAACGCAAGTTAGGGCGGTCCATTCTGATGCGAACAGTCGCCCATCTTTGAGAAAGATTCACATTAGCTTAGTTGCACCTACACCACTGCTGATTGTATGTCAAATAAAACGTTTCGTACGACTGGCACTCTTTCCTGTGTAATTTTCTTGCGCGCTATAATGGCGTACCCGGTGAAAAAAAAAATCGAAATGTATGTGAAAAGTATGGATTGAGGTCAAAACTGAAAAGACCGGAAAATGCGTCTCGGTTATATGGTCATTAAAACACGTCTAATGCGTATGTGTGCATGTTTTACCTACCGACCTATGGCTAATGGTTTAATAATAGAGCTGTAATGCGCTTTGTTTCGACAACACCTGATATTCACGTTGACCCCTGCATATGCGGGACCTAACGGTTGTGCTAGTTTCTTTACTACTATAGATGTACGTAAAACTACCCTAAGAAGGTAGCCAAAGTGAAAGCCTTTTCAATATTAGTTCTTTCGCCGACTTTCTGTAGTTGTTCAGTAGTTGAACTTCGTTGAGGCAATTTACGTAAAAGTCATATCCTAAGAAAAGTATGCCTGAGCAGATGTTGAACTGTGGAAGGTTTATACAAGAGACAATCAGGAATTATAGGTGTTATCATAATAAAATATGCGTACTTTGATAATGGGTCTACTGCGTAACCTTGAAACCGATATCTGCGGCTGTAAACTTTGACAGTAATGGAATGAATCATGTTGAATATTTAAATCAGCGCATGAAGGCGCTTATCTACCAGCGAATATATTTCAGACAATACAGATGTTCTCATAGCCGTTCACAAGACGTGTTCTTGTAGAAATAAGAATTTTTCTTACAACACATACTGCAGGGTCTCAATGTACTTCTTGATGTTTATATAGAACTGGGAAAAGCCTCATCATGTACCTTGTTCCTTAATCTCGGTACCCTAGGGACTGAGGAGCAGTCGTATCGGCCAGCTCTGCATGTACGAGGTTCAACACGGTCAGGGATTGCAGGGTATTAGGATAAATCGTGTCATATCTTGTGAAGGATCCCAAAAGTGGACAAAAGGTTTTATGAACTTTTTTCTGTTTCCGTAAATTTATTAATCGCACTTTTCGCGGGCGATTTTCTTGGCTCTATGAAAACAGAAATTATTCGTGAAAGCTGCAAGTTGTCCCCAGGTTTTAAGGTTCTATAAGCGATAGGACTGTATTTGTTCGTCAAGGTACAGAACTGTGTTTCGGAAGCATTAAACTGTTCAAGATTGTTGCGTCCTCAAGCAGTGTTAAGCTCCAGGTCTGGAGAAAGAGAGGAGGTGCTGTCTTCGACAACGCTGTGGATCGGAGAGATCAGCAGGAAAGGAGGCCGTTGATATATAAGATGAACAATGTCGGGGCCAAGTCCGATCCCTGGGGAACACCCGCGTTGACATTATGGTCAGAGAGGAAGTCAGCCACCCATCTGCAAAGCTTCTATGGGAGGCCTTAGGATGGAAGAGGACAGCATGTTACAACAATTGTAGAAAATTAGTCGGTTATATATATATATATATATATATATATATATATATATATATATATATATAACTTGAGACGTGGTCATTGTCGTCTAGACCAGTTAGGTGAAAAATTAAAGCTTCCGCCTTTTGTTGGGTACTTCGACAAAATTTAAGCTTTATACTTTTTTAATTCTCTCTAGCTTTCAATGGACTTTGCCATCATCATCAGGAGCTGCAATTACAATGATAACAGTAGCAACAAAAGTGTAAAATGAATTTAAATTGACTCAACTTACAGTAGTATGTGTGGATGTTGCTATTTGATGTTTACGTATAGGATGAGGGAAACGTCCAGTAACATGGTGAGAGCTGGATAGATGGTACAATGGTCAAAATTATATAAAATATGACAAGAACAAGTTAAAAACAGATTAAAAATTATTTAAAAACATTAGAGCATTGCATCGTGAAGCCACTTGATGATTGCACAAAATGGTGGTCATGGAATAATGAGTGAGATGAACCCTTTGACAGAAGGCCGAAGGTTGTCAATGTCTGTAATGAAACATTCTGAAAATCACATCATCTGAAGTGATTTGGCAACGTTTGGCACACGCCCACAATTCGTTCCATCTTTCAACACAGACATTGACAACCTTCGGCCTTCTGTCAAAGGGTTCATCTCACTCATTATTACATGACCACCATTTTGTGCAATCATCAAGTGGCTTCACGACGTAATGCTCAAATGTTTTCTAAATAATTTTTAATCTGTCTTTAACTTGTCTTGTCATATTTTATATAATTTTAACCATTGTACCATGTATCCAGCTCTCACCATGTTACTGGACGTTTCTCTCATCCTATACGAAAACAACAATTAGCAACATCCTCACATACTACTGTAAGTTGATTCAATTTAAATTCATTTTACACTTTTGTTGCTACTGTTATCATTGTAATTGCGGCTCCTGATGATGATGGCAAAGTCCATTGAAAGCTAGAGAGAATTAAAAAAAGTATAAAGAGTCCTCTTTGCTTAAATTTTGTTGAAGTACACAACAAAAGGCAGAAGCTTTAATTTTTCACCTCTATATATGTATATATATATATATATAGGCCACTCTGTATAACTCGACCCATGTTTATAGGAACATTTCGTTCATTTTTTGGACATACCCTATGAGTATTACTTCTGTTTCAGCGTTTAATCGCTATTTTGAAGTAAACCGAACAAAGGTAAATATTGTTGCGTTCACTTTCCCGACTGACTCATTTTGTGCCTTTTTGGTAACAAAACCCCTTATACATGGTAATTATATGTTAGAATGCTTTAAATGCGGTTCAAATGACCTTTATTCCACGTATTTTGGGTTGCTAATACTGAATCCGAGGTCGTTTTTGTTTTATGTGATCCCGTTTATCTTGTAGATCTAATTATTTAGCGAAAAATTGCAAAACTATGCGTTTTTTGCGACTTTAAGGTGCTAAAAATCCATTTTTACTATCGATGGCTACATGAGAGTAAATTCTAGCAACGTATCGACATCGAATTCGGAATCTACGTACCCGATTTACCCAGAAAACGAACTTCTATCTCGATCATAAACGCACAAGAATTTTTTGAAATTTTGTATTAGTTGTTTTTTGACAAAGTTGAATTCTTGCCAGTATCTTGAAAACGAGGCATTTTCGGACGGAACAGGCCATGGATTCGCTTTCAGCGACCCCAAAAGCGTATTATAACAGATGTTGCGTTCACGTTCCCGACTGACCCATTTTGTGCCTTTTTACATATATGTGAACTGTCATTTACATGTTACAATAGTCTTAAATCACCATCCTCTTTTTCTTTATCAATCATGACTTCCTTATGTTGCTCAGTACGCAGCGAAAAATACCTTACTGATGACGTCGAACAAGTACGCTGTCAATACAACTCGGCATTTAACAACATAAGCGAAGTTTTATTTCGTCTAACATCAATCTAATCCGATCGAATCTACGTCCGTTCATAGTAGGCCTGTCACAAGCTATAAAAATAGTGAACTTAATTGCATTACGGCTAAACAGCGGTATATACGATTATTAATCATTATATAGCTTACAACCGGCAGTTCATGCACAGCTGTAAACCCAGTAACCCATAAAATTGGCGATTATTACCATTGATTTTATTTATAGTATCATATAACTAAACAATTTCCTCAATATCATATATGCTTCTGTAAATGTTTATAGTGCAGTTGAGTTATTTAGGTGTTTCATAATTGTTATTATGAAAACAGAGCAATTACTATATTCATAATGTTGAAATTAACACAGATAGTGACTTATGGGGTACCCCAAGGTACAGTGTCAGGCCCCTTGCTCTTCAATTTATGTATCAACGATCTTTTCAATTTAGATACTGTTGGTGAAATTATCGGTATCGCTGACGACACATCAATCATCTATACACCTTAAACACTGAAACTGAAAACGATCTTACAACAGTTATGAAAATGTTTTCAGAAAGAACTATCACAATAAATAATAAAAAAAAGATACTGTATGGCATTTTATTGTGACGACAATAAACTTAAGTTTCAAATAAAATATGATCATAAAGAAATACAGTCAAACGATTAAGATGTCTTACCCCAAAATTCAAGTATTTTCGTGTTTTTTCGAGCAGAGACTATAATTATATTCTCTGTCACACTCTTGTATCATCTGATTGAATGACAGAAGACCGGAAAGTTCGTGTAGGCCATTTTTCCTGCTGAAGCCTTAATTGGCAAGGTGTATCGGTCCTTCATTTGGTTTCCAAATTTTGGGATATTGGGCCCCAGTCATCTGTTTCTTACATACCTTACATTTATTAGTTTGTTTTGGTTGTTGTTTGGAACTACTCCGTCCATTCTTATGGGATTTTAACCTCGTCATCGTGGGAAGGCATTGAGGAAAAGCACAATCCGTACTTCTCCAGGGTTGTAGCTGTTTTGTAGCCGGTGTAGCCGATTTTTCTGAGCACCACCCCGTTTTCTTGAGAGAAAAACACGCTTACGTACAATGATAGGCACATTGTTGTACATTTTTAGACGTTCAACAAACTTTGACTTTTCTATACCTTTAGATTTAAATCTTTGCTTATGGAAATTTTGTTTTGGTCTAAAGTCGTAACATTTCATTTCAAATCTTTTTTTTTTTTAGAAATTGTTCAAGGTGTGGTAGAGCTTGATTATTGACAGTTTTGTATTCGATTTGCTTCTTGACTGATTAGATTTATGTTTAAAAAAATCTGTGACTTTCGCATAATGATAACTTTTATTCAAATTGCTTTGCGGATATGAAACGTCAACAAGAAAATGTAAGATTTACAACATAAGCAAAAGAAAGATATGCATGACTAAATTAGAATAAAATTGGTGATAGGTTATAAAATAAGTAGTAAAAACAGTATGTTTTCAGGACTATAAATATACTAAGTGACATATAAATCCGAAGACCCAGTTTAAATGGTTTTATTTTAATAAAAGTTGGTGAATGTATTTATCTTAAAAATCTAAAAATGAATATTTCAGCCGCAGTAAAGAATCAACGTTGGCGGATTTTGGTTCTTGATATCCTTTACGATCGGTTACGATGCCTAGAGTACGGAGACCTGTACGATTTCGTCAACTTAGTGAGTTTGATAGGGGCCGTATAGTGGGACTTCGGGAAGCTGGACTTTCTTTTCGGGCAATTGCAGTTAGAGTGCAAAGAACTGTAGACACTGTGGTTAGGTGTTGTCAGGCATGGCTTCGAGAAGGCCGTACGCAAAGAGCAAGGGGCACTGGACGCCGTCGTAGAACAACAGACCGTGAAGATCGCCGCCTAAGATTATTGGCCTTAAGGGACCGTTTCTCGACTATCAGGTCCATTGCAAATTAATGGTTTGCAGAACACGGAAGACCTATTGGCATGCGAAGTGTTTACCGACGAATGAGAAGTTTTGGCTTGTTTTCATACCGGCCACACTGGGTCCTCCCTTTAACTCGAGAACACCGACGTAATCGCCTTGAGTGGTACAGACAATGGTCACTCTGGGATCAGGAATGGAACAGTATTGACTTTAGTGACGAGTCTCGATTTTGTTCAGGCATGCACGATGGTCGTGCCAGGGTTAGAAGGCGACGTGGTGAAAGGAAAAATCCACATTTTTTTGTTGAAAGACATGTTCATCACACTGTTGGAGTTATGGTTTGGGGTGCTATAGCTTATGGTTCCAGGTCACCTTTAATCTTCATCAGAGGTAACATGAACGCGCAGCGTTATATCCGCGAAGCTCTAGAACCCCATCTTTTACCATATCTTGACACCCTGGCAGATCCAACTTTCCAACAAGATAATGCCCGACCACATGTTGCAAGAGTCACAATAGACTTCTTTCAACATAATGATGTCACATTGTTACCACGGCCACCAAGATCTCCCGACTTATCCCCAATTGAGCACGTGTGGGATATGATGAGTAGGAGATTGCTCAATTTGTAACGTCCTCCTCAGACTCTAGAAGCACTTCGAGAGGAGTTGGTGGTTGCCTGGAATGAGATACCACAGGAGGACATTGACCACCTGATCAGAAGCATGCCTAGGCGCGTTGGAGAATGCTTAGCATATCAGGGTGCATCCACACATTATTAAAGGTCAAAGGGCTTTAAAGCGGTGCAATCATTTTGAAATTTTTATCATTTACTTATTATGCTTCATCAAGTACTTATACAAAATTTTATTAAAAAAAAAACCATTGAAACTGGGTGTTCGGATTTATATGTCACTTAGTATAGTTAAATAGAAGAATAGAAAAAGTATGCAGCATAATTGTATAATAAGTAGGATAATCAATAAAATACTAAATAAAAGGTACAAGTATATTGAAGGTTATTTTTTGAAGACGTTTAAGTCGTTGATGGGTTTTAAGCCGGAATTCCAAATGAAGCATGTTAGTTTACACTATATGGATGGTTTATTTTCAGGATTTGTTAATGTGCTTAAGATTTTTTTTTTTTTTGATGGAACATCAAATTCCCAAATACCGTATATTCATCCAAGTACACGGTGGAAAACGAAAATGTCTCCAATTCTACTCTGGAAAACAAAGCTGAATCCGCTTTAAATTAAATTAACCTCAAAATACTTCAAGGTCTTGTAGAGCAAGGTTTTAACTTTAATTTAGAGGCTTGGCGATATGAAAATTATAATTTTCAACCGATTTTTCAAGCATTGAATATACCCACACGCTCACCCAAATCTAATTTGCTTTAAACTTTTTTCTTTAATAAAGTACAACTTTTTTTTGGCAGGACGATTTTTCCGGATCATTTCAATCAAAAAAGGCTTCCATTAACTTGTCTCGAGTCATAAGCGATTTAATGTCTGGAAAAATGGATATTCAATGCTTAAAAATTCGGTTGAAAATTATAATTATGGAAGTCGCCAAGTATCCAAATTAAAGTTTAATCCACGCTTTACCACGAGATTCCTTTATTTTAAAGCGATTTTCGACCTTGTCTGTTAGTCCAAAAAAGGCGAACTGTTCGCAGACTGTACAATCACAATCAAATTTGTATGTGTTCCAAATACAGGGTGGCACATCGAAAACGAAACGCACTTACTGGCAGCTCAGTTTTTTTTTTTGAAAAACGCTCAGACCCGTCGATCTTGTTGGGGACACAAGTTTGTCAAAAAATCACGTTAACACGTGCAGCCCCCTGGGCGGGGGTCAGACCAACCCTAAAATCTTAAATAGAAAGGGAGGTCGAGTGACACCTTATTTTAAAGGTCTTTCAATTCCCTTTATAATGATATAAAATTAATGTACTTCAGTTCAGTAGTTTTGAAGATTTATTGCTTTAAAGCTTAAAGTAGACTTTAATAGGTACATCAGATTAGTTTGTACTACTTTCAGAAGTAATTTGATTAAACGAATTTACTTAAGTAAAAGATTTTCTTCACTACGCCCATGGTTTGTTTATCATTTTGTAGTTGAAAATCGCTATGGGAGCGTTTTTTTGGGTCAGTCGCCAATAAAAAACGCAACATTGAAAATCCCAGGGTTGGTGTCACCGCCGCCCAGGGGGCTTCACGTGTTAACGGGATTTTTTGCCAAACTTGTATCGCCCTCTAAAACAAAATCGACGTGTCTGAGCGTTTTTCAAAAAAAAAACTGAGCTGCCAGTAAATACGTCTGTTTCGTTTTCGTTACGCCACCCTGTATAGCTTCCGGCTTTTTCCATAATTATTCAACTCGCGTCACTGACGGATGAATTATTGTTTTCCTGTGATACGGTACGCTTTGTGTATACAATTTTTCCTGTTTTGCATCACGTTGCCACGCTGCTGTAAACCTGTCTTTCTCCTTTTCCAGTAAAAATCGTCGACCTTGACAGAATGACACATTATCCCATACGTTCACGGCGTAAAGCGATTATCTCGTACCGTAGATGGTACTACTTGGTTCTACAGATGTTTTTCATTGTCTTTTTGTGATATATGAACGGTCTGTCTTCATCGGGCTCTTGCAGAGATATCAATTTTATAGTAAATTTCAATGTATCAATATTTGCTTTTAGGCATAATACAGGCCCATAAGTCCTTTGAGCTGGAAAAAAAGGAATAAAACCAAACTAGTTACATTATGAAGAATTATTATATTTTGTTATCATCTTTATTGAATGGGAATTATGTTTTAAAAATCACATCGTCTAAATGCAATCCATTACGATCACGGCACTCATATAAACGACGTCTAAAATTGTCGATGACTGCGCGGCAAGTCAACACTGTAATGCTTGCCATTTTTCTTCGGATATTTTCTTTCAGGACATCAACTGATCGCGGAGTGGTGTCGTACACTTTACTCTTGAGGTAGCCCCATAAAAAGAAGTCCATTGGGGTCAAATCTGGACTACGTGGTGGCCAGGAAATGTATCCTCTTCGAGAAATTACTTTGCTGGGAAAAAGTTGACAGACGACGGGCATAGAAGTGTTGGAGGTGTGGGCAGTTGCTCCGTCCTGTTGAAACCAGGTCTGCGTATTATAGCCTGGAAAAATCTGCAACGCTGGTGTCAAAAACTCTTTTATCATTGCTACATACCGCTCCGAAGTAACAGTTAATGCGCGACCTCTGTCGTCCTCAAAAAAATAAGGGCCTACGATGCCATGCGCTGACATAGCAGCCCAAACTGTAACTTTAGGGCTGTTAAGGGCTTCTGATGCTTACGCCTTGCATTTTCGGGGCTCCAATAACGGCAATTTTGTTTATTTACATGCCCGTTTAAATGGAAGTGAGCCTTGTCTGAGAACAACACATTATTGAGCGAAGAAAATCGATTCAACATTTCATTCGCAAAGTTTACTCTCTGAATAGCGTCATTATCTTTTAATTCCTCCACTAGCTGAATTTTGTAAGCGTGCAGACGTAAATCTTTCCTTAAAATCCGCTGTAAAGATGTTCTGGGTACGTTTAGTGCACTGGAACGCTTACGAGTAGACTGGGTAGGATTTTGACGAACAGACTGTGCCACAATGTTGATGTTTTCTTCAATACGAGTTGTCCTTGGTCGACTCCACCGCTGTTTATCTAACGTCGAACCAGTCTCTTCGAACTTAGCAACCCAGTTCTTAATCGTTTGAGCTGTTGGACACTTTGTAAAATTGTGTAAATTGTGGTATTCTCGATATTTACGCCGCGCAATGGTTGCCGAATCATTATTTTGATAAAACGCGCGCACACAAAAAGCACGATCCGCTCCAGTGAAACACTCCATGGCGACTAAATTCCCAGACACTGAAGATACTGCCCCCACCTCGCCCGCGCCGCTCACGCTCACCCGTTAAATTTTATTCAAATTTGAAATTTCAAAGGACTTATGGACCACCCTGTATTTTTGAATGTATATTTTGCACATTTTGAGAAAAGCTATTCATGTAGGGTCGAATGAGTTACTCAAGTAGGTGGGCTCTGAATTTTGAGTGACGTTGAATCACCCTGAATTAAGAATTTTTATAACAGAAAATACGAAAATCTTCCATAATTGAATGCTCTTTATAGATCAGGCTAACTAGATAGAAAATTCTATAGACAAATTTTACAACGGAATTATAATCGTTAATGGTAAATGAAAATGTTTTCTGTCTAGGGATACAAAATACATAATTTGCTGTGTGACCTTTTTATGAAACGTCAAATTTGGAAGAAGCACTTTTTCGCGTACGTAAAAAATGGTGGTCATAGTGGTCTACAGGGTGTCCCAGAAGTCGACGTCAAGCCGAAACCGGGTGATAGGCAAAGTCATAACAGCTACCAGAAAAATATTTAAAAAAATTTTATGTATGCGTTTTGAAAATTATAGGTCTTTGAAAAAGATATAGAAATTTCACACCCTACGGCAGTCTGTCAACTCCTGTTACTACAAATATTAACTTTTTTTGGATTTTATTTTTACAATGTAATGATGAATAATGCATCTTCAAACTGGTGTCTCAACCTTACTGCCAACTTTTCTCGTTCAGGAAAAATTGCCACTTATTTCCCAACCAAGTATTCCAAAGTAAAACTTTGCTCAACTTTAACTGGTTGTACTGGAAAAAAATGTACTACGAGAGTTTGGCAAGTAACCTTAAAAGTTGGCGCATTTAATAACGATTCCAAAATGATATAACACTTAGAAGATTACTCGTTAACTTATGCACAATTTTTATTTGAAAAAAAACTGATGAAAATTTTTCAAAATTTCCTAATTAAACAGCGATTATGAAAACGCACAAGAACCCTTAAGGATAACTGTTTGCACAACATTGGGCGTCAAAATGCTGCTGATGATGATTTACCTTTACAGCAAATGCTCAAACTGTTTTCCTTCAGCCGCAATACACGCTCGACATCTTAAAAAAGATCGGGTTATTAAACGAGCGAATCCACGGTTATTAACAAACTCAGCTGCTTCCAATAGTCTTTGCCGTAGCTCAGCTACATTTTGAATCGGCTTGAAATACACTTTTTCTTTTACAGTTCCCCAGTAAAAAAATCTAAAGGATTCAAATCAGATGATCGGGCTGGCCACTGTATTGTACCAGACCGCCTTATCCATCTGCCTGGAAAGTTATGATCGAGATACTCTCTCACTGAGAGTGCATAGTGCGCTGGGCAGCCATCATGCTGAAACCACATGTCCCTGTAAATACTCAGTGGCACGTCCACCAATAAATTTTGTACATGATTTTTCAAAAAATCCAAATAAACTTCAGCAAAAAGCAACTCGGGGCTCATAATCCCGGGGCAGGCGAGGTTGAACACGCTGTATGAGCGATAGAAATTGAACAAACAAGTATAAGGTCTCATTTGGAAGGTATTGTCATGTTCTACAGCTTCCCTCTGAAGCAGTTTTATCAATATTTCCCAGTTTTATTAGCGAGGAAGTATTGTAATCACGAAACATTTTGAAAATGGGATATTATGTTTTTAGCCTAAATTAGTGCTTATTGTTCGAACAACATACTATTATTCACAACACATTTCTTGCAGTGTTCTGGAAGCAAAATGGAGTTTTTACACATTATCATGACTCATCGGAAATGTTCAAAAGCTTATCTAATACCAAAATTACCCGTACGTAAAAGTCAGGTAGTCGGAAGCGTTTAAAACCATTTAGATGTAATTACTTTTTCGAAGAGAAAGCAATCAACTGTTTATATCCCTTTAAAGAAATGGAAAGTTTTTTATTTGTCTACCACGTTGAAAATTGTCTACGGGAAAGTTGAATATCTGCGAAAACGTATTTCCTGTTTGCTACCATAAAAAGACAAGTTGTAAAAAAATACAAGCGGCTGGACCCGATATAAAAGTGAAATTTCCTAGCATGATCGCAACAAAAAAATATAACGTAAAATCAATGGCATTACACTTTCTTTGTGCATTTTCTAACCAATTAGCAGATAAATGTCGATAATTTCCAACGGCCGGCACGTTTTGTTTAGAAAAAGAGCGCGCAGTAGAAATCTCGCCATAAATTTATTTCAATTTCGCTTAAATCGGTAGCATGGCATACGTGTTCTGATTTCATTTGCATTTTTGGTCTTATAAACGGCCTTCGGAGCTCAAATAGTCCGTTTTGTTAACGCCTGGACGAAAAAGGTAACGCGTTTTCCGGTTTTTTATATACAGGGTGTCCCAACGAAAAGATCGCACAGAATTTTGAAAGACAATAAATTTCACCCATTCCAAAAATGCACCAGGCATGAAATATTCATTAAATATCTTTATAAATGTTTTTTAGATATTTGTAACGGCAGTTTTTTAACATATAATAAATATTTTTTTTTATATTTCCATAACATATTTGTACCATATATAATTTATATATTTTGACAATATTTTCCCAAGTATTTGGAAAATATATGAGAGAATATTTTTAAAATGTTTTGATGAAATATCTAATATTCTTCATAAATATACTAAGTGACATATAAATCCGAACACCCAGTTTAAATGTTTTTAATTTAATAAAAGTTGGTGAATGTATTTATCTTACTGTAAATAACAAGTAAAAAAATTTTCAGCCTTATCATTTGGACATTCCGGTTTTTATACTGCTTTTTTTTCATTCACTAACGCTCTTCAGCCGCAGTAAAGAATCAACGTTGGCGGATTTTGGTTCTTGACATCCTTTACGATCGGTTACGATGCCTAGAGTACGGAGACCTGTACGATTTCGTCAACTTAGTGAGTTTGATAGGGGCCGTATAGTGGGACTTCGGGAAGCTGGACTTTCTTTTCGGGCAATTGCAGTTAGAGTGCAAAGAAGTGTAGACACTGTGGTTAGGTGTTGTCAGGCATGGCTTCGAGAAGGCCGTACGCAAAGAGCAAGGAGCACTGAACGCCGCCGTAGACCAACAGTCCGTGAAGATCGCCGCCTAAGATTATTGGCCTTAAGGGTCCGTTTCTCCACTACCAGGTCCATTGCAAATGAATGGTTTGCAGAACACGGAAGACCTATTGGCATGCGAAGTGTTTACCGACGAATGAGAAGTTTTGGCTTGTTTTCATACCGGCCACACTGGGTCTTCCCTTTAACTCGAGAGTGGTGCAGACAACGGTCACTCTGGGATCAGGGATGAAACAGTATTGTCTTTAGTGACGAGTCTCGATTTTGTTTAGGCATGCACGATGGTCGTGCCAGGGTTAGAAGGCGACGTGGTGAAAGGAGGAATCCACAGTTTTTTGTTGAAAGACATGTTCATCACACTGTTTGAGTTATGGTTTGGGGTGCTATAGCTTATGGTTCCAGGTCACCTTTAATCTTCATCGGAGGTAACATGAACGCGCAGCGTTATATCCACGAAGTTCTAGACCCCCTCTTTTACCCTATCATGACAGGCAGATCCAACTTTCCAACAAGATAATGCCCGACCACATGTTGCAAGAATCACAATAGACTACTTTCAACATAATGATGTCACATTGTTACCATGGCCACCAAGATCTCCCGACTTATCCCCAATTGAGCACGTGTGGGATATGATGGGTAGGAGATTGCTCAATTTGCAACGTCCTCCTCAGACTCTAGAATCACTTCGAGAGGAGTTGGTGGTTGCCTGGAATGAGATACCACAGGAGGACATTGACCACCTCATCAGAAGCATGCCTAGCCGCGTTGGAGAATGCGTAGCACATCAGGGTGCATCCACACATTATTAAAGGTCAAAGGGCTTTAAAGCAGTGCAATCATTTTGAAATTTTTATCATTTACTTATTATGCTTCATTAAGTACTTATACAAAGTTTTATTAAAATAAAACCATTTAAACTGGGTGTTCGGATTTATATGTCACTTACTATATTTAGGAAATATATGAAGCAACATATTTTTAAGCATTATTCTGATACGTGTTACCAGTGTATTTTTGAAAACTTTTCATTGGTTATTTCAGCAACATCTGAAGGAATGCTTTTCTAAATTCGGGCTGCACCCGCTGCAAAAAAAATCAATATCATTATAGTGATATCCAGGTTATAGGTACATGGATACCTTAAAAATGGTTATATGTCAACCGGGCTTCTTTGAATTTAGATTGAGCTGTTTTTTATTTAGTTAAATATTTTGTGAATGAGTGGTTTTTTCCACCAATTAAAAAATAAATATTTATTCTATACTATGTAAAAATATTACATACATAAAAGGTATTTGTCGAATATTTTCTAAATGAGAGTTTTAGTATTTTCCATTGACTAAATTTGATGAATGTTATAAAAGAAATATTGTATTTAAAATATACATAAAATATCGATTAAATATTTGTTGAAAATATTATCATCCAAATAGTTATTAAATATGTGTTTAGGATAGCAAATATTTCGTGGTATCGGGGAGAGTAACAAATAGGAGTGCGACCCTTTCGCTGGGCCACCCTGTATTAAAGTGGACTAAAAACAGTTTCATGATTATTTACTGAGAAATAAACTATTTTCATGATACTCAATGCCTTTTTGAAGATCTATCTTCTTGTTGTGCATTCTCCTTTTGCGGACGTTTCCTATTTCCGGGTGCGGGCAAAATTTATCAATAATTTGTCTAATGTTATTGCAATTTTGGCTGTTTTGATTCTGGTGTATGCCACAAAAAATAATTGCATTCCAATCTTTACAATACAGTGGTTTATTCCTCTTATAATTATAATTTACTGTTTTCTTGCAGGTAAGGAGACATTTGTCCAAAGAAAGATGATTCGATGATGTAAGTTATAGGCTAGGCGTGCAGGATTTCATATTTGTAAATCTGAAAGCTCTATTATTAGTTATTAATTTAAAAAAATACAATGTAGTAAGCAAAATGAATGTCTATGTTTTATCCTCAGTGGCGGCTCGTGGCAAAATAAAACAGGTGTGGATCACCTTCCCGTTGAAATTTTCCATGGTCGAAATAAATTCCTTTTCAATGGACAGCATCGACAACGTTGTAAGGCGATCCTGGGTCATACTATTACGAAGAAAAGTCTTTATTCTTTTCAATGTTGAGAACTTTCGCTCAGCCTCTGATGTTGACATAGGAGTTGTAACAATAATTTCTAATAGCTTTTTTGTTTCTTTTAGTGTTTCCTTCAAACTATTTTGTATCAAAAATTTCAAAAGAGACAGAGTTTCATGTAAATCTCGGCAATCATTCCCTGTCTTTAAACGACTTTTTTCTAATTCTCTATTCTGCAAAGTGTTGGGGGAAAAAAAGGGATGCGGCTGGGGTTCAGCGCAAATACTTTTGGCTTCATTTATTATGTCATCAATTTTATTTCTCACACCGATCGATAATTTTACAATACATTTTTCAAAATTATCGATAGCCGTTTTAACTTGCGCTGGTTTGGTTTTTCTCTTCTGCAACTGGTAGGACAAGATGTCGACGTGAGGCATGACAGGATGAAAAAATGTCAACCAAAACACGAAAACAGAATCATTTACCATACGGCGAATACCGCAAGCTGCCTTGCAAACGATTTCGTTAGTGAAATTTTCTTCATTTCTTCCATGCACTCAATGAATGATTCTCTGTTCTCAAACACTACATTCATTGTTCGAATATTAAAATTCCAACGAGTTGTTGCTCCTTGGGGAATTTTTCCCCACAATTCTGTTCAGTACCTTTAAGCGTTGATAATGATCAAATTACTACTGCTTTTTTCTGTTAAGACAAAAGTTTTGACAGTTCTGCAGCTCTGCAGAACTTAAGGGCCAGCCGCCCCTGTTTCTCCTACAGAATTACTGAGACAGCACATATTTTTATATAATTTTGAACTCATGCAGTTCTCAATATAGCAAAAAAATATTTAATGCAGGAATCCAAATTTTCAATCTCAACACATCGATTTAAGAAATGCGTTATTCTCGGCACTATTTTATTGCCGGTATTAGTAGTGAAAAAATACGAAATTAAGGTATTGAACCAAAACTCCGATCTGTATCTATATGAACTCCTATAGGGCTGTCTAGAAAAAAGCTATACTTTAAGTTCTTTCAACAATGTTCTAAAAATCGACTTATACTCAACCACGAGTAACGCTTACACACATACACAGCTTAAACGTCTTATTTCTGTAAAGCAAAGTTTGGGTTTGGTACAACAAACTTTGATTCTGAATAATAAACGGTGTCCATTAACTATACTAAGTGACATATAAATCCGAACACCCAGTTTAAATGCTTTTATTTTAATAAAAGTTGGTGAATGTATTTATCTTACTGTAAATAACAAGTGAAAAAATTTTCAGCCTTATCAGTTGGACATTCCGGTTTTTATACTGCTTTTTTTTAATTCACTAATGCTCCAAAAATGAATATTGCAGCCGCAGTAAAGAATCAACGTTGGCGGATTTTGGTTCTTGACATCCTTTACGATCGGTTACGATGCCTAGAGTACGGAGACCTGTACGATTTCGTCAACTTAGTGAGTTTGATAGGGGCCGTATAGTGGGACTTCGGGAAGCTGAACTTTCTTTTCGGGCAATTGCAGTTAGAGTGCAAATAAGTGTAGTCACTGTGGTTAGGTGTTGTCAGGCATGGCTTCGAGAAGCCCGTACGCAAAGAGCAAGGGGCACTGGACGCCGCCGTAGAACAACAGACCGTGAAGATCGCCGCCTAAGATTATTGGCCATCTTTTACCCTATTTTGACACCCTGGCAGATCCAACTTTCCAACAAGATAATGCCCGACCACATGGTGCAAGAGTCACAATAGACTTCTTTCAACATAATGATATCACATTGTTACCATGGCCACCAAGATCTCCCGATTTATCCCCAATTGAGCACGTGTGGGATATGATGGGTAGGAGATTGCTCAATTTGCAACGTCCTCGTCAGACTCTAGAAGCACTTCGAGAGGAGTTGGTGGTTGCCTGGAATGAGATACCACAGGAGGACATTGACCACATGATCAGAAGCATGCCTAGGCGCGTTGGAGAATGTGTAGCACATCAGGGTGCATCCACACATTATTAAAGGTCAAAGGGCTTTAAAGCAGTGCAATCATTTTGAAATTTTCATCATTTACTTATTATGCTTCATTAAGTACTTATACAAAATTTTATTAAAATAAAACCATTTAAACTGGGTGTTCGGATTTATATGTCACTTAGTATATTATGTTTTAGCGAGCGTCAACCTCATTTGATGACAAATAATTGTACGAGTATTCTGTAGCAGTCAGAGTCAGCACGTTTTGTTATTAAAACACCGAGATAGCCAGTGTGGGAACTACTCAACCGAGCGTCGGCGATATAAATAAGAAAAACTCACTCACACTTGATGGATATAGAAATATACGGTTTCTGTGTATTTCCCATGGTTTAACTCAACATGTTATCATACAAGAAGGGTTTAAATATTCATGAATCAATAAATATGCAGTATCTAAGTAGAAAGAGGTGTTCCTGAAAGTATATTCTCTCCCGTGTTTTTTATTTGCATGTTGACGAGTAATAAGGAGATTAATTAAGATTGGTCAAGTTTTTTGTTTTAATTTTATTAGCAAAAAAATGCAAAGTACTTTAGTTTGGTTTTAATTTGTTTTTCTCTATAATTAGATCAATTCCAGGGTCTCGCGCTTACACAGGTCAAAGGGAAGTTAAAATACAAAATTGTAGATTCACAAAAGAACAAAATTTGTTGAAAAAAACAACATTAACAGAAAAACTGTAAAAGGATATTATGAATTTAAAATAAATACAAAACCATAGAACAACAACAAATTATCAAGGTAAAGCTATACAAGCACACTACAACACCATTATACGAGATCCGAAAAGTTATTACTTGCAAAAACTTCCCTCGTCAACCATGTAGATGAAACTGAAACTACTTCTCGGAGACTTTACAGTTGATATACTTTACATTGTTCTAATCAAATTGTTTTCCAATGCTGTCTCCCCATGTACCATTCAACAAGTACTAACGGACATCTAGCGTCCACCTTGTCGACGTCTTAAATGCTGCAAATGATCATGGAGTTTTACGCTTGTTAGGTATTCTAGGCGCATTTGCTTTTCTGATTGCAAGAGCGAAACCCAGAAACCAGATATGGGAACAATGCATGCACGACCTCTTCGAGGACGCAATTAATAAAACACCAGATGCGCCTATCCGCCATGGACGACTCATCGGACGTTGCAGCAGGGGTTACAACTGAAATTATACAGTCGGACATTGCACTTCGATATCAGTCTGCTCGTATCGGATTCATGTTAAAAAATAAATTTTTGTTTGCATCGACGCAGCCGCGCAGGCAGTGGCCTGAATGCCAGGGCACCGCGACAGGTGTGTCGTATTACAGGGTCCGCATTGCCGCGAGTTCACTGTGTTTTATTTGTTATATTTTAAACGGGATATTTTGTCGGCTTTTACATAGGTAATTGAAATAGGAACATTCAACGCCGAATCATGAGATCGTCCACCGGCACTGGCGGATACGTACACTTCATGTCGTGCTGCCAGGTCCATCGTAGATAAACCGTAGATGTTTATGGAGTTGCAGAGGACGCTGCGGAGATTAGAGATGCGTAGGTGGCTGCATGACGATGTACGTGCGTACGCAGATGATGTTAGAAGGAAACGCGGTCGAGTCGGTTTTCTTTATGCATGATGCACTAGAAGCTATCTTGATCTGTTATCAACACTGCATCTAAGTTGTCGGTTCATGTTTTCATTATTAAATGGTGTCCATGTAACTTATCTATACCGGTACTCTCCAAACACGAATCTTTTATAGTGGTCGTGTTCTTTACTGTGTTTTTAAAAATGTTGGTTGGATTCTGTATGCATGATTTTTTTTAAGAAATACGACAATGACACAGTGTTTCTATTATTAATTTTGTTAAGAAGCTTATTTTCTTATATATTCTTATATATAAATATACTTTGAAGTTGAGTCATTAATTTTCAGATAATGATTGTAGAAGGAAGATAAACCAAAATATGTGTGTAAAAATAAAATAAAATTAAAAAAAAAATTACCTTGTTTTATAAAGTATCCTCCCGACAAGTATTTCAGTGCGGACCTGTATTTGATCGTGAGGTCCTGGAGCACCGGCATGCCGTCCATATGTGAGGTCTTAAGTCAAATGATTCACGAACCCGTTGTACTACATTAACAAAGGCACGAGGGGTTGGTTGCACTCGATTGGGAAACCGATCCGCATAAACATGTGCCATTTTTTATTTCGTTTGAGCCACGCAACAGACACCACTATTCACTACCGACTGACACTGACTGTATACAACTGAATGAAATAATTGTAAAAACATCGTTCCAAATTCTTTCGCTTTTTTGTTTCCGATGCGATGAACACGAGCACATAATATTATTATTGAGACAGGGCGGTACTCAAACTTCCAAAGGGCTATAACTTTGTTACTTTAATTTTATCAGAAAAATGGTAAAGGAAAAAAACATTTCTTTTGATCAGATCTACTCACTGTTAAAATAAGTGACTCAACTTCGAAGTCACCCTGTATATTTGAACCACTCAACTGATGGATAACTTTTTTCAAGTTTAATTTACAAATGAAATGTTTGAGTACGATCCGGGTACCTTGGCAATTAAAAAAGAATTCGACACTCGAGTATCAAAAAATTCAGGGTACATGAAAACCGTACTATTTTCATTACAAAAATGTTCTTTACGAACTGTCCCAACGATGTAACCAACACAACGAATTGGTTCTCAATTTAAATGTCAAGTTACAATTTTATTTTCTATTTTTCCTTATTGCTTAAGAAATCTTATTTTATCGTATTTCCACAACAAAAAAAGTTTATTTGTTCGAAGTGTCTAGAGATAATAGTTTTCGAGATATTTGTGTTTAAAAGTTAAAAAGCATTATTTGTACCATGATAATAAAACATTTTTATAACATAATAATCAATTGCCTTGGATAGTATCTGAGTAGCTTAGTAGCGTTGCTATGGTTTGTAACAATGACAACAAAACTAATAAACGGAAATAATAAAAACAAAAATTGTTCAAAATGAGCACCACCTTTCCTAACACAATAAAACTGTATCCAATTTTCTCCAAAACACACGGGTCTGCTTCCCAAGTTACATGCACATTTTGATCGGAGTATTAAGGTACTTATCCGCGATTTGAACGTTGGAAAAGAGCAAACAACAACAAAAGACATACATGTACGTACCCCATCTGCATACCGACAACGCACAATGCACTTTATAACAATCAGTGCCCGGTTAATCCAATACGGGTTGATTGATCGAAAACAAATAACTCAATATGGAACTACGTATATTGACGTAATATATACCCGCTTTTGTAATGCCTTTGTTGTTTATTGATGTATAAGGCGATAATAACGACAGCTTATGGACATTATAAATGCTTCGAGTTCCTACTGCATAAAAATGGCGCATACAGACGTCAACAAGACGTGAATAATTGCATTTTAGAATCGTTTATATAGAAGGCTGAGAAACTGTAGAATGGTACATGTATCTGTAATGACATTCAAATAGTGTGAATGTCGACAGTATAACACCGGGAGGCATTAATAATGCGTCGAGATTATTTACATCTAAAGAAGGCAAGAAGAATAAGATATTGTGCGTTACCCCGTCGATCGCGTGATAGCACAGGCATAATTTTTTTTTAAAGATGTTTTTGGTAATTTTGAAATGAACTCCATTTTGCCGTAGCACGTCACCTTTTTTTTACAAATGGGGTATCAATTTTTGCAAGTTATTACTCGTAAGTGGTACAGGTAGTGCTTAAAAAAGTCATGTGTATCATTTTAATAGTTGATTTTTTAATACAAACGAGCTGTTGAACAGATTTAAAATCGTTGCTTCTTTGCTGAGAGGCTCCGCTTGGTACATTTCCGCTTACCCATGTATAGCATCTAATGATGACTTCTTGATGTCTCGTTCCTCTTGCTCTTCACTCACAACCCCTAAATTCTCAAGTCATTTATTATCTATAATTATGTATTTTCATAAAATACAAATCAGCGCCTAGATGAGTGGCAGTGCGAAAATGTTTCGTATGTGATGCGTCATTCCTAATTTTTCTGTGATGTGGCTTAATTACACAGTAATGCTTCTCAAAGTTTCTGAAAACGCAAAAAAACGTAATGTATAACTTTGGATACACAACTAATGGATACTTCATTGGCAGTCAGTAATAATTTTCTGCCATATATATTAAGTGACATATAAATCCGAACACCCAGTTTAAATGGTTTTATTTTAATAAAAATGAATATTTCAGCTGCAGTAAAGAAACAACGTTGGCGGATATTGGTTCTTGACATCATTTACGATCGGTTACGATGCCTAGAGTACGGAGACCTGTACGATTTCGTCAACTTAGTGAGTTTGATAGGGGCCGTATAGTGGGACTTCGGGAAGCTGGACTTTCTTTTCGGGCAATTGCAGTTAGAGTGCAAAGAAGTGTAGACACTGTGGTTAGGTGTTGTCAGGCATGGCTTCGAGAAGGCCGTACGCAAAGAGCAAGGGGCACTGGACGCCGCCGTAGAACAACAGACCGTGAAGATCGCCGCCTAAGATTATTGGCCTTGAGGGACCGTTTCTCCACTACCAGGTCCATTGCAAATGAATGGTTTGCAGAACACGGAAGACCTATTGGCATGCGAAGTGTTTACCGACGAATGAGCAGTTTTGGCTTGTTTTCATACCGGCCACACTGGGTCCTCCCTTTAACTCGAGAACACCGACGCAATCGCCTTGAGTGGTGCAGACAACGGTCACTCTGGGATCAGGAATGGAACAGTATTATCTTTAGTGACGAGTCTTGATTTTGTTTAGGCATGCACGATGGTCGTGCTAGGGTTAGAAGGCGACGTGGTGCAGACCAATACACAGAATCATCCAGATGCGATCCTGCTACTCAACCAACTTTCTTTTTTTCATATCTTTTCAGAGATGAACACTACTTGGTTTTCTGCAACCAACAATGCATGCTTGAGCGTGTGTTGTCGCTAAGTCATTCTTCCACAGATGGATGCATCGGTGACGCGATCATATCGAGCAAACGTGGAATGAACTATTTGTACACTAAAAACTACCTAGTCTGCAAGTTGACATTTTGTCTGTTTTCTCAATGGTATTGAAATAGTTTCTCCGAACGCGCAAAGCATGTTTGTATAACAAGTCCTTTCAGACACGTTGCTGTCCAATGAGCGTGAAAGAAGTGTTATTTCATACGTCAGCGTATTGTTATCCGCTGGCCGATATCGTAATCGATTTCAATAAATTCCTTGCATTATTTCGAGCGCCGAATTCTTATTCTTCGCAAAATGTGTGGCACTCCTGATTACGGACAAAATAATATAATCGCAATATTCTGGATCGCGATTGGCTTGACTATAATGCTGAGATGAATAATTGTCGATCTTTTCAAAATGTAAATATTTGATATCCGACCTCTTGTAAATACAGTTCTTATGTTAGTATATTCGTTCATGTATTCTCTTTGGGGATATAATAAAAGTGAAGATTTAACTGATGCTTCAAATTCTACCCTTACTATTGGGGGTAAAGTTGCGTGTTTAGGTAAGCGATAATAACACTGATCAACAGCCAAAAAATATCCTAAATAAAATCAACAAAATATTACTATTTTTTATGTGCTAAAACCGGAATGAAACTTATTTTTCCAATATTAGTTCAAGTTTTAGAGATACGGTAATTATATGTGTTCCTGCTGTGGCAGTGTTAATATACTGTAATTCACAAGAATGCACGTGCCACATTTTTATATTCGGCAAGGAAAGATGATGTAATCGGCATGATTGTGTTACGTTATACATACGTGTACATTATATCGTTTTATATTAGCCATTTTTTCCTCAGTTGGCTGACAGCGTTCATGCAAGATGTCTCAAAAGTGTGTAAACAATCCAGATCAGTTTTGTTACGTGTGTGGTGATGTGACTTTTGTGTCTCAGAGACGGTCTATTACTCCACTAATAACAACGGCATATCAGCTTTATTTCGGTTGTAAACTAGGTGATCAAGACAAACAGTGGGAACCCCACATCTGCTGTAATACATGTGCTTCAAGTCTGAGGAGCTGGATAAATGGCAAAAAACTGTCCCAATGGTTTGGAGAGAGCCTACAAATCATATTAATGATTGTTACTTTTGCATGGTACCTTGTGTTGGACAAGCCACAGGTATGTCCAAGAAAAAAAAATCGGTTATTAACTACCCAAACATACCATCTGCGATGAGACCTGTGCCTCACAGTGACGAAAATCCTATTCCAAAACCCCCAGAATCCTACACTTGCGATCAGATCATGGCGATCGAGTGATTCGTCAGGAAGAAGATATGCCATCAAGGTCAAGAGATCCTAATTTTATACCGAGCACGTCATGCCACCAACCGCACAAAATAACACAGTCAGAATTAAATGATCTTGTAAGAGATTTAGAATTTCCAAAATGTAAGGCAGAGTTACTTGGATCAAGACTGCAGCAGTGGAACTTGTTAGAAGACGATGTTTCGGTATGTGTTTTTCGTAAACGCCACAAAGACTTAGAACCATTTTTCAATATGGAGAATAACTTGTTTTCTGCAGTAACATTAACGGCTTACTGGCGGCTTTAAATATAAACTATAACCCAGAAGAATGGAGATTGTTTATAGACAGTTCAACATTGAGTTTAAAGGCAGTGTTATTGCATATTGGAAATATTTTACCATCTCTTCCTGTAGGGTATGCAGTTCACATATGACAATATGAAGAACCTATTGACATGCATAAAATACGATGAGCACCAATGGCATATTTGTGGCGATTTGAAAGTTGTTGCACTTTTACTTGGGCTGCAGCTAGGCTAGACAAAGTTTTGCTGTTTTTTGTGTGAATGGGACAGTCGGGCAAAGGCACTTCATTACACCAGACAAAACTGGCCTGTTCGTCAATTCCTAGAGCCAGGTCAAAAAAATGTACAGCATATGCCATTAGTAGATTCGAAAAAAAATTTATTACCACCACTCCATATCAAGTGAAAAACTTTGTCAAGGCATTAGATAGAGATGGGTCAGCTTTTCAATACCTGCGTCAGAAATTTCCAAGACTAAGTGAGGCAAAGGTTAAAGAAGGTATTTTTGTTGGGCCACAGATTCGAAATATTTTGAAAGATACACAGTTTGAACACACTTTAACAGGTATTGAAAAAACTGCTTGGAATGATTTCCGTCTGGTGGTCACTAATTTCTTGGGAGATAGAAAAGCTGATAACTATAAAACCCTTGGCAAAAATATGCTGTCATCGTATCAAAAGATGGGCTGTAATATGACTCTTAAGGTACATTTCCTACACTCACACCTGGACTTTTTTCCTGACAATTGCGGAGCCGTAAGTGACGAGCACGGCGAACGTTTTCATCAGGATATTTCAACAATGGAAAAAAGGTACCAGGGAAAGTGGAATCCTTCCATGCTTGCAGACTACTGTTGGACTCTTGGTAGAGATGCTCCAGAAACGATCCATAAAAGAACAGCAAAAAGACAGCGCATATAGTGATTCTTATAAGTATATGAATCTTGTTACTTTTTTTAATATATCCTTAAAAATAAAAAGTTTTTTTTCTAAACCGCAACTAATTTTTTTATTTCATTGTCATTTTTGGATTCAGCGCCCCAAAATTAACAAAGAAGTGCACTTTTCCCACAAGATACAATTAAAAGACTAAAATTTGTTGTCCAGTGTAATAGTCCTTTCTAAGCCTCTGACCAAAAATGAGATGTTTTGTTTTTTCGGTGTTATATGACGTGCGACTTGGGACAATGTTCCAGATGGGCAGGAAAAAAATGTCTATGGACCAATTGTATGGGCCTGTTTGACTGGCTTCATCCACTCAATTTCCCTGTTATGCATGTTCGTACTCGGAGGATTTAAGCCGTCCACAATTGCTCGACTTCGGCGGCTACACTTCGCTGAGCGATTTCTTCGGTTGGCGTATACAGGGTGTCCGCAAAATTGGGGTTTTCCTTTACACGACGTGTAGATCGTGAAAACGTAAGCAATTTTTCTTAGTACCATATACACCAATGTCTTAAGGGAACCGAGATAAAGGGCTCTGCAACATCAAAAATATCTGAATACCGTCCTGTAGCCGCGACCCGCCCCGATATCACCGACTGGTACAAGTGGGTCGGGGTCAGTGTGTCAGGTCAGTATGCAACCTTCAACCGACGGTTACGGTCACGCGTGTAGAGGTAAACGAACCCCTATAATCGATTGCGTTTCAAAAAACAACAAGCACTAGAGACGTGGCTAGAGAAGTGCAAGTATCAAAAACTAAAGTGTGGCAAACGCTGCGTGAAGAGGGGCTGTATCCGTTTCACGTCCAACGTGTACAAGCCCTTCAACCTGACGATTTTCCAGCAAGAGTGCGGTTTTGTGAGTGGTTGTTGCATCAACATGACAATAATCCGGACTTTTTGAAGTGCATATTGGTGTCAGACGAATCTACGTTCACGCGTAATGGGGTGAATAACTTTCGCAACACTCATGTTTGGTCATTTTCAACAAACATTTTCGGTGAATGTTTGGGCTGGCATGGTGAACGGTATGCTCATTGGACCATTTATTCTCCCAAATAGATTGGACGGGATGCAATACCTAGGCTTTTTACGCAACATTTTGCCTTCCTTGTTAGAAGATGTGCCATTAAGTGTAAAACAATCAATGTGGTTTCTGCGTCTGCTCGGTAGCGCTTCAGCTGATTTCATTTTCTGTTGGAGCGGTATGATTTCGGGCAGAGACGTACTTAGCCCTTTTCGTCAACTGCAGAGTGAGTACTTTTGCCTTTATTTTTTTTTACTTGGTCGTTTCACTACACATTACCTTTGTTATTTCAAGGGTAGTTGTTTCTGAAAAGGAAAACCCCAACTTTGCGGACACCCTGTATAACACGTGCTTAATCCTATAAACTCTGTCAAATCACCGCAGCGCCTCCGTCTTTTTTGTCTTGCAGCCGGTTTTCGTCGATTTTTCTGATAAAACAATAGAAGCTTGCGGTTACGGAGATTTTTATTAAGGTGTCGCCGGCAACTTTCACTATTCAATGTGCCGCGGCATAATGGACGTCATTTTTGTAACTGTTTTGATTCATTTCATAATTTCACGAAACGTTTTGCAACCGAATTGCCGCTTTGACTAATTAGCACTTTCCCCGAGGCAGGCCGCCGACGAGTACGCAACCTGGTTTCTACGTTACTGCCGCCTTATGAACGTCTAAGGCGAAAAACAGGCGTGTAATCGTATATATATTGTAGGTATTTACGCTGTAAGTCAAAACTTGAATGATTCAACGATTTATACCACTTTTTTTTATACTCCAACTACCACGAAGGCCTAAGGCCTAAGCACCCATTGGGTACCCTGGGAAACTTCAAGTTCAATGGCCGACGGACCATACGAAATATCTCAAATACATTTTACATGCAAGGTCAACCATGTAGCACTCGAAATCTTTCCAGATGTTCACAACACAACGACCCTTAAACCAGTTTACGTTATACGTTCCATTCCTCCTTCGGGCACTTGTTTCCAGAATAAACCTTCATATACACGCAGGCGGGTATAAAGGTCGCATCTCAGATCAAGTAGTGCGCGCCGTGAAGCTAGTTACAGTATCGCTGTGCTATTGGGTGTAGTGTTTTGATTACCTGAAAGGTCGTTTCTTTTTTTCTGCCTTACTGAATGGATTTATAACCATAATACTTTTATTTTTTATTATATTATTATTTATATTATATGTGAATATCTTTTTAGAATAATATTCAATCATTGGAACAGAATCCTTTTTCAATATTATTATTGACTTAGCTTTGCGAGATTTAATAATTCCTAATCTCTATATACAAGAATGCCAATAGAGTGACAAATCATCTTTCAGATACATTCGTGCATCCATTATTTTATCAACAATTAAAGTTTGTGAACAGGAATACCAATGCGGCACTAATATATTACCAACCATACCTTGTTTTATGACCGACATCAGAATTAATAGGTAATTATTATTTTTTACAGATCCTGAAGCTGCACCTGTCTTCGTAAGTACCTACTACGCTTAAAGATTTATCATATTTATTTACAGACCTATTAATAGCAACATACGTTTTCTATCGGAGTGATTACATCAAGCAAAAACTTGTATACGGTGGTCAAACAACAATTGAAATACTTCTAGAGCAAAAGGTACATCCACAGATAACACAAAGGGAGCTCTTATGAGGATGTAATAATCCTAAAATGTCTGATAAGTGGGTCACAGACTGTTGTACTATACATATATCGCAATCGCCACTTTCCCACGAAGTGCTTATTATAAAAAAACAACTACTAACATGAATAAAACAAAAAAAGGATTAAATCGTTCCCAACCGCCATACAATTGATCCATACTCGTACTCATTTGATAACGCTGAGATTTAGAAACTTTTTCCTGTCCTACCGAAAGTATCGACCATCTGGCAACGTCTGTCATGCATTACTGACCAGTTAGAGCAGTGTGGCGACTGTCTTTATCTTCTCCGGAATTTTATTTTGAAACGTTACCTCCGAAAAAACATATTTCGATGCATATACCTAATCAGACCATACAATGATCTTCTCAAGACATTTGGTGATTTCAATGATATGAAGTCGGAAGAGATGCAACCTGTAGTTAACGAAAGATTCAAATCTACTCTAAAAGCATTAATTACCAGATCTGCTGAGCAGCAGATGCCTTCGGAGGAAGTTATATAAAAAAACAGGAATGGTAGTAACAAAGTTGAACCTATCTTCATGAATCAAATAGACAAGCCTGTACAAGCAACATAACTGTAACAGCATGAATCAGCTTGCAGTGTTGTCGTATAACATCCAAACTCATTTCCGTAATTTTTCGCGATTACAATGCTGCGCCAGTAGCCGTGGGAAGTGATCATACAATAGTTTGTTATACGTAGACCTTACAGTCCAGAAATAAATGGAACAGATATCAGACGTAAAACGAAACCGGTAGAAAATAATAACACGCAAAGTACAACTGGTTTCAGTTTTCGCACCGAAATGCGATACTCTGTATAACTCGCTATATTTCTTCATATTTGTATGTTCATTTAATTGTGTGGAGATTTTTGAGACCGATGACTCAACATTTTTGATAACCAGTCTCGTTGCTGATATCCAGACAATGTTGATGGAATCCTAGACGTCAAATCGGCAACGTATACAGGGCGATTGGAAAATATTAACAACATTTATCAGGTAAAAAGTAAAGTAAGGTAAAGCCGAGATGCAGGATATAGAAGTAATGATATTGAAATGTAGAAAAAAGTGTTTCTTCGGAGTGGATCGATTGAAAGTTTTGTACATTTAATTCTAATACAACATAACCAATAACCAGAAAAAAAATGGTGTCCAGTAGGTTTTTTTATTATTCAACTTCTATTGGATTAGTCAAAATTAAATAAATGCCTAATAAATAAGCTAATAAAGTTATTTACGGCATAATAGCATTTGTCCAGTAAAAAGCTGTCAAACGTTTTTTTTAAATTCTAGGTCCTTACACATTTGGTGAATTTATAGAAGAATTACAATACTGTTGACTCCATGAATTTGGTTGTTTAAAAGCAAATTGTTCTGGTTCGAGAAGGTGTATATGGCCATCTCGAAAACTAATAATGAGGGTAGGCTTCTTAAATAAGTATCTACAGCTATGCTTGGAGTCTACACCTTCCATACATCCTAAAACCTCTAGGTGACTTATAAAGACGTCCTGAGCATTTGATGAGCAGCCCCAGAAGCACAGACCGTATCTAAATCTCGACTCAACTTGAGCATAATATACTAAGTGACATATAAATCCGAACACCCAGTTTAAATGGTTTTATTTTAATAAAATTTTGTATAAGTACTTAATGAAGCATAATAAGTAAATGATAAAAATTTCAAAATGATTGCACTGCTTTAAAGCCCTTTGACCTTTAATAATGTGTGGATGCACCCTGATGTGCTACGCATTCTCCAATGCGCCTAGGCATGCTTCTGATCAGGTGGTCAATGTCCTCCTGTGGTATCTCATTCCAGGCAACCACCAACTCCTCTCGAAGTGCTTCTAGAGTCTGAGGAGGACGTTGCAAATTGAGCAATCTCCTACCCATCATATCCCACACGTGCTCAATTGGGGGATAAGTCGGGAGATCTTGGTGGCCATGGTAACAATGTGACATCATTATGTTGAAAGAAGTCTCTTGTGACTCTTGCAACATGTGGTCGGGCATTATCTTGTTGGAAAGTTGGATCTACCAAGGTGTCAAGATAGGGTAAAAGATGGGGTTCTAGAACTTCGTGGATATAACGCTGCGCGTTCATGTTACCTCTGATGAAGATTAAAGGTGACCTGGAACCATAAGCTATAGCACCCCAAACCATAACTCCAACAGTGTGATGAACATGTCTTTCAACAAAAAACTGTGGATTCCTCCTTTCACCACGTCGCCTTCTAACCCTGGCACGACCATCGTGCATGCCTAAACAAAATCGAGACTCGTCACTAAAGACAATACAGTTCCATTCCTGATCCCAGAGTGACCGTTGTCTGCACCACTCAAGGCGATTACGTCGGTGTTCTCGAGTTAAAGGGAGGACCCAGTGTGGCCGGTATGAAAACAAGCCAAAACTTCTCATTCGTCGGTAAACACTTCGCATGCCAATAGGTCTTCCGTGTTCTGCAAACCATTCATTTGCAATGGACCTGGTAGTGGAGAAACGGTCCCTTAAGGCCAATAATCTTAGGCGGCGATGTTCACGGTCTGTTGTTCTACGGCGGCGTCCAGTGCCCCTTGCTCTTTGCGTACGGCCTTCTCGAAGACATGCCTGACAATACCTAACCACAGTGTCTACACTTCTTTGCATTCTAACTGCAATTGCCCGAAAAGAAAGTGCAGCTTCCCGAAGTCTCACTATACGGCCCCTATCAAACTCACTAAGTTGACAAAAACGTACAGGTCTCCGTACTCTAGGCATCGTAACCGATCGTAAAGGATGTCAAGAACCAAAATCCGCCAACGTTGATTCTTTACTGCGGCTGAAATATTCATTTTTAGAGCGTTAGTGAATTAAAAGAAAGCAGTTTAAAAACCGGAATGTCCAACTGATAAGGCTGAAAATTTTTTCACTTGTTATTTACAGTAAGATAAATACATTCACCAACTGTTATTAAAATAAAACCATTTAAACTGGGTGTTCGGATTTATATGTCACTTAGTATATATATATACTATTATTAACTGATGCTCAGTTACAATGGCTTTCAAACTTTTCATAATAAATAACTGTGAATTTAGTCTTGGAACTACAAAATCATGGTGTGTGTTAAAGCAAAGGTTGCTGTCAACGTGTATCCCTATGAACTTTATTTGATGTTCTAATTGTAGGTTTGTATCTCCAATGTTAATGTTTAAGGGACTTTTTTGCGCATTGTGGGACCTCAGTGCTAAAGTTTTATCCGAATTGAAATACATGAGGTACCTCAAGAACCATCCAATCTCATCTAAAACGTACAACAAACTATTACGCTTACATCACAGACGTCGTCACCTACATATCAACTGAACTGTGCTTCTCTAAAACACTTATCTATAACATTGATATAGATGCTGAATGAAATTGGCCCTAAGGCGGATCCTTGTGGCACACCCACGCTCCCAAACAACGTCATCATGAAGGTTTTTCCCGTAAAACAAGAGTTTTCAGACATTTTCACCAAATAATTCCCCCCAAACCCATTGTTATATTTCGTAGACTAACATGGCCATAATCAACATTAAACATCTTCTTAACGAAAGTAATAAACCAAGAGCAGCCGCTATGAAACACTAAATGAATATTTGTAAACGTAGTTTAACAGTTACCTAAAGCAAGAGTGGTCGTACTCCACTAACAAGAAACAAATAATTAGAAGTCAAATATTGTCTAAACCCTTAACTTCCAAGCTCTAATCGTGTACCTGAAACTCTTCTGTTTAAAAAGCCTGCGTCTGTATGTTTAGTAATTACCAAAACAAACAAGGCACTGGTTCCACATAGTGTGCGTTACTGCTCGGTCACATATGGTGATTATCAGCGTTGAATCACGTATTTATCCGATGACGTAACGTATACGGTCCAAACCAGATCACAGGATGTTTAATTCCTCGATTTATTAACTCTTACAGAGAACGAGTTTTTTAAGAGCTGACATTTTTAAGATTCCACGGCAATTTGATGAAAAATAAGAGGTAGTACATTACAGTAGGTGGAAATACTGGCATGAAAAATCAAGACTTCCATAAACTCGATTTATGTATATTTTCCTGCTCAGCCATAGTCAAAAACAGTTGCGGAGGGGAGATGAATATTTGAGGAAATATTCAATAAAAAAATTACATATTTTATGGTACGGAAACTTAAACCATAACGCGTAAATGTCAATTAAAAATTGCATAATAATAGTAATAATAATTCGGAATTTCGTCAGATGACGATGCAATGCAACTGCTGAATATGTCCAATATACAGGGTGTCCGCAAAGTTGGGGTTTTCCGTTACACGACGTGTACATCTTGAAAACATAAGCAATTTTTCTTAGTACCATATACACCAATGTCTTAAGGGAACCGAGATAAAGGGCTCTGCAACATCAAAAATATCTGAATACCGTCCTGTAGCCGCGACCCGCCGCGATATCCCAGACTGGTACTAGGACACTAGCTCAACCCGACGACAGAACTGGGTCGGGGTCAGTGTGTCAGGTCAGTATGCAACGTTCAACCAACGGTTACGGTCACGCGTGTAGAGGTAATCGCGTAGACGAGAATCCCTCAACAAGCACTAGAGACGTGGCTAGAGAAGTGCAAGTATCAAAAACTAAAGTGTGGCAAACGCTGCGTGAAGAGGGGCTGTATCCGTTTCACGTCCAACGTGTACAAGCCCTTCAACCTGACGATTTTCCAGCAAGAGTGCGGTTTTGCAAGTGGTTGTTGCATCAACATGACATGCCTCGTTCAAACATGAATCAGCAAGAGTCATCATTTATTGGGGTACAAGCATATTGACTAGCACAAACTGGTAATCGACAAAAGTCAGGAGATTGCTTATGCCATATATAGACATTTTGGTACCAGTTGACGAACAGGTATGAGCAGCTCTCTCACGAAGCTATACAAATTGAAGCAAATATTTATACTGCCATTTATTGTATCTGCCAAATGCCTGATTCATAAAAAGTTCTGCATAAACCTCAAACTGGTGAAGCTTGATCTGAACTATATTTCAATAGCAACGAAATGTCGATCACCGTTATGACTGGATCAGTTTACAGTTGCGTGTCGTAAGTGATTAGGTCCCTTGTGGATCTTTCTTGCGGAAAACCATACTGCATACTCCAGAAGCCCTCGATTTACGCATCTCTCCATCGTCTCAGATATGATTATTAGGAGCAGACGCAAGTGAACCTTCGCTTGTGGAAGAAAAGGTAATAATAATATGGGAGGAAGTTAGTGATATGGTTGAGTAATAAGAAAATTGTAAAAAAGAATATTCAAAAATAACGGCATCGCAAATATTTTCACGAGGCATATACAAGTTTAGCTGCTCCGCGGCATTGTAGCTGCTGCAAGTTTGACCTAGAAAAAAGAGTAAAAACATTGTTGTACATGTTTATTGCTAAAGAAATGCATATATTTACAAAATACAGGGTGTCCGCAAAGTTGGGGTTTTCCTTTTCAGAAACAACTACCCTTGAAATAACAAAGGTAATGTGTAGTGAAACGAGGACGACCAAGTAAAAAAAAATAAAGGAAAAAGTACTCACTCTCCAGTTGACAAGAAGGGCTAAGTACGTCTCTGCCCGAAATCATACCGATCCAACAGAAAATGAAATCAGCTGATGCGCTACCGAGCAGACGCAGGCAAACAAGGAAGGCAAAATGTTGCGTGAATAGTCTAGGTATTGCATCCCGTCCAATCGATTTGGGAGAATAAATGTTCCAAACATTCACCGAAAATGTTTGTTGAAAATGTGCCCGACGGACAGCGTGCGGATTTTCTACTGACCAAACATGAGTGTTGCGAAAGTTATTCACCCCATTACGCGTGAACGTAGATTCGTCTGTCACCAATATGCACTTCAAAAAGTCCGGATTATTGTCATGTTGATGCAACAACCACTCACAAAACCGCACTCTTGCTGGAAAATCTTCAGGTTGAAGGGCTTGTCACGTTGGACGTGAAACGGATACAGCCCCTCTTCACGCAGCGTTTGCCACACTTTAGTTTTTGATAATTGCACTTCTCTAGCCACGTCTCTAGTGCTTGTTGTTTTTTGAAACGCAATCGATTATACGAGTTCGTTTACCTCTACACGCGTGACCGTAACCGTCGGTGGTTGAAGGTTGCATACTAACCTGACACACTGACCCCGACCCAGACCCAGACTAATATTTAAATACCTTTGTAGAGTAAGGCTTCAACTGTAATTAAGTTATTTGGTGACCTCAAAAATTGTATTTTTTAACCGAGTTTTTAAGCATTTAATATACGGCACGGTAACCCAGTTCAAATTTGTTTGAACGATTGTATAAATAAAGTACGTTGTTTTTGCCAGAACGGATTTTTTGAGGTTTTGCAGATCATTCTGAACAAAAAAAGCGTCTGGTTCAAGTTTTCTCTAAAGTTGGTAATTTTAGAGTTATACGCGATTTTGTCTCGTCGACAAAGATATGTATTTAAGTTTAAGCTTTGCTCTATGAGGTGGTCCGAAGATTATTTTAAGATAAGTTCATTTTAATGTGATTTTTTGTCTTTTAAGTCAAAGTTGGCGAACTATTGATTTTTTGCAACCAAGTCGACAGATTTACTTTTTTGTGTTTTTCCTTAAAATCAAAATTAAATATATCAACGATATCTTACTTACATCTCCAGTAGCATGTTAGTCATGTGTGTAAATAAATCTCATACTGAGTAAAATCGCTTATTTCGACATTGTTTATTATCCCTGTCTAGACGAAATCACAAAATATGAGCTGCAAGAATTTCAAAATACATGGTTAAAAATTTTAAGATATGTTCAAATACATTTTTTTCTCATTCTTCGTCAAAATATTTAAAACCTCTGTTCCCTCTTATGCCAAAAGCTTGTTTATAGGAATTTGGCTCAAAATTTGAATACGCGTAACAACCATCCCCTCACGATTTCGATATTTCACCGCCCTTCCGTACAATGCAGTGAAATTAATAAATTTGTTTGGCGGAAATTTGATCAGCGACTTTTTTTAAAAAAAAATCTATAAGAATTGTTTATTAAACGCTTAATCTTTTTCCCCCTGTTTCAAATATGTGTATAATAATAATGATAATAAAACGCCTTTATTGCGCGAAGGAGGAATAAAATTCAGACATTCATCAAGAGATATGCCTAGATTCTTTACAGTTCCACATACCTTTATAATTTCACCATTTAATGATACACTAATTTTATTTCTAAATTTTTTATTATGAATTGTTTCATACTTGTCGATAGGTCTCAAGTCTTCAACAATTATTATATTTTAGTTTTAAAATTGTTGTATAACTACAAAAAACTGATAACTGCAGTGTTTAAAAACCTTATTAAGATCGGAGATAAATAAAATATAAAGAAGTGGCCCAACAACTGACCCTTGAGGCACTCCCGATGATATTAAAACCTTTATGTATGTTTTCTGTCTTTTTCTGATCTGTCGGAGAAGCATATAGGCTCTCTAAGCCCTCTGCTTTTAGATAACATCTCGTCTTTGACCTAATTATTTCTTTTAGACCTGGTGTTTTAGGTTAATGCAGTAATCATGTAATAAAAAATGTAAGGTAGTAATTCGTGATACGACATGATTGGCCGTTCCCCGTTCTTTACCTCATAGCCAGACTACGTTAAGTTAAAATAAGTAGTTTTGAGATAATTGAATTTGAAATATTTTTCTTGTATTGTATGCGACTTAGCATCCGTTAAAAACTCGTAACTTCTCTATTATTACAGATAGATGGACGCTGCAAGTAGCAAATAAAAATTCAAAATAAATTGATTGATATATCGAACTAATTTCTTACAAAAACGGACTCGACCTAGTCTGGCTCTGGGGTACAGAATTGTACTTTATTTATATACAGAGTGCATTTATTATACTAAACTCAATCGAATTGAATATTTGTATGTATCGACTCAATTCGCTTGGAGCATGTACTATAATTTTATATTTTGTCTTTTAAATTTTTTGCATCCCTGCAAGAACAGTAGTAAAAAATGACCTATCTTCCTTGATTACAGTAATAGTTCTAACGGTTTCCGCGGTATTTACATGGTAAGATGGACAGCTATAAACATGACTTGACTGCCTCCCAGACCGTAAAACGTAAGTAACGATGAACCGCGGTAAATGATTCAAATCAACCGTAAAACTGACAAAAAGTCGTGCTCCTACAATCGGATTGTAGCGAAATATTGCGATTGCTGTCTTGTGGCGATGCAACAGTTACATTTAGCGTTTTGTATGCTTAGCTGAAATAAGCCGTGTAAGAAAGCGATGGCAATCAATGTAGGATGAGAAAGAAGTTAAAACGCAGATTTTGGTTATTGTTTACATCTTATTTTATTGAAAACAGGTCTTGAATTAGACATACTTGGCAAATTATACTAAGCGACATATAAATTCGAACACCCAGTTTAAATGGTTTTATTTTAATAAAATTTTGTATAAGTGCTTAATGAAGCATAATAAGTAAATGACAAAAATTTCAAAATGATTGCACTGCTTTAAAGCCCTCTGACCTTTAATAATGTGTGGATGCACTCTGATGTGCTAAGCATTCTCCAACGCGCCTAAGCATGCTTATGATCAGGTGGTCAATGTCCTCCTGTGGTATCTCATTCCAGGCAACCACCAACTCCTCTCGAAGTGCTTCTAGAGTCTGAGGAGGACGTTGCAAATTGAGCAATCTCCCACCCATCATATCCCACACGTGCTCAATTGGGGATAAGTCGGGAGATCTTGGTGGCCATGGTAACAATGTGACATCATTATGTTGAAAGAAGTCTATTGTGACTCTTGCAACATGTGGTCGGGCATTATCTTGTTGGAAAGTTGGATCTGCCAGGGTGTCAAGATAGGGTAAAAGATGGGGTTCTAGAACTTCGTGGATATAACGCTGCGCGTTCATGTTACCTCTGATGAAGATTAAAGGTGACCTGGAACCATAAGCTATAGCACCCCAAACCATAACTCCAACAGTGTGATGAACATGTCTTTCAACAAAAAACTGTGGATTCCTCCTTTCACCACGTCGCCTTCTAACCCTGGCACGACCATCGTGCATGCCTAAACAAAATCGAGACTCGTCACTAGAGACAATACTGTTCCATTCCTGATCCCAGAGTGACCGTTGTATGCACCACTCAAGGCGATTACGTCGGTGTTCTCGAGTTAAAGGGAGGACCCAGTGTGGCCGGTATGAAAACAAGCCAAAACTTCTCATTCGTCGGTAAACACTTCGCATGCCAATAGGTCTTCCGTGTTCTGCAAACCATTCATTTGCAATGGACTTGGTAGTGGAGAAACGGTCCCTTAAGGCCAATAATCTTAGGCGGCGATCTTCACGGTCTGTTGACGAAATCGTACAGGTCTCCGTACTCTAGGCATCGTAACCGATCGTAAAAGATGTCAAGAACCAAAATCCGCCAACGTTGATTCTTTACTGCGGCTGAAATATTCATTTTTAGATCGTTAGTGAATTAAAAAAAAGCAGTATAAAAACCGGAATGTCCAACAGATAAGGCTGAAAATTTTTTCACTTGTTATTTACAGTAAAATAAATACATTTACCAACTTTTAAAAACCATTTAAACTGGGTGTTCGGATTTATATGTCACTTAGTATATAAAACCACAAATCTTGAACGTATTAGGCAGTTTTAATAATTGCAAATACCACATCCATGAACGTTTATACGGGGTATACTAATGTAAAAATACGGTTAATTAGCGATAAAACAACGACTGGTTTCAAGTTCTAATAAATGTTAAATGTACCTGGTCGCTCTGCTTTCATTTTCAAATTCTGAACTAGTTTCCACCTTTAAACTGGCGGGTACTAATGGAACCGCAAGAGTAACGAACATCTTGTCCACGAAAATCGTAAATTGAAATGAAAGTTGTAGCTTTTCACCGATATACATATGTTTACTTTCATTTGTACACATTAAGCGACCATATTTTCGTATTCAACTATTCAACATTTCTGCTAACACGTAAGTGCCACTTTCTCATTTTTCTTATCCGAGATAAGCCAAACGAAAATGTAGAACTGGTACGTGAACGAGTGCCATTGCGTTTGATTTCGCTTCGACTCGTGTCATCGTTTTACTGCCTTTTTTGGATGTTATCTGTTATGGAAAAAACGCTAGAAATGAAAACAAAATCGCTCAAATTTCATTTTTTGACCTATCATCGGCGTCATCGTTTTACAATTTTTGAACAACTTTGGTTAAATTTGAGGTGTATAATGTGAATAGCAGTAGCCCTAAAACAGAACCTTGTGGTACCCCAGATATTTATAAACTCAAGTGATGAAATTTTGTCGTCCAATGAAACTTTTTGACTTTTACCTAACAGGTTCAATACTTATATAATTAACGTGAGCCAAATAATGCAAGCACCAGATTTAGCTCCTTGGATTTATGAGGAATACTAAATCAAAGCAATCTAAGGCTTTCACATCCAATAATTGGTTTAATTAGGTTATTGAACTTGATACGTTATAATCGTATCTTTCGATACGAGCATATTCACATAATGTGGCGCCTAGAGAAAGCTCCCAATTTGTCGCCATTTCATAATTACGCAAAGAAACAAAATTGTACGTTGTGCTGTATAGTGTTTCATTAGAAATTTAATGAGGGTTAATTTGTAAATGTGAACAGCCATTAAAAAAAGTCGTGTTAATGAACTAGAACTCAATTAGCGATAATGAAACGTATTAAGATCATTCCAAAGAAAGGCAGTGTCTTTTATACATGTAGTTATACTTTATCTGAAGTCACTTGAAACACTGTGAAATACCGGGTGCGTTTTATATATCTATATTTAACACGCTCTGTTGCTGCAAAAATCGCCAAATTTCGCAGCCGTATAAGATGAAGGCAGTTTCACCGGTCCACGTGGAGTAAAGCACGCCTATGCGTGGACATAGCCAATGAGAAAGCGTGTATTTCAGAGCTCCGAACAAGTGCAGGTGGCTACTGAAAATTGAAACAGTTTAGCCAGTGCCGTGCAGCGGTGAATAAACGTGTTTTCTTTAGTCTGTCCGTGTTTTTTCATAGGTTTTATTAGTTTGTGTGTTTTTGACTTTTGAATACTCAGTTTACTTGTTGATTTAATTGTTGTGTTGATTGTTCTTGTGCGTTCTAAATATGGCTCTTTGGAGACCTTGGGAAAATGCTCCAAGCCACGAGGAGATGGTTGTTGAACCTGTGCAGGCAGAATTCTTTCATAAAGATTTAGAGGAACCGACCCAAAGAGTAATCCTAAATATGTACGATTGTCTGAAAAACGAAAATCCAGATTCCTCGCAAAATCAAATTTTAATCAGAATTTGTATCCTGACAAAAATCAGTCGGTCTACCATTTATCGGGTTATAAAAAGGGGAGATGTAGTCAACCATTCCTTCCACAGAAAGCGCATAGGGCAAAAATTAAAAAGAATAGACGTGGGTTTTCAGGAAGATATTCGTCGTATAATATACGGATTTTATAAAGAAAATTTGGTGCCCACGGTGGAAATGATACGGGATAAATTAAAAGATTATCCTGAAGATTTTTATAATTACAAATGCTTAGATTCACTGCACTGTATTGTAAAACTGTGTGGTTTTCAATACAAAAAATTAGATAAAAGAATGGTGATTATGGAGTCGTCTCGAATCGTTGAATTGCGCCAAGAATTTTTGCACAAAGTTAAAATCTATAGAGAGCAGAAAAGAAATCAGATTTACCTGGATGAAACGTGGTATGATACCCATGATGTTGTGCAGTACGGCTGGGTTGACGACAGCAACAAGTGCATTTTAAATGCACCATGCAACCGTGGAAAACGAATCATTATTCTCCATGCTGGCAGTGAAAATGGATTTATACCTAATGCCTTGCTGTTATCTGCCAAAAATATCAAAGAATCATGTGCCGACTATCATGAGAACATGACCTCCGACTTATTTGAAAAGTGGATAGAACAGCAGTTAATACCAAACATTTGCCCAAATTCAGTGATTATTATGGACAATGCGCCATACCATTCCCGACAGAAAAACAAAATTCCGAATACAGGCACAAAAAAACAAGACATTATTGATTTTATGAAGGATAAGGGACTGGAAATACCACAAAAATCAACCAAAGCCATATTATTGGATCTTATTAAAAGACAAAAATTTGAAAAAGAGTATGTTGTTGACAATCTGCTTCAGCAAAATGGCCATGAAGTATTACGTCTACCTCCCTATTACTGCATTTTTAACCCGATTGAGTTGGTCTGGGCTGCTTTAAAAAAAAAGTAAGAAAACATAATCAGACCCCTCAATTAAGTGAATCGCTATTGGCCACAATAAGAGATGCAGTATCTCATATTGCTGCCACAGACCTATGGAAGCAGTGTTCTAAGCATATTATTGAAAAAGAAAATGAATATTGTTTTGCCTCCTGTAAATCCCGTTGTAATTCCTCTACAAGATGACTCTAGCGACAGCTCCGAAGGCGAGGATGATATATAAATACCTATAATGTAAGTCTTTATATACCTTTTTATATACCTACCTGCTATGTAAATATTTGCCTATGTTAAATGTTGGAATTCTGTAATTTTTCCATTTCTTAACTTTCAGTCAACATAAATTAAACTCCCAATATAAGTATTTTTTATCCCAAATCAAAAAAATAAGAAGATAGTAAAATCCATTTATTGTGATATAAAAACATTATTATTATCGTTCTAAATAAATGACCGCACGCCTATGATACGTCATGAAATTACAAAGGACGCGCCGACCAAAGGTTTTTATGCTATTTCAAGTGACTTCAGATAAAGTATACATTGTAGTTAACTACAGTATCTACCACTGAAATAGAAATACGATAGATTTGTTTTATATAGTTTGAGATGTAGTGGTTCATGATACATCGCTGAAAAGATAGTTACCAAGTCCGCGTCGAATTATCATTGGTATTATATACAGGGTGGCGCATCGAAAACGAAACACGCATTTACTGGCAGCTCAGGTTTTTTTTTTTTGAAAAATGCTCAGACCCGTCGATTTTGTTTTCGAGGGGGACACAAGTTTGCCAAAAAAGCGCGTTGACACGTGCAGCCCCCTGGGCGGGGGTGAGACCAACCCTAAAATCTTAAATGGAAAGGGGGGTCGAGTGATACGTTATTTTAAAGGTATTTTAATTCCCTTTATAATGATGTAAAATACATGAGCTTCAGTTCAGTAGTGTTGAAGATTTATTAATTTAAAGCTTAAAGTAGACTTTAATAGGTGCATCAGATTAGTTTGTACTACTTTCAGAAGAAATTTGACTAAAAGAATTTACTTAATAAGTAAATGCTTTTGTTCACTACGCCCATGGTTTTTTTATCATTTCGTTATTGAAAATAGCTATTGCAGCGTTTTTTTGTGGCGAAAAAGTTATTTCTTGAAGAAAGATAAGGAAATATCTCGTACTTATTTCAAATAGGAATTTGCTACACTTGCATGCAACACATACCTAATAGCCCAAATTGAAGACACTGATTTGATTTATAATATCTATACGAGTATGTATCGTTTAAAAGTATCAGGAGGTATGAAGAGAAAAAAATGTAGCCCAATTTGTTGCACAAAAAGTATGCATTGCATAGAAGATATAAAATATTGATTAATTTGAGGAGCGATGAAAAATAATATACCCATAGATTGGATATAACTAAAAAGTGGCTTAGTATGTTTTCGATAAGCAAAATATCATGTATAAAGAGAATATTGTTGTCAAAAAGTATTAAAATGTCCAACTTTTGGTTATGGAATAACAACCATGCTATTGGGAACCGAAAATAAAGCATGACATCTGCTTACCTATGAAACGAAACATGTCCTACCTTGTGGGCTATAATTTTTTAATTTCACAAGTACGCAAAAAAATGTCTGCGATTAGTAATAAAGAAAATTCAAATGTCAAGTTGCTCCGTCAACACAAAAACTCACATTACACACTCGAATTATGAATGTAGCGTTTACGTACCTTATACTAGAACTTCTTATGCGACGTTGCGTCTTAAATTTTTGCTAAAAATAAACTGATAACAAATAATTTCTCTCGGCACGTCCTAGAAGATGTAATACTAAGTGCATATGAATACCTTTGCCCGTTGTTAAATTATTAATAGGCACTCAGTAGCAACTATAGATATAAAGCATTTCCGGAGATTTACTAGGTTCCATTGAAGGTAAAAATGTCTGAGATGTCTGCAAAAATAGGTCTATCTTTTTTAGTAGTCGGTGGTTTCTGTATTCTTACAAATTGGCCACGCTATGCGTCCGCGTTGTGCTCGAAGCGATGTGCAATCTAGCGTGCCGCGACATTCCACGCTTGCAAACAAACGAGCGACGTTCGGCGACCTCCGACAGCACACTCAGCTGTTTTACTTTCCAAGACGCTCTGCGATGGGACGCGACTTGGTCACCGAATGCCCGACTCCATAGTTCAGTGACGATGATTAGAAACAAACTAATGCTTGAAGAAACATATTATGAAACGAGTATATATACTAAGTGACATATAAATCCGAACACCCAGTTTAAATGGTTTTATTTTAATAAAATTTTGTATAAGTACTTAATGAAGCATAATAAGTAAATGATAAAAATTTCAAAATGATTGCACTGCTTTAAAGCCCTTTGATCTTTAATAATGTGTGGATGCACCCTGATGTGCTACGCATTCTCCAACGCGCCTAGGCATGCTTCTGATCAGGTGGTCAATGTCCTCCTGTGGTATCTCAGTCCAGGCAACCACCAACTCCTCTCGAAGTGCTTCTAGAGTCTGAGGAGGACGTTGCAAATTGAGCAATCTCCCACCCATCATATCCCACACGTGCTCAATTGGGGATAAGTCGGGAAATCTTGGTGGCCATGGTAACAATGTGACATCATTATGTTGAAAGAAGTCTATTGTGACTCTTGCAACATGTGGTCGGGCATTATCTTGTTGGAAAGTTGGATCTGCCAGGGTGTCAAGATAGGGTAAAAGATGGGGTTCTAGAACTTCGTGGATATAACGCTGCGCGTTCATGTTACCTCTGATGAAGATTAAAGGTGACCTGGAACCATAAGCTATAGCACTCCAAACCATAACTCCAACAGTGTGATGAACATGTCTTTCAACAAAAAACTGTGGATTCCTCCTTTCACCACGTCGCCTTCTAACCCTTACACCGACGTAATCGCCTTGAGTGGTGCAGACAACGGTCACTCTGGGATCAGGAATGGAACAGTATTGTCTTTAGTGACGAGTCTCGATTTTGTTTAGGCATGCACGATGGTCGTGCCAGGGTTAGAAGGCGACGTGGTGAAAGGAGGAATCCACAGTTTTTTGTTGAAAGGCATGTTCATCACACTGTTGGAGTTATGGTTTGAGGTGCTACAACTTATGGTTCCAGGTCACCTTTAATCTTCATCAGAGGTAACATGAACGCGCAGCGTTATATCCACGAAGTTCTAGAACCCCATCTTTTACCCTATCTTGACACACAATAGATTTCTTTCAACATAATGATGTCACATTGTTACCATGGCCACCAAGATCTCCCGACTTATCCCCAATTGAGCACGTGTGGGATATGACGGGTAGGAGATTGCTCAATTTGCAACGTCCTCCTCAGACTCTAGAAGCACTTCGAGAGGAGTTGGTGGTTGCCTGGAATGAGATACCACAGGAGGACATTGACCACCTGATCAGAAGCATGCCTAGGCGCGTTGGAGAATGCGTAGCACATCAGGGTGCATCCACACATTATTAAAGGTCAAAGCGCTTTAAAGCAGTGCAATCATTTTGAAATTTTTATCATTTACTTATTATGCTTCATTAAGTACTTATACAAAATTTTATTAAAATAAAACCATTTAAACTGGGTGTTCGGATTTATATGTCACTTAGTATAATTTATTTATACAGGGTGGCGCATCGAAAACGAGACAGACGCATTTGCTGGCAGCTCAGTTTTTTGTTTTTTTTTGTAAAACGCTTAGACGCGTCGATTTTTTTTTCGAGGGGGATACAAGTTTGGCAAAAAACCACGTTAACACGTGCAACCCCCTGGGCGAGGGTGACACCAACCCCAAAAACCTTAAATGGCAAGGGGAATCGAGTGATACCTTATTTTAAAGGTCTTTCAATTCCCTTTATAATGATATATAATTAATGTACTTCAGTTCACTAGTTTTGAAAATATATTGATTTAAAGCTGCCAGTAAATGCGTCTGTTTCGTTTTCGATGCGCCACCCTGTATATAGAATACATCCAATGTTTTATTACTCTTTAAAGGTTCAATTATAGCCCATAACATTCCTTGCCCGACCGCTAGTTACTGTCCATTTGGCAACGTTACAGTATTACATATTTTGAATTTATACAGAAACTATATTTTTGTTATTCATAGTTTGTATACAAGGGTATCTATATGCAACATAAACTATATGAGGTAAAGGTTTCATATTGAAAATCCATATCGACCGTTGACTGGCCTATATCTAACGGTCATTGATGATCGTGAATTGTTTATCGCATCGAAAAAGTGAAGCGGAATCAGGAAGAAGCTCTCTTGAATTAATAGGTACAGCGGCCGGCGAGCTCTTTATTATAGAGAATGGAAATTATGGGTTTTCCGCTTGATACGGTGAGACGAATCGGGATCACTACCCCTTCCGCCTGTCTTAGCAACTAAGATATCTCAGGATGAACCTATTACAGAGTGATTCGGTTTGTAAAAAAACGATCGCTATATTTTTAGAGCAGAAACTAAAATGAAAGATAAAAAAAACGTTTCTATCAAGACACTAGACAACAAATTTTAGTTTTTTAATTGTATCTTGTGGGAAAAGTGCACTTCTTTGTTAATTTTGGGGCGCTGAATCCAAAAATGACAATGAAATAAAAAAATTAGTTGCGGTTTAGAAAAAAAACTTTTGATTTTTAAGGATATATTAAAAAAAGTAACAAGATTCATATACTTATAAGAATCACTATATGCGCTGTCTTTTTGCTGTTATTTTATGGATCGTTTATGGAGCATCTCTACCAAGAGTCCAACAGTAGTCTGCAAGCATGGAAGGATTCCACTTTCCCTGGTACCTTTTTTCCATTGTTGAAATATCCTGATGAAAACGTTCGCCGTGCTCATCACTTACGGCTCCGAAATTGTCAGGAAAAAAGTCCAGGTGTGAGTGTAGGAAATGTATCTTAAGAGACATATTACAGCCCATCTTTTGATACGATGACAGCATATTTTTGACAAGGGTTTTATAGTTGTCAGCTTTTCTATTTCCCAAGAAATTAGTGACCACCAGACGGAAATCATTCCAAGCAGTTTTTTCAATACCTGTTAAAGTGCTTTCAAACTGAATATCTGTCAAAATATTTCGAATCTGTGGCCCAACAAAAATACCTTCTTTAACCTTTGCCTCACTTAGTCTTGGACATTTCTGACGCAGGTATTGAAAAGCTGACCCATCTCTATCTAATGCCTTGACAAAGTTTTTCATTAGGCCCAACTTGATATGCAGTGGTGGTAATAAATTTTTTTTCGAATCTACTAATGGTATATGCTGTATATTTTTTTGACCTGGCTCTAGGAATTGACGAACAGGCCAGTTTTGTCTGGTGTAATGAAGTGCCTTTGCCCGACTGTCCCATTCACACAAAAAAACAGCAAAACTTTGTGTAGCCTAGCTGCAGCTCAAGTAAAAGTGCAACAACTTTCAAATCGCCACAAATATGCCATTGGTGCTCATCGTATTTTATGCATGTCAATAGGTACTTCATATTGTCATACGATTGTTTCATGTGAACTGCATACCCTACAGGAAGAGGTGGTAAAATATTTCCAATATGCAATAACACTGCCTTTAAACTCAATGTTGAACTGTCTATAAACAATCTCCATTCTTCTGGGTTATAGTTTATATTTAAAGCCGCCAGTAAGCCGTTAATGTTACTGCAGAAAACCAAGTTATTCTCCATATTGAAAAATGGTTCAAAGTCTTTGTGGCGTTTACAAAAAACACATACCGAAACATCGTCTTCTAATAAGTTCCACTGCTGCAGTCTTGATCCAAGTACATTTTGGAAGTTCTAAATCTCTTACAAGATCATTCAATTCTGTGTTATTTTGTGCGGTTGGTGGCATGACGTGCTCGGTATAAAATCAGGATCTCTTGACGTTGATGGCATATCTTCTTCCTGACGAATCACTCGATCGCCATGATCTGATTCGTTTTCTGATTCGCAAGTGTAGGATTCTGGGGGTTTTGGAATAGGATTTTCGTCACTGTGAGGGACAGGTCTCATCGCAGATGGTATGTTTGGGTAGTTACTAACCGATTTTTTTTTCCTGGACATACCTGTGGCTTGTCCAACACAAGGTACCATGCAAAAGTAACAATCATTAATATGATTTGTAGGCTCTCTCCAAACCATTGGGACAGCAAAGCGCATAGACCGTTTTTTGCCATTTAACCAGCTCCTCAGACTTGAAGCACATGTATTACAGCAGATGTGGGGTGCCCACTGTTTGTCTTGATCACCTAGTTTACAACCGAAATAAAGCTGATATGCCTTTGTTATTAGTGGAGTAATAGACCGTCTCTGAGACCCAAAAGTCACATCACCACGCACGTAACAAAACTGATCTGGATTGTTTACACACTTCCGAGACATCTTGCATTAACGCTGTCAGCCAACTGAGGAAAAAATGGCTAATATAAAACAATATAATGTACACGTATGTATAACGTAACACAATCATGCCGATTACATCATCTTTCCTTGCCGAATATAAAAATGTAGCACGTGCATTCTTGTGAATTACAGTATATTAACACTGTCACAGCAGGAACACATATAATTACCGTATCTCTAAAACTTGAACTAATATTGAAAAAATAAGTTTCATTCCGGTTTTAGCACATTAAAAATAGTAATGTTTTGTTGATTTTATTTAGGATATTTTTTGGCTGTTGATCAGTGAGATATATGTGCCACTAGAAATGAACAGTGTTGCAAATTTTTACGCCACTGATGAGGCTGAATACGGATAAATTTTATTCGAATAATGCTATGGTGGAAGACGATTTTTCTCGAGATACATACATTTTTCAATGTCAAACCTCGTTATTTCCACCGTATTTTCAAAGTAGAGCGAGTTGAATTTTTTTATACTGATCTTAACACAAATATCGGAAGCAGTTTTTCTCCAAAAGTCATTGGCGTAAAAAATAATTTTCTTTTATCATTTTGTATCGATCAGAACTTCCCGATTTCCACGCCTGCTGTCAAAAATGGTTGCTATTCGAATGTACAAAGTTGACCTCCAAATGACCTCTGAAGTCATTGCCTGGATCATATTTAAGGCGATCGACAAGTTGCTTCTGATGTAATTAAAAACTTTTCTTAAAACCTTTCTTCCCGTGTTTTTCAGATGTTACAGTAGGTCATGCTGATTCAACCACTCACTTAACCGCATGTAGGAAAATATGATGTAGAATCTCGAGCTCGGCTTTGCTGTCAAAAATGGTAGTTGCTATTTGAATTCGCTAAGTCGACTTCCGAATGACCCCTGAGGTCATTGTCTAGGTCATATCTGAGGTCATCGACAAATTGTATGTTTGATCCCTTATTTTGTGAAACTTTTTTCCAAAAAATGCATGGTTACCAAGTTTTTTCATAAATGATAGTTGTTATTTGAATTTACAAAGTTGAATTCCAAATGACCTTTGAGGTTACTGACTCGGTCATATTTAAGGTCTTCGAGAAATTGCTGTTTAGGTCTATTGAAACTTTTCTTAGAACACTTTTTTCCAAAAAATGCATGGTTGTAAGTTTTTGGGGTGTTCGGGTATTTAATAGATACTGTGTTGCTGGGTGTTGATTATTCACAGGCTAGAAATACAGGGTGGCGCAACGAAACAGACGCATTTACTGGCAGCTCAGTGTTTCATAACTGCCGGTATTGTCCGATTCTGATCCCAGCATTTATCATGAGGTTCATACACAGCAGCCACAAAAATTAAATGTTTGGGCTGGCGATCATTTAGTTGGTCCTTTTTTCTTACCTGGAAATTCGACCGGTGAAATGTATTTGGAATTACTGGAGGACGCCATAGATCCTGCATTAACAGCCATAATTGAAAATCAGAATGAACGGCGGTACACTGCGAATAAGTTGATGTTCCAACAGGATGGTGCCCCACCACATCACGCATTACGTGTTCGACAATATTTAGATCAGACGTTTCCAGATCGATGGATTGGCAGAAGAGGTGCCATTGAATGGCCCCCATGATCGCCAGATTTATCACCTTTGGATTTCTTTATGAGGGGTCATTTAAAAAACAAAATCTATGCTACACAGCCAACATTAGAAGACCTGCGACAAAGAATTGTGAATGAGTATAACATCAATAATCGAATATAGGCGTAGCAAATAAATACGAATATTAACATATCTAATAATGAACTTGTAATACTTTGTTCAAAGCACATGTTATCGCCCCGACAATCAATAAGGTGAAAATCTGTAAAGTGGGCATCAAGAACAACCAATATCAATTAGTTTATCTAAATAAACGCGTAATTGCATGATCACCGAGAAATGAAAAAATATATGTATTTAAACCCCGTCACCTTCTGAGCTTTTTATAGTGCAGCACCGAAGGTCAGATAAACGATTATTTATCTGTGGTTGTCTCATTAGTGCTGCAATAGTCAGTGTTATGGTGACTGGATGTTTTATTGATATACAGGGTGTCCCAATATTCCGTAGACATAGAAGTACGACGTATTTTTTTTTTACTTAAAATAAGTCGGTTGGTCTTGATTCACCTGTACGCCAAAGGGCTTCGTTTGTCAGTTAGAGGGAGGGCTTTGTTTTTAAAACACATGTGTTTTGCTAGATGTCCTAATATTTGAATTTTACAAAAAGTCAGAAAGGGTTCGAAAAGGGCGAAAACTACTCCTACCCCTACAAAAATTATAGCAGAACTGAAATGAAATCTTATTTTTATTTACAAGATCCTTCTATAGACCTCATTTTTATCTCATATAAAAACAGGCCATCTAGGATATGAATTTTTTCCTAGCTAGTTTCTTTGTTTGCTTATTGTTTGCTTATTACATCGTGTGTTAAAATCTAATAGGCGGAAATGTGGGATGTTATGTCAGAGTCAGATCGTTTTTGTCACCAAGCTTCATAAAGTTTAAATTAATAAGTAATGTTTGAGGGTATGTTTGATTGTTAATTTGTTGTTTGTTCTTCATAAATCTTGAATTAATTAACGTCTAAGATTATTTTTGGTTTGCTCGTGAATATGGAATATTCTTCTAACGAACATATTGATGTTGTTAGTGCTTGGTTTCTTCTGTTTGTGGTATGCCAGAAAGACAAAATACACAAAATATTTTACATTGTGTTTTTTGAAATTAGTGCAAAAAAAAGATCAAAGAAAATTGACAAAAATGTCGCTATTAACCAAAATAAATGCAAATAATCTTATTCTAAATTACAAACCTTGTGATTTATAATATCCATTTAAGTTTACAAGTCAGAAGTAATTATACTAAATTCCATTAATAGTATTATACTAAGTGACATATAAATCCGAACACCCAGTTTAAATGGTTTTATTTTAATAAAATTTGGTATAAGTACTTAATGAAGCATAATAAGTAAATGATAAAAATTTAAAAATGATTGCACTGCTTTAAAGCCCTTTGACCTTTAATAATGTGTGGATGCACCCTGATGTGCTACGCATTCTCCAACGCGCCTAGGCATGCTTCTGATCAGGTGGTCAATGTCTTCCTGTGGTATCTCATTCCAGGCAACCACCAACTCCTCTCGAAGTGCTTCTATAGTCTGAGGAGGACGTTGCAAATTGAGCAATCTCCTACCCATCATATCCCACACGTGCTCAATTGGGGATAAGTCGGGAGATCTTGATGGCCATGGTAACAATGTGACATCATTATGTTGAAAGAAGTCTCTTGTGACTTTTGCAACATGTGGTCGGGCATTATCTTGTTGGAAAGTTGGATCTGCCAGGGTGTCAAGATAGGGTAAAAGATGGGGTTCTAGAACTTCGTGGATATAACGCTGCGCGTTCATGTTACCTCTGATGAAGATTAAAGGTGACCTGGAACCATAAGCTACAGCACCCCAAACCATAACTCCAACAGTGTGATGAGCATGTCTTTCAACAAAAAAAAACTATGGATTCCTCCTTTCACCACGTCGCCTTCTAACCCTGACACGACCATCGTGCATGCCTAAACAAAATCGAGACTCGTCCCTAAAGACAATACTGTTCCAATCCTGATCCCAGAGTGACCGTTGTCTGCACCACTCAAGGCGATTACGTCGGTGTCCCAGTGTGGCCGGTATGAAAACAAGCCAAAACTTCTCATTCGTCGGTAAACACTTCGCATGCCAATAGGTCTTCCGTGTTCTGCAAACCATTCATTTGCAATGGACCTGGTAGTGGAGAAACGGTCCCTTAAGGCCAATAATCTTAGGCGGCGATCTTCACGGTCTGTTGTTCTACGGCGGTGTCCAGTGCCCCTTGCTCTTTGCGTACGGCCTTCTCGAAGCCATGCCTGACAACACCTAACCACAGTGTCTACACTTCTTTGCACTCTAACTGCAATTGCCCGAAAAGAAAGTCCAGCTTCCCGAAGTCCCACTATACGGCCCCTATCAAACTTACTAAGTTGACGAAATCGTACAGGTCTCCGTACTCTAGGCATCGTAACCGATCGTAAAGGATGTCAAGAACCAAAATCCGCCAACGTTGATTCTTTACTGCGGCTGAAATATTCATTTTTAGAGCGTTAGTGAATTAAAAAAAACAGTATAAAAACCGGAATGTCCAACTGATAAGGCTGAACATTTTTTCACTTGTTATTTACAGTAAGATAAATACATTCACCAACTTTTATTAAAATAAAACCATATAAACTGGGTGTTCGGTTCACTTAGTATATAATCAATGTTCGAAATATGTTAAAAAATGTAGACAAAAGATCACTAACTACACATTCTATAACACTTCTGTCACTATTATGGAACTAAATTATTATTATATTAATAATGACTTTAATCGACTGTGAATTTGCACTTGATGTGTTAGTAATTTTTGTCATTATTTACATATCATTATGTGTCGAACAATTCAACTGAAAATGAGTTGCAACAACAAATGAAAACAAGAGGCGGTTTAGAATATTCAATGCTTTTATAAATAGATCAGGTTTCATCATTTTCATCAATCACGGATTTGCTCTTAGCGTTGGCTTACAATTTATATTTGATTGTTAGATATAGTTGCGAAATTACAAGAATGCAGACTGCGTAGAAAGGAATGCCGGGAATGTTCAGTGCTACTATAAATTTGTATTTATTACCACAAAAACAATGCGATATTGGTATGGTGAGTTCAACCATGTAATTGTTTATAAAATGAGAGTGGAGCAACAGGCAAGTAGGATATAGGGCACAAAAAGCGTAACAACAAATTTGAAAATTAATAAATTACAGACACCTGATACCTGATAAAATGATACAAGAAACAAAAAAACGACATGAAGATTTAAAAAGCTCCAAAGAGCTTTGAAAACAGTGGAGCCATTTCTACAGGGTGACTTTGAAGTTGAGTCATTAATTTTCAGATAATGATTGTAGAAGGAAGATAAACCAAAATATGTGTGTAAAAAAATTGAAAAAAAATGTCTACCTTGTTTTATAAAGTATCCTCCCGACAAGTATTTCAGTGCGGACCTGTATTTGATCGTAAGGTCTTGGAGCACCGGCATGCCCTCCCCTGTGAGGTCTTAAGTCACCTGATTCACGAGCCCTTTGTACTACATTAACAAAGGCACGAGGGGTTGGTTGCACTCGATTGGGAAACCGATCCGCATAAATCCGTGATGCCGCGTAAATAAGAATCATGTCCTCGAGTTCAGCGTTTTCGTAAACATGTGCCATTTTTGATTTCGTTTGAGCCATGCAACAGACACCACTATTCACTCACGCGTTACCGACTGACACTGACTGTATACAACTGAATAAAATAATTGTAAAAACATCGTTCCAAATTCTTTCGCTTTTTTGTTTCCGATGCGATGAACCGATAAGGCGGATTATATCCGTTGTTGCCAAACACGAGCACATAATATTATTATTGAGACAGGGCGGTACTCAAACTTCCAAAGGGCTATAACTTTGTTACTTTAATTTTACCAGAAAAATGGTAAAGGAAAAAAACATTTCTTTTGATCAGATCTACTCACTGTTAAAATAAATGACTCAACTTCGAAGTCACCCTGTATATGTAGGTAAATCGACCATACTGAAACTGACAACACATTTTAATAGAGCCATCTCTCGCTTTCACTTCCATATTTATCAGATAAAACTGACATTCTTTTTTGAAAGAGTTTAAATCACCAAGATATGGTACGTGCATCTATGAAAAATATGACAGTTTACAATATTCACAGACACAATTTATTATAGAAATTGGGAATAAATTAATAAGACTCGTTTTTAGTCATAAGAAGTATATCAATAGATCCTCAAATTGGCGAGCAGCTGGCCAAGGATATGATGAAGTGAGTGGATAGGCCATTAAAGTAAATCACCCGTATTAATTTATCTCATAATTCATTTAGATATGTAAATAAATGTGAGAATTTCCTGCATAAAGGATTGAAGAAATCTGAACTAATTTGTGGAATACTTTTTATCACGTAATATAGCATTGATGGGGATATAGGTAGAGCTGTAAAAGGATCTTCTTGTGATAGAACGATTCATCTGTAAACGATTTTCAAATCGCTCCACAAAATGGCGAGGACTTTTAATAAATTTCAACTCTTTTTTTGTCTAGGAATATAAGTTTCTGTAAGTGGACGATCAGATTCTGGACCCATATAAATAACAAAGTGGAGCAAACATTACAGGGTAGCAAAACTCAATTCTCTTTAGATCAAGTTGCTTTATTAGCAGTAGTATCAGTAAATCCGGCATTTTCAGTTCTCCGTAACAGACTCAATATCCCCTGGAGGGCAGCACACCCCGTAGGAGTGCCTTAAATGGCAGAATAGCACTTGCAGAGCTGCATTGGACTTTACACGCTGACAAGGGATGTATGGCACCTCTCGACATGCCTTGCAGTTGGTATCGGGTACATCCTACTTCGGTATATCAAGGTATTAAGTACACCATCTTGGCAAGTCACAAGGAATCCCTCAGTGTCAGACTTTAACCCACTAGACCGTAGAAATGAGAAGGTAAACTGCTTAGACAAGCCATGCTCGTCTATGAATCTGTAGTGTAGAAGATGCTTGTCTCTATGAAGCCTTAATAAGAAATTTGAGTTAGTAGTTTTTCAGTTGAGCAGCTCTGTGATGGACTGCTGGCATTCCCGCTTAAAGTCGAGTATGAGACTGAGTTTCTCGGCAGCTCTTCTCGCTGCTCTAAAATGGAAAGCTCCCTGATATAGTGGATGGTCGAACCGAGGACTTACGATGCAAACTTCATAGTTTATTCGTCCGTTTTCGAGTTAACGCAGCTCGTCTACTGTCCAGTGGATGGCCCCGAAGACAACAATAACAACAAAGTTTGTTATTAGTATTATCATTATTATATACCCAGCAAATGTATTCAATTCGTTACTACTGGGTGTTCTTCTTTCTTTCACTTAGTACAGTTCAAATACACATAATTACTCGTACACATAACCGGTTAAGAATTGTGTCACAAGTTCATAGACAACGTTACCTTCACTTTGTAAGCGCCGAATGGTATTAGGTAATGGTGTTGATTTGGACATTTACACGCCTCGAATTTCGTCGGTACTCGAACGGCGGTTCGGTGTATTTTTTTTTAGTTTGTCGGCACGTAATCTATAATACCGGCTTCACTTTTCACGAGCTACATGTATCCGACAAAAAAAAACCGTTACGTAATTACGAAATACGTCGAAATGTAACGTGTTACGAGTATGTAGTTTAAAAATGACCTATAAAAGAAGATTGAGCTAGTTGAATCTGAAAGTAAGAACCTTCGTTCGATATCAGTGTTGTTGGAAAGTGAAATCTTGATGAATTTGAACTTCACAAGCACCTCTTACGTTAACTCGTCTGTTATACCATTTTTACTATCCATAGTAATTCATTACACTACAGTTATTTGTAACGTAACTAATTTATGATATTTCTCTTGATGAGCCATCGTCCGCAGTCGACTGCTAGACTGTGACCGACTGCTTCCGCCATCTGGTCGGGTATTTATTTGCCTATCGACAAGTCGAGAAACATTCCAGTGCTTTCACGAACTTCCATGGAAGTGATGTAGATGGCAGCAAATTCATCTACAGGCGCGTAGAAGATTCGCAATGGCGTGGCACACTGTACAGAAACGCGACCACGCTCCATATATGGTCCCATAATTCTGGTTGCCGGTACTTCGGTGTATTTTTTTTGACACTTTTCACGAGCTACATGTATCCGAAAAAAAAATCCGTTACGTAATTAAGAAATACGTCGAAATGTAACGTGTTACGAGTATGTAGTTTAAAAATTAACTATAAAAGAAGATTGGGCTAGTTGAATCTGAAGGTGAGAACCATCATTCGATATCAGGATTGTTGGAAAAGTGAAATCATTGAACTGATAAACTTTAGCAGCAAATCGCCGCTTTTCTGTTAAATCAGCTATTGTGCCATTTTTACTATCCAGCGCCTAATTTATTACTCTACACTAATTTATTACGCAACTAATTTATGACATATTTGTTTCCAGTTCCATTCAAGAGTAGATTGAAAACGCTTTTGATGTTTGTCAACTCATTGTCCGCTGTCAAAAGCTCGATTGTGACTGACTGCTTCCGCCATCTGGTCGGAGATTTATTCCCCTATCGACAAGTGGAGAAACATTTCAGCGTTTTCCACGGAAGTGGTCTAGATGGCAGCAGATTTATCTGCAGACGTGTCGAAGGGCAATCTCGTCGCGAACTGTACAGAAACGCTATCACGCTCCATACATAGTCCCGTTATTCTGGTTACCTACTTCTGGCTATCTGTACCCAGAGTTCCAATTCCATTCAAGGGTAGATTGAAAACGCTTTTGATGTTTGTCAACTCATTGCCTGCTGTCAAAAGCTCGATTGTAACTGACTGCTTCCGCCATCTGGTCGGGTATATATTCCCCCATCGACGAATGGAGAAACATTTCAGCGTTTTCCATGGAAGTGGTCTAGATGACAGGAGGTTCATCTACAGACGAGTCGAAGATTCGTAATGGCGTGGCAAACTGTACAGAAACGCAACCACGCTCCATATATGGTCCCATGAATCTGTTTTCCGGCCCTACGGTGTATTTTTTTTAGTTTGTCGCCACATAATCTATAATACAGGCTTCGCTTTTCACGAGCTACATGTATCCGAAAAAAAAATCCGTTACGTAATTACGAAATACGTCGAAATGTAACGTGTTACGAGTATATAGTTTAAAAATTACAATTATAAAAGAAGATTGAGCTAGTTAATTCGGAAGGTGAGAAACTTCATTCGATATCAGAGTTGTTGGAAAAGTGAAATTTTTGAACTGATAAACTTTACACTTTACCAGCAAATCGCCGCTATTCTGTTAACTCAGCTATTGTGCGATTTTTACTGTCCCGCGCCTAATTTATGACATATTTGTAACCATGTCGACCAGACTAACGCGTCCCCCCCTCTTGGTGAGTCATCGCCCGCTCGACTGTGACTGACTGCTTCCGCCATCTGGTCGGGTATTTATTCCCCAATCGACGAGTGGAGAAACATTCCAGCGTTTTCCATGGAAGTGATCTATATGACAGGAGATTCATCTACAGACGAGTCGAAGATTTGCAATGGCGTGGCAAACTGTGCAGAAACGCGATCACGCTCCATACATAGTCCTGTTACTCTGGTTACCCACTTCTGACTTAAGTGTAGATTGTAAAACACTTTTGATGTTTGTCAACTCTAGGGTAAAAATAGAGAATAAAGTGACCAATAATCAAGTGTTCTTATACTGATAAGAAATGTCGTAGCTGTGATAACCAGGCTAAACCCCCAATGATTTTGCATTAGTATGAAGGAGATTGGCTTAGATTTGATTTGTATAACGGTTTTCATGATAAGGTGTTTCATTTCGAGAATTGTCATGTTTGACTGATAGTGTTATGAATTATATTTATATGGATTGTTATCCTGCGATCAGTATTGATGATGTTGATTCTACATTCTGTCAAGTTCTCATGGATCGTTTCACTAAAGATGCTTAATTTTTTTTTTCAGGACCAGTACCTGTTGACTGTTACTGACTGAAACAATAGCATACCCGCAGGTAAAAAGGTAGATTCTAATATCTAATAACAGATAATAGAGAACAAACTATTATTACTAGAAAAATTTTAGTTTTACTTCCTATGCACAATTTCGAATTCTAGTTAGTATATTTCATGAAAAACATAGCCACTTTTTCCGGCGGTCTGTTAGTCCATGACCCATCAATAACTGTACGTGCTTACTACATTGCAGATAATAATTCTACCATAAGGACGAAAAAACTTTATGCTTTTTTCAACGTAGATGAAAGTTTGTATCTTGAAGATCTAGGTTCAGGCCAAGGAATTGAAAATTCAGTCGAAATACAAGAACTTTACGAAGTCTATTCGGTTCCAGTACCAACAGCTCAAAAGCTTTGTCGAAAATCAGGGAGATACAGAGTCTTTGGAGCTTCTTTCTAAATTAGAAATACGATTTCAAGACGTCATTTAAAAAAAAAACAGCAGACGAACGACCATATATGACTGTTTGAGTCCTTAGAGTGACTTTTTATTTCATTGTTTTGTGTTTGTTATTACATATGTATATGTCATTCATATATGTATGTACATACTTTGCATATATCTAAAGGTAACAAACCTTTTATAAGTTTAAAGTTTTTTGTTTATTACAAAAGCATTTATACAGGAGTTTCGGTTTATTGTTGCATAACTTTAAGATTCGATGGAACTTTTAAAATTAATGCATAAAGTCTATATAAACATGGGTCGAAAAAGTCGTGGCTTCCGAAATACAGGGTGTTTAAATTTACTTTCTAAAATAGTTTTTTTTTAATATTTCGAACAATATTTGATGTATAACAGTGAAAATTGGTATACAAGGGTTTTCTGGTACGACAAAACGAACCATGGGCATAGTTTTACTGTAGCCGCTAGAGGGATTCTTCGCACTTTTCAACATAAAAAAGCTCTCTTGTGAATTCTCGTTATAGTTAGCCGTTTTTGAGATATTTCGATTTTTAAGGTTCGATGCATTTTTAATTATTTATGATAAAATAACGTTCAAAAGTCAGTATCTCGATAATTTTTAGAAGTAGGCTGTGCCTGCAAATATTTTTGAAATTGAAAGCAGAATAAGGTTAAACGTCAATTAGTTGACAGTTAGTTTTGTTGTCTGTTGAAACCTGAAACGTTTTTTTGCAATTGTGAATGCACGAAATTTAGTTTCTTTTACCTGTTTTTTTTTTGTAAGTATTATAAAAATCAACATATTTGGTCGCATGAAAATCCGCATGCAGTTCGGGAAAGAAATTTTCAGCATGAATTTAGTGTGAACGTGTGGATTGGTATCTACCGTAATCCACTATTTGGACCCTACCTTTTGCCTGCAAGGTTAAATGCTGCGACCTTCTTGGAATTTTTAAAGGCTGAACATGCAAATATGTGGGATGATGTTATGTTAGATTTAGGAAGATTGGCCTGGTTCCAGCTTGATGGTTGTCCAGCTCATTATTCGAGAATAGTTAGAAACTGGCTGGACGAAAATTATCCAGAAAGATGGATCGGCCGTGGAGGACCAGTCGCCTGGCCTCCACGATCCCCTGACCTGAATCCATTAGATTTCTTTGTGTGGGGATTTCTAAAAGAAAAAGTGTACTAGACTCCTGTAACCACAAGAAATATGCTAATAGACAGAATCAGGAATTAATATTATGTTTTTTTGTGTTTATTTGGAGATAGGAATTATTGCTGTGTTTAAAAACACAATCTAAACGATCATCTTAATTACTTGTAATGCCCAAATCGAAAATGTAAAAAAAATATTATTTTTCCATAAATAATTAAAAATGCATCGAACCTCAAAAATCGAAATATCTCAAAAACGGCTAACTATAACGAAAATTTACAAGATAGCTTTTTTATGTTGAAAAGTGCGAAGAATCAGTTTTTTTATTTAAAAAGCAAAAAATTGCACTAAGAAAAATTTTTCGGTCATTTTAATACAATACAGGTACAGTAGAGAACGCCCTCTAGCGGCTACAGTAAAACTATGTCCATGGTTCATTTTGTCGTCCCAAAAAAACGTTGTATACCAATTCTCACTGTTATACATCAAATATTGTTCGAAATATTTAAAAAAAAACTATTTTAGAAAGTATATTTAAACACCCTGTATTTCGGAAGCCACGCATTTTTCGACCCATGTTTATATAGACTTTTTGCATTAATTTTAAAAGTTCTGTCGAATCTTAAGGTTATGCAACAATAAACTGAAGCACCCTGTATACATATACGTTTTAAATGTCCCAGTTTAACACATACCCTTGAACGTACCTGTATATGTAGCGATTTTTTTCATATTTTTGCCCCTAGCTTCGCCGCCTCTGGACTGTTTTCCAAGTTCACCGTTTAGAAGACGGATAGACTGACGGAAATGAGTGACTTTGTTTTTCAGTGATGTATTTGTCATAGAGCATCCAAAAACCATATCTCATTTCAGACCGTTCGAGCTTCTCCAATACATTGTTCTCCTAATCAACTAACGAGATCGCTAATACATGAATCCCCGCTCCTTTACATAATGCCCCGCCTAGAGTGCTTCATTATTCGCCGGGCAGACGACGCGGTCATCGCTAAAAGTAAAATACGCCGAACAAGTGCGCGGTCGGTTGTTTACATGGCTGGATATGATGTAACTTGGAGCAGAGTACCTGAATAGCGAGCACACCTGTTCCCGAGATCATAATTTAATTATTTGTTTTCGATTTTTATAATGGTCGAGCGCGGAGTGCGCTTCGTTGTACATCGTTAGTGCGAGCATTTTAATCAAAATTGTACGATTGCCCTCAAACAGAAATGGGGATAAGTATACTTTATCTGAAGTCATTTGAAATAGCATAAAAACCTTTGGTCGGCGCGTCCTTTGTAATTTCATGACGTATCATAGGCGTGCGGTCATTTATTTAGAACGATAATAATAATGTTTTTATATCACAATAAATGGATTTTACTATCTTCTTATTTTTTTGATTTGGGATAAAAAATACTTATATTGGGAGTTTAATTTATGTTGACTGAAAGTTAAGAAATGGAAAAATTACAGAATTCCAACGTTTGACATAGGCAAATATTTACATAGCAGGTAGGAATATAAAAAGGTATATAAAGACTTACATTATAGGTATTTATATATCATCCTCGCCTTCGGAGCTGTCGCTAGAGTCATCTTGTAGAGGAATTACAACGGGATTTACAGGAGGCAAAACACAATATTCATTTTCTTTTTCAATAATATGCCTAGAACACTGCTTCCATAGGTCTGTGGCAGCAATATGAGATACTGCATCTCTTATTGTGGCCAATAGCGATTCACTTAATTGAGGGATCTGATTATGTTTTCTTACTTTTTCTTTAAAGCAGCCCAGACCAACTCAATCGGGTTAGAAATGCAGTAATAGGGAGGTAGACGTAATACTTCATGGCCATTTTGCTGAAGCAGATTGTCAACAACATACTCTTTTTCAAATTTTTGTCTTTTAATAAGATCCAATAATATGGCTTTGGTTGATTTTTGTGGTATTTCCATTCCCTTATCCTTCATAAAATCAATAATGTCTTGTTTTTTTGTGCCTGTATTCGAAATTTTGTTTTTCTGTCGGGAATGGTATGGCGTATTGTCCATAATAATTACTGAATTTGGGGAAATGTTTGGTATTAACTGCTGCTCTATCCACTTTTCAAATAAGTCGGAGGTCATATCCTCATGATAGTCGGCACATGATTCTTTGATATTTTTGGCAGATAACAGCAAGGCATTAGGTATAAATCCATTTTCACTGCCAGCATGGAGAATAATGATTCGATTTCCACGGTTGCATGGTGCATTTAAAATGCACTTGTTGCTGTCGTCAACCCAGCCGTACTGCACAACATCATGGGTATCATACCACGTTTCATCCAGGTAAATCAGATTTCTTTTCTGCTCTCTATAGATTTTAACTTTGTGCAAAAATTCTTGGCGCAATTCAACGATTCGAGACGACTCCATAATCACCATTCTTTTATCTAATTTTTTGTATTGAAAACCACACAGTTTTACAATACAGTGCAATGAGTCTAAGCATTTGTAATTATAAAAATCTTCAGGATAATCTTTTAATTTATCCCGTATCATTTCCAACGTGGGCACCAAATTTTCTTTATAAAATCCGTATATTATACGACGAATATCTTCCTGAAAACCCACGTCTATTCTTTTTAATTTTTGCCCTATGTGCTTTCTGTGGAAGGAATGGTTGACTACATCTCCCCTTTTTATAACCCGATAAATGGTAGACCGACTGATTTTTGTCAGGATACAAATTCTGTTTAAAATTTGATATTGCGAGGAATCTGGATTTTCGTTTTTCAGACAATCATACATATTTAGGATTACTCTTTGGGTCTGTTCCTCTAAATCTTTATGAAAGAATTCTGCCTGCACAGGTTCATCAACCATCTCCTCGTGGCTTGGAGCATTTTCCCAAGGTCTCCAAAGAGCCATATTTAGGACACACAAGAACAATCAACACAACAATTAAATCAACAAGTAAACTGAGTATTCAAAAGTCAAAAACACACAAACTAATAAAATCTACGGAAAAACACGGACAGACTAAAGAAAACACGTTTATTCACCGCTACACGGCACTGACTGTTTCAATTTTCAGTAGCCACCTGCACTTGTTCGGAGCTCTGAAATACATGCATTCTCATTGGCTATGTCCACGCATAGGCGTGCTTTACTCCACGTGGACTGGTGAAACTGCCTTTGATCTTATACGGGGGATATTTGCTGCGAAATTTGGCGATTTTTGCAGCAACAGAGCGCGTTAAATATAGATATATAAAACGCACCCTACCCTGTATTTCACAGTGTTTCAAGTGACTTCAGATAAAGTATAAATTAAATATACTCAGTGACATTTGAAGTGTTACACTCAGAAAAAACAATTTCAAAAGGTGATAGAAACTACGGAAAAAGACAGTAAATATGTTTAGTATAAAAGCAGTAAATCACATGTTATTGGGTTTTGATTTCCAACAACTAAAGATGTCATCTATTATTGACTATTATGACCAGAAGTCACATTTAAATAATCCTATTGAGGCATGTCAGCCTACAGAATTCTGTCGTTCTATCATAATAATACTATCTATTTAGTTCAAAATATTTACAATTTTCATCATAAAGTTCATCCATAAAGTTGAATATTTTTCGTTGTTCAGGAACCGAGCAAACATCCACACTATATTCACAGCGATTAAGAAATACCCAAATATATGTCATAGAGCTACCAGCAAACCTAAAACCTGAAAAAAGAACTAGAAATTTGCAATATTTTTCTTTTTTCACGAGTACACATTCTAGGTCATATAATTCGACATTGTTTGAAAAACAGCTGATTATTTTGAAAACTTGCTGTCAGTCACAAAACATATACACTAAAGAAGGTTTAATTCCATGCTATTCAATGACAACACGGCGACTTGCGTCGGTACCTCGGGTGATACATCTTGACAGTAGGAATGTTCGATACGATCCTATATTTAGAAGTATCGTTACTTTTGCTTCCCATACCCGATATTTTGGATCGATATTTTATATACGACACTTGGGTGTATCGATACATTTCACGAGTATCGTCATCTTTCGATCCGGACTGTGTCTAACTTCAGATTACTTTTCTTCTTTGTTTCGTTCCGCTGGATATCGATAATTTTAAAACGATAAGAATCGATACATAACGATACTTTTCGTGGATCTAAACATCCCTAATCTTGACAGCTTGTCGTTCTTGTCAACTGGGCTGCAGGGTGCGGTGTTGCCTCTACTTTACATTTTGCTAAAATCTCACGACAAATAACAGCTTCAAATGAAATATCGACGAATATGAACGGCTATGAATCGAATTTAGAATATAGATTCATATTGCAAATTTCAGATTGTCTATGCATGGACTTGAGCCGAATTGAAAAAGGAGTTTCCAGAATGGTTTGCACAGTACTTTGAAAGAGCGACCAGTATGCACATTGTAGAAGTTGTAATATAGAACTATGCCCTCAAAATATATGAATGCCCAATACAATAACAGACGTTTTTCATGACTCAAAGGTCCTTGATCTGCCACTGATATTGGGACGGCATTTACCTTATACCGAACTTAACGACACTGATTCCGTTTTTTTGCCAGTTCGGCAACACTGCAGAAGTGCAGATCACTTTAAAAGCATTGATATCCCAGACGTGTTATAATAATAGAAATAATAAAAAAATATAACAATGTTTGGAGATATAACAATAGATGATGAACCAGTTGGAATACGTATATATCCTTTCTTTTTGCAAAATAAAAAAAATCGGTACATTTCTACAGGTACGTATTATGTGCAACATCCTGTACGTGATATACAGACAAAACATTACTGCCTTTTACTTAAGTACGACAATACAATCCTACACGAATGTGCTTGTCCAAAATGATAGCTCCTATTTGAATTCTCAAACTTGACCATTATACAAGTTGAGCTTGACTTGATAAATCGCATTTTTGATGCCCTAAAACCTCTTTTCAAATATTTTTGCGTGGTTGCCAGGTATTCGGGTTGTTTGGATATTTATTAGAGATATACCCGCAATGCATCTTCACGTCATCATCTACAGATTAACGTTAATGTGCGATTAATTCCTTCATCTGTAACCTGTGCACTTGGGCCTATTTTCGTCACTGCACAGTGCACATTTTCAAATGTCTCTCTTTATACAGGATGTCCGCAAAGTTGGGGTTTTCCTTTTCAGAAACAACCACCCTTGAAATAACAAAGGTAATGTGTAGTGAAACGAGGGCGACCAAGTAAAAAAAATAAAGGAAAAATTACTCACTCTCCAGTTGACGAGAAGGGCTAAGTACGTCTCTGCCCGAAATCATACCGCTTCAATAGAAAATGAAATCAGCCGATGCGCTACCGAGCAGACGCAGAAACCACATTGATTGTCTTACACTTAATGGCACATCTTCTAACAAGGAAGGCAAAATGTTGCGTAAAAAGTCTAGGTATTGCATCCCGTCCAATCGATTTGGGAGAATAAATGGTCCAACGAGCATACCGTTCACCATGCCAGCCCAAACATTCACCGAAAATGTTTGTTGAAAATGTGCCCGACGGACAGCGTGCGGATTTTCTACTGACCAAACATGAGTGTTGCGAAAGTTATTCACCCCATTACGCGTGAACGTAGACTCGTCTGTCACCAATATGCACTTCAAAAAGTCCGGATTATTGTCATGTTGATGCAACAACCACTCACATAACCGCACTCTTGCTGGAAAATCGTCAGGTTGTAGGGCTTGTACACGTTGGACGTGAAACGGATACAGCCCCTCTTCACGCAGCGTTTGCCACACTTTAGTTTTTGATACTTGCACTTCTCTAGCCACGTCTCTAGTGCTTGTTGGGGGATTCTCGTCTACGCGATTACCTCTACACGCGTGACCGTAACCGTCGGTTGAAGGTTGCATACTGACCTGACGCACTGACCCCGACCCAGTTCTGTCGTCGGGTTGAGTCAGTGACCGTGTACCAGTCGGTGATGTCGCGGCTACAGGACGGTATTCAGATATTTTTGATGTTGCAGAGCCCTTTATCTCGGTTCCCTTAAGACATTGGTGTATATGGTACTAAGAAAAATTGCTTATGTTTTCAAGATCTACACGTCGTGTAAAGAAAAACCCCAACTTTGCTTAAATTTCCTCAACTATATCGTTGCGCTCTTTGCTCTATGCATACAAAGAACATTCCGTACGCGCGAGAGGAAATATCGCGCAACACAAGAGCTTCGAGGTGATTGTTAATGCTTCTTGCAAAATGTTTATTTATGCTGTGGCAAGTGCAGTATTACAAGATCCTCTTAATTGCATTTTATTACGTTCGCATGACTTGTGTATGAAAAGAAAAATCAATACGATTATTTTTAATCAAAATAATTATAGAACGTATAGAGTATCTTGCGAAACGATTTTTATTGAAAATTAAACTTCGTTGTGTACAGTTTTTATGATCTCTGGACAACAGGAGCTTGGAGAACATGGGAACTGTCTTTTCCGAAATTTCCAAGATCGTCTTTTGAGACAATTATGAAAATAGTAAATTCTAAATAGTACTTAGGTAAAAGCCAGTTAAAAGCGAAGTCTGAGAAAATTGAGTTTAAAATTTTGGATTTTTTCTACTGCTTAATGTAACAACAGCAACAAATACTAAATAACATTGACATAATTAGAAATAAAAAATTATTCAAAATTAATAATTTCCAAAAGAAACCTTTGGCCATATACCCATATGCAATTAAGTGGCCTTTTTATTCGAAAACTAAACCTGTGGTAAAAACTTTAAAGGGCATAAGTAAATTTTTTGGACCTATGATATTTTTACGTATTCGTTAAAGGGCGGCTATAAGAACAATTCAGTAAAATTGTATAAGTAGATATATGAGGAGAGGGTCATTAAAATCGCAATAAAAATTCAGGTTACGATAAAATTCGTCTAGTGCCTAGCACTTCGTAGAAAAGCCGCAGGTAGATTTATTATAAGTCGAAAAAATTGACTTTTTAACTATTTGCCATAGAAAACAAGATACGAAAAAAAGTCAAGAGACAAAAAAGTTGTACTTTTATTTGCTTAATCCAAAGGATATAATAAAAATTGCACAAAAGTCAGTGACGTTCATCTTTTTGTCACAAATATTCGTTCAGATCCAGTTGGAGACGCCACTGGTCTTAATAAATTTAATCAAGTTGGGACTAAACTATCTCCTTATTGTTATAAATACACCCGCCAAATTACAACAAAATTGGGTAAAGGATATTGAAGATATTTACTAAAAAAAAAAAAATTTTTCAACTTTAACACCTTCTACCTTGAGAACGAATAATTTAGGGACCTATGTTTGTATTATTATTATTAAACAATAAATTTGAGTTGAGTACAAGTACTATAAACCCAAACACATAATAGATAATAGTGTACCGACAAAAGAAATTCAGGGTGTCCGCAAAGTTGGGGTTTTCCTTTACACGACGTGTCGATCTTGAAAACATAAGCAATTTTTCTTAGTACCATATACACCAGTGTCTTAAGGGAACCGAGATAAAGGGCTCTGCAACATCAAAAATATCTGAATACCGTCCTGTAGCCGCGACATCACCGACTGGTACAAGGTCACTGGCTCAACCCGACGACAGAACTGGGTCGGGGTCAGTGTGTCAGGTCAGTATGCAACCTTCAACCGACGGTTACGGTCACGCGTGTAGAGGTAATCGCGTAGACGAGAATCCCTCAACAAGCACTAGAAACGTGGCTAGAGAAGTGCAAGTATCAAAAACTAAAGTGTGGCAGACGCTGCGTGAAGAGGGGCTGTACCCATTTCACGTCCAACGTGTACAAGCCCTTCAACCTGACGATTTTCCAGCAAGAGTGCGGTTTTGTGAGTGGTTGTTGCATCAACATGACAATAATCCGGACTTTTTGAAGTGCATATTGGTGACAGACGAATCTACGTTCACGCGTAATGGAGTGAATAACTTTCGCAACACTCATGTTTGGTCATTTTCAACAAACATTTTCGGTGAATGTTTGGGCTGGCATGGTGAACGGTATGCTTATTGGACCATTTATTCTCCCAAATCGATTGGACGGGATGCAATACCTAGACTTTTTACGCAACATTTTGCCTTCCTTGTTAGATGTGCCATTAAGTGTAAAACAATCAATGTGGTTTCTGCGTCTGCTCGGTATCGCATCAGTTGATTTCATTTTCTGTTGGAGCGGTATGATTTCGGGCAGAGACGTACTTAGCCCTTCTCGTCAACTGGAGAGTGAGTACTTTTTCCTTTATTTTTTTTACTTGGTCGCCGTCGTTTCACTACACATTACCTTTGTTATTTCAAGGGTAGTTGTTTCTGAAAAGGAAAACCTCAACTTTACGGACACCCTGTATAACAATTTGACAATGTTATATGTTAAGTTAGGATTATTCATTCCCAGGTGGAGAACGGCAGGAGCCAAAGTTCTGTCCACTTTCTGATCACCTTGAGGTCTTCTTGAAGCACAGATGACTTTATGGCAGTGTTATAGACTTTAGTATCATCTGCATAGATGGAACACATAGAAGAAAGTCGGGTGGGAAGGTCGCTTGTATAAAGAAGAAAAAGTATTGGCCCTAGCACAGATCCTTGTGGAACTCCACTAGTAACACGATGGCTAGTTGAATAGGCGTCTCCAACACGGACGGAGAAAGATCCTAGCTAACAAAAAAGCTTCAATCCGTAATAAGAAATTTCCCCTGATTCCGAGATGTTCAAGCTTGTGCTTGTCAAGTCCAATTGTCGATGTTGGTTATAATTGATCTACCAGGAATAAAACCATGTTGGTTGCTAGACAGCAGGTTGTTCTTGAACGCTAATGTCAAGTTGTTCTTGGACGATCGTTTCGGCTATTTTCGCAGCTATAGGCACAAGACTATCAGATTGGCAGATTTTTCGGCATCAGTATGTAGGTGGCAATTGGGATCACGGATTTGTGGGGAAGAAACCGTAGAGTTCAGGGTGGATCTCAAGTATCTAAACAACTTCTTCTTATCTTTCGATGATACAAGATTTTGCTCATAATTGCGCTTGGCGTTTTTCAAGTTCTTCGAAAGGATGTTAGAGAAAGATCGATGAGATACATAATCCTGTTGTAGTACTATTTCTATGGAATCTTTGCCATACCGCTTTTTTATGCCTCAATATCCTTGAGAGGTTATGGTTAATCCAAGGCTTTCTTGGGTGACTCAATATCTTCTTTGTGGTCGTATGCTTAGTAACTTCCAGTTGGATTCGACGAGAGAGTATATCGCACATATCTTCAGTGCTACGTTGTGCAAGCACCAGTTCATTTCAGACAATGCTCGATTGAGAGCACTGTAATTTAATAGCTTCACGGTTTTGAAGTGTCTACGTGATGGAGTTTGTACATAGAATTGAAGTGAGGTCAATAAAGTACAGTGATCCGACTTGACAAAAGAATTTAGGTATTCTAGACTGAAAACAAAGTCAGGATCATTGACAAATATCAGGTCGAGAGTTCTGGGAGTTTGGCCTTCTGTGAATCTCGTCGGATGATCTACGAGTTTTAGGATGTTCGACTTACGCATTAAATAATAATAATAATGTCTTTATTAATCCATCCACACTGCGAGGCGACGTTTAGCCAGCTGGCTACTCTAATCAATATAAGGGGAGTTGCATTCTGGTAATGTTGTCATGGGCCAGCTGAGTCACGTAAGTTGAAATCACCAGTTAACAAAATGTTTGAATTCTTGGTTAGAAGTTCTTCAATGAGTTTACACAATTAAACATCACCAGCACAGGGACGCGGTCTGTAGATACAGACTAATACAAAGATGAAGTTTGGCCGTGTTAGTTCCAAAAAGAGACTGTCGATACCATCGAAGCTCTTGGAGGTAGTAGTTATTGTGAAATTGTCAGCAATTTCGGTACGTACATAAACACAGACCTCACAATACCCCGGCGTGCGAGGGGAATCTACCCTATAATAAAAAGTAACCAGGCAAATTAACAACATAGTCAGGTGTATTTGGGCTGAGCCTTTTTGTCTTAAAATTTCTCAAGGAATCGTTTGTTAAATTCATGGTACATACTTAACAACCCTAACATTATTTTAATAATATATTTTTGCAGACGTAAGTTCAATGCCTCACTAACAATAGATATTCTTGCATGGGTGCATATAACCCAGCATGTATGTACACTAACTACAATTACAATAAATCAGATGAACCGATAACGCTTTAACAATACTGCTCAATTAAAAGATAAATGAAACAAATTTTACTCACCAACCAATCTGCATAATTATACATCTATATAATCTCAATAGTGAGCTTATGCCACGTGTTCGTTGAGCGTAACCAAATGCCAGGATGAAATTAATCACTTGTAAACGATTTTCTGATCAGTTAAAATCATTTTATTGTTATTGTGGCAACATCAGCCTTGATTCGTGAATCAGACTTCCGGACGCACATAGACGCATACAGGGTGTCCCAGAAGTCGACGTCAAGCCGAAACCGGGTGATAGGCAAAGTCATAACAGCTATCAGAAAAATATTTAAAAAAATTTTATGTATGTGTTTTGGAAATTATAGGTATTTGAAAAAAATATAGAAATTTCACACCCTACGGAAGTCTGTCAACTCCTGTTACTACAAATATTTTTGGATTTTATTTTTACAATGTAATGATGAATAATGCATCTTCAAACTGGTGTCTCAACCTTACTGCCAACTTTTCTCGTTCAGGAAAAATTGCCACTTATTTCCCAACCAAGTATTCCAAAGTAAAACTTTGCTCAACTTTAACTGGCTGCACTGGAAAAAAATGTACTACGAGAGTTTGGCAAGTAACCTTAAAAGTTGGCGCATTTAATAACGATTCCAAAATGGTATAACACTTAGAAGATTACTCGTTAACTTATGCACAATTTTTATTTGAAGAAAAACTGATGAAAATTTTTCAAAATTTCCTAATTAAACAGCGATTATGAAAACGCACAAGGACCCTTAAGGATAACTGTTTGCACAACAGTGGGCGTCAAAATGCTGCTGATGATGATGATTTACCTTTACAGCAAATGCTCAAACTGTTTTCCTTCAGCCGCAATACACGCTCGACATCTTCTTAAAAAAAAGATCGGGTTATTAAACGAGCTAATCCACGGTTATTAACAAACTCAGCTGCTTCCAATAGTCTTTGCCGTAGCTCAGCTACATTTTGAATCGGCTTGAAATACACTTTTTCTTTTACAGTTCCCCAGTAAAAAAATCTAAAGGATTCAAATCAGGTGATCGGGCTGGTCACGGTATTGTACCAGACCGCCTTATCCATCTGCCTGGAAAGTTTTGATCGAGATACTCTCTATTTTGTACATGCATGCAGTCAAAGTCTCTGGGAACTCAAACGGACCGATTATTTTACCATTTAAAATTCCTGTCCAATGGTTGATCTTGAAGCGATATTGAGATTTATCTTCTCTCATCAAATGTGGGTTTGCTACGTGCCACTCGTGTAAGTTATGCAGGTTCATGTACCCATCTTTCTTAAATGTGGTCTCATCCGACCATAAAATTTTTTCAAAGAACTGTGGATCTTTCCTGTGTCTAACATTGTGCGACAAAAAGCAACTCGGGGCTCATAATCCCGGGGCAGGAGAGGTTGAACACGCTGTATGTGGTATGAATGAAGCACATCACTTACTTGCTATTGCACACTTTGATACCGATCAGTACTCCTTCGTTTACTGCGCATCTTTACATGTTCGTGCTTGTTGATTTCGTACTGTTACTAATTTTGGATTTGTGAACTGGACTGTTGATCGCTTGTGATTTGGATTTGGACTGTTTAATTGCTCTTCAAAACAACATTTGCTTTCCTTAGACTATCTTTGATAGTGTGATTGTGCAGTGCCGCTATGTCCGTGTACACCGTACAAGAATATGCTAACATGCACCTCATTTATGGGGAATGCAACTGCTAGCGTTGTATTAATTATAATTGAAAAGGCACCAGAAACCAGCCAATACCACACCCAAACACACTTTTTCAAAGTGGATTTCTGAATCCATATTTGTGTGCTGCTATTGCCTCCACAGATGGCGCTACAGCGGACGGACTTCAATAGGCCGACCACGTAGCAGGTTCGGCGAGCCTGCAAGCACCGCCGTGTCGTTATCGTCCCCCCTCTCCACTTTCCTGGTTTGGCATCGATAACCTATTTCGTATTCGTTTCGTTATTTGCACTTTTGTAGCTGATTGTACTTACATTAAAGTTCCCAAGGTTTCATATTTTTGTGACGGTTTTCTGGCACCTGACATTAAAAATATGCTTTAAAATGCCTTAAAATAACCGCTGGAAATATTGCATGCAACGCCTTGACGAAACGTATCGAGATACAATTTCTGCAATGAACCGCTGTCGCAATATAAAACTCGACTTAGCATGGATAGTAATCTATGTGCTTGTTATGAACGTAACCGTTCTCACGTGGTTTGTAATGTGAAGTCGTGATAAGATGCACCTTGTGGCCTTCATTTTTCTCGGCAGTTGTATAATAGACCAGTCAATAGAAAGGTTTCCTACCCATGAAGACTAGTTAAGTTTGTTAATATAAGCTGCATGATACAACTTGGCAAAGGCTTTGGCATAATCTGTATGTATACAACATCTATTTGGCCACGTTTATCAACACAATCTGATAGATTTGTCGTTTATGGTTTTGCCACAAAGCCATGCTGACAGGGTGAAAGGAGAACCCGTATGGAATTATATACTAAGTGACATTTAAATCCGAACACCCAGTTTAAATGGTTTTATTTTAATAAAAGTTGGTGAATGTATTTATCTTTCTGTAAATAACAAGTGAAAAAAATTTCAGCCTTATCAGTTGGACATTCCGCTTTTTATACTGCTTTTTTTTTAATTCTCCAACGCTCTAAAAATGAATATTTCAGGCGCAGTAAAGAATCAACGTTGGCGGATTTTGGTTCTTGACATCCTTTACGATCGGTTACGATGCCTAGAGTACGGAGACCTGTACGATTTCGTCAACTTAGTGAGTTTGGTAGGGGCCGTATAGTGGGACTTCGGGAAGCTGGACTTTCTTTTCGGGCAATTGCAGTTAGAGTGCAAAGAAGTGTAGACACTGTGGTTAGGTGTTGTCAGGCGTGGTTTCGAGAAGGCCGTACGCAAAGAGCAAGGGGCACTGGACGCCGCCGTAGAACAACAGACCGTGAAGATCGCCGCCTAAGATTATTGGCCTTAAGGGACCGTTTCTCCACTACCAGGTCCATTGCAAATGAATGGTTTGCAGAACACGGAAGACCTATTGGCATGCGAAGTGTTTACCGACGAATGAGAAGTTTTGGCTTGTTTTCATACCGGCCACACTGGGTCCTCCCTTTAACTCGAGAACACCGACGTAATCGCCTTGAGTGGTACAGACAACGGTCACTCTGGGATCAGGAATGGAACAGTATTGTCTTTAGTGACGAGTCTCGATTTTGTTTAGGAATGCACGATGGTCGTGCCAGGGTTAGAAGGCGACGTGGTGAAAGGAGGAATCCACAGTTTTTTGTTGAAAGACATGTTCATCACACTGTTGGAGTTATGGTTTGGGGTGCTATAGCTTATGGTTCCAGGTCACCTTTAATCTTCATCAGAGGTAACATGAACGCACAGCGTTATATCTACGAAGTTCTAGAACCCCATCTTTTACCCTATCTTGACACCCTGGCAGATCCAACTTTCCAACAAGATAATGCCCGACCACATGTTGCAAGAGTCACAATAGACTTCTTGCAACATAATGATGTCACATTGTTACCATGGCCACCAAGATCTCCCGACTTATCCCCAATTGAGCACGTGTGGGATATGATGGGTTGGAGATTGCTCAATTTGCAACGTCCTCCTCAGACTCTAGAAGCACTTCGAAAGGAGTTGGTGGTTGCCTGATCAGAAGCATGTCTAGGCGCGTTGGAGAATGCGTAGCACATCAGGGTGCATCCACACATTATTAAAGGTCAAAGGGCTTTAAAGCAGTGCAATCATTTTGAAGTTTTTATCATTTACTTATTATGCTTCATTGAGTACTTATACAAAATTTTATTAAAATAAAACCATTTAAACTGGGTGTTCGGATTTATATGTCACTTAGTATATTTTGAGTTTCATATCCGCGAGGCTGACATGAATAAAAGTTGTTATTATTATAACCAACTCATTATAAATGGTTTTTATAAACAAATTGCTGATCATGCTACGATTATGATACGTTGTTTCCACATATACACATAGATAATGATTTGTTCATGCATTTTTTAAGAAACATCATGGGTCATCATATTATCTAGGAAGTGACAATCGTCGATTCCCATGTACCAATGACAAGAAACTTGATTTGTTTACATCGGTTGTTCAAACTAACTATCAGATAAAAGGATACATCGTAGCTTCAATGTACGAGTGAGTATACAGGGCGTTTCAGTTTATTGTTGCATAACTTTAAGATTCGATAGAACTTTTAAAATTAATGCATAAAGTCTATAAAAACATGGGTCGAAAAATGCGTGGCTTCCGAAATACAGGGTGTTTAAATTTACTTTCTAAAATAGTTTTTTTTAAATATTTCGAACAATATTTGATCTATAACAGTGAAAATTGGTATACAAGGGTTTTTTGGTACGACAAAACGAACCATGGACATAGTTTTACTGTAGGCGCTAGAGGGCGCTCTCTACTGTGCCTGTAGCGTATTAAAATGACCGAAATTTTTTTCTTAGTGCAATTTTTTGCTTTTTGAATAAAAAAACTGATTCTTCGCACTTTTCAACATAAAAAAGCTCGCCTGTGAGTTTTCGTTATAGTTAACCGTTTTTGAGATATTTCGATTTTTAAGGTTCGATGCATTTTTAATTATTTATGGGAAAATATTTTTTTTACATTTTCGATTTGGGCATTACAAGTAATTAAGATGATCGTTTAGATTGTGTTTTTAAACACAGCAATAATTCCTAACTCCAAATAAACACAAAAAAACAGAATATTAATTTGTTTAATTTTCCAATATTATTTTTAACAAATTAAATTATTATTTATAACTAAAATTCTATTGGCCAGTTAGGACAAACATACAAAATCTAAAGTAGTTGCTCGAAATGTAAACCCAATTGTTCAATACACAATTCACATCTACGAATGATCGAACGTGGTATAGCATTATTCAAATAAGGCCTTATTTCATCACATGCATTCCTGATTCTGTCTATTAGCATATCTCTTGTGGTTACGGGAGTCTCGTACACTTTTTCTTTTAGAAATCTCCACACAAAGAAATCTAATGGATTTAGGTCAGGGGATTGTGGAGGCCAGGCGACTGGTCCTCCACGGCCGATCCATCTTTCTGGATAATTTTCGTCCAGCCAGTTTCTAACTATTCTCGAATAATGAGCTGGACAACCATCAAGCTGGAACCAGGCCAATCTTCTTAAATCTAACATAACATCATCCCACATATTTGCATGATCAGCCTTTAAAAATTCCAAGAAGGTCGCAGCATTTAACCTTGCAGGCAAAAGGTAGGGTCCAAATAGTCGATTACGGTAGATACCAATCCACACGTTCGCACTAAATTCATGCTGAAAATTTCTTTCCAGAACTGCATGCGGATTTTCATGTGACCAAATATGTTGATTATGAAAATTTACCACTCCACGTCTCATGAAGCATGACTCATCGGTCCATAAAACGTTACTTAAAAACTCCCTTATTATTATCAGTTCTATAAAAAATCCACTGACAAAATGTGGTTCCTCGTTCTCCGTCCCCTGGCTGTAGTCCTTGCACAGGTTGCAAATGGTAAGGACGACTATGGTCATTTCTAAGAACACGGTGAACATGGCTTGCTGAAATTCCCAAGGCACCAGAAACTCTCCTAACACTTGTGGTCGGATCTCTATCAAACTCACGCAGAATCATACGGGTAAATCTGCGCTGACGAACATTTATGTTTTGATCCCTTTGGAGATTTCCAAAACCATTTTCAATTATTTGGCGATGCACTCTTACAAATACTGAGCGAGTTGGATGTCGTCTGTTTGGAAATCTTCGTGCCTATTCTCTGGCTGCTTCTGCTGCGTTTCCATTTACAAAGCCATACACAAAATGAATATCCGCTAACTCTTCATTGGAGAATAAAAATGGCATTTTTATAAAACTTACAAAAAAAAAACAGGTAAAAGAAACTAAGTTTCGTGCATTCACAATTGCAAAAAACGTTTCAGGTTTCAACAGACAACAAAACTAACTGACGTTTAACCTTATTCTGCTTTCAATTTCAAAATTATTTGCAGGCACAGCCTACATCTAAAAAGTATCGAGATACTGACTTTTTAACGTTATTTTATCATAAATAATTAAAGATGCATCGAACCTTAAAAATCGAAATATCTCAAAAACGGCTAACTATAACGAAAATTCACAAGAGAGCTTTTTTAGGTTGAAAAGTGCGAAGAATCAGTTTTTTTATTCAAAAAGCAAAAAATTGCATTACAAAAAATTTTTCGGTCATTTTAATACACTACAGGTACAGTAGAGAGCGCCCTCTAGCGGCTACAGTAAAACTATGCCCATGGCTCGTTTTGTCGTACCAAAAAACCCTTGTAAACCAATTTTCACTGTTATACATCAAATACTGTTCGAAATATTTAAAAAAAACTATTCAGGAAAGTAAATTTAAACACCCTGTATTTCGGAAGCCACGCATTTTTCGACCCATGTTTATATAGACTTTATGCATTAATTTTAAAAGTTCTATCGAATCTTAAAGTTATGCAACAATAAACTGTATAATAATAAAAAAATAATAGTAATCGTCTTTATCACTATAAACTATAGAATGCGAGATTTACGTTCGCATTCAACCTGCGAATTCTGGATCCATTATTAAATGTATCCACATTTTTTTAAACGTTTCGTTTACATTCAAGCCGAAATAATTCCTTCTATGAATGTTTCTGTGACCTTGTTTGCCAAGCGGTAGGCATCAGAAGCTCCCCATATAACAAGTTTCATATTCTCCCAATACTCCGCTACAAATTACAAGATAACCATTCGTGACTGTGGAACAAAGAACAACACCGCCGCCGCGTTCATCTCGTAGGATATTATTAAAGCACAATAAATTACGATGTAACCATATCAAAGCTAAAGGCGCGTGTACACCCGATCGACATGCGATGACTGACCCAGCAGGACCAGATTCCCATAATATCGTTCCACCCTGCATAATGTAGGAATGAAATTCGAATAGATTCAAGGATTTTTCAGGTTTTTTAGCAATTCGCATGTGAGTCTGAATTCAATTTAACAAAACTAAAAAAGCACGCTTTAGTAGAAAGTCGAACTAAAAAGTAGAAAATAACTTTCAAGTATAGAAGAGTTCTGTTACTGCAATAGAAAGTCCAAAAAAAAAATATAAACTAACAGTTTCATAGACGCAGTAAATTTTTGGGCGTCAGTATTGATACACACATGACTTTGAAGCAACATGTAAATATACTAAGTGACATATAAATCCGAACACCCAGTTTAAATGGGTTTAAATCTTACTGTATATAACAAGTGAAAAAATGTTCAGCCTTATCAGTTGGATATTCCGGTTTTTATACTGCTCTTTTTTAATTCACTAACGCTCTAAAAATGAATATTTCAGCCGCAGTAAAGAATCAACGTTGGCGGATTTTGGTTTTTGACATCCTTTACGATCGGTTACGATGCCTAGAGTACGGAGACCTGTACGATTTCGTCAACTTAGTGAGTTTGATAGGGGCCGTATAGTGGGACTTCGGGACGCTGGACTTTCTTTTCGGGCAATTGCAGTTAGAGTGCAAAGAAGTGTAGACACTGTGGTTAGGTGTTGTCAGGCATGGCTTCGAGAAGGCCGTACGCAAAGAGCAAGGGGCACTGGACGCCACCGTAGAACAACAGACCGTGAAGATCGCCGCCTAAGATTATTGGCCTTAAGGGACCGTTTCTCCACTATCAGGTCCATTGCAAATGAATGGTTTGCAGAACACGGAAGACCTATTGGCATGCGAAGTGTTTACCGACGAATGAGGAGTTTTGGCTTGTTTTCATACCGGCCTCACTGGGTCCTCCCTTTAACTCGAGAACACCGACGTAATCGCGTTGAGTGGTGCAGACAACGGTCACTCTGGGATCAGGAATGGAACAGTATTGTCTTTAGTGACGAGTCTCGATTTTGTTTAGGCATGCACGATGGTCGTGCCAGGGTTAGAAGGCGACGTGGTGAAAGGAGGAATCCACAGTTTTTTGTTGAAAGACATGTTCATCACACTGTTGGAGTTATGGTTTGGGGTGCTATAGCTTATGGTTCCAGGTCACCTTTAATCTTCATCAGAGGTAACATGAACGCGCAGCGATATATCCACGAAGTTCTAGAACCCCATCTTTTACCCTATCTTGACACCCTGGCAGATCCAACTTTCCAACAAGAGAATGCCCGACCACATGTTGCAAGAGTCACAATAGACTTCTTTCAACATAATGATGTCACATTGTTACCATGGCCACCAAGATCTCCCGACTTATCCCCAATTGAGCACGTGTGGGATATGATGGGTAGGAGATTGCTCAATTTGCAACGTCCTCCTCAGACTCTAGAAGCACTTCGAGAGGAGTTGGTGGTTGCCTGGAATGAGATACCACAGGAGGACATTGACCACCTGATCAGAAGCATGCCTAGGCGCGTTGGAGAATGCGTAGCTTATCAGGGTGCATCCACACATTATTAAAGGTCAAAGGGCTTTAAAGCAGTGCAGTCAATTTGAAATTTTTATCATTTACTTATTATGCTTCATTAAGTACTTATACAAAATTTTATTAAAATAAAACCATTTAAACTGGGTGTTCGGATTTATATGTCACTTAGTATAATATTCTCAGGGAACTATCCAAGACCATTTATTTGATTATGAATCTGACAAGCTCTTTCTGGTGATACGTTGCTAATCACATATTATGTATACTTACACTCAAGAATGCCATATGCACTCTTGAACGCTGGTCACTCTGTGCATATGCTTAAAATGATTGCACTACAAAGGTGCTGCATCAGAGTCATCGCAGGTCTGCGTTATATGCAGCTAGGAGTATGTAGTGAGGCATTCATAAACCTAAAAATCCTTACTCTTCCATCTCTATATACAGGGTGGCGCACCGAAAACGAAACAGACGCATTTACTGGAAGCTCACTTTTTTTTTGAAAAACGCTCAGACCCGTCGATTTTGTTTTCGAGGGGGACACAAGTTTGGCAAAAAATCACGTTAACACGTGTAGCCCCCTGGGCGGGGGTGACACCAACCCTAAAATCTTTAATGGAAAGGGGGGTCGGGTGATATCTTATTTTAAAGGTCTTTCAATTCCCTTTATATTGATGTAAAATACATGACCTTCAGTTCAGTAGTTTTGAAGATTTATTGATTTAAAGCTTAAAGTAGACTTTAATAGGTAGGTACATCAGATTAGTTTGTACTACTTTCAGAAGAAATTTGACTAAAAGAATTTACTTAATAACTAATTGCTTTTTTTCACTACGCCCATGGTTTGTTTATCATTTTGTTGTTGAAAATAGCTATTGGAGCGTTTTTTTGTGCCAAAAAAGTTATTTCTTGAAGAAAGATAAGGAAATATCTCGTACTTATTTTAAATAGGAATTTAGTACATAGTTTACGATTGATTTGACCAATCCTTGTTGCTAAAATAACTTGTAACGCTTTATTACATAAATTAACCATGGTATATAAAGAGTTGAAATTTGTCGAAATATTTTTCGGAAATAATAAGACGATGTTGATCGGCGATTACAATTTTGTGAAGATATGGGTGAACGAATTAACGACAACAAAAGTACTCCTAATCAAAAGCTTCGATTTTTCCTATTTTGTATTTTTGACAATAAATCTAAATTTACTTCCATTTTTTTTTCAAGTTTTATGTTTTCCATTTTTTTAAATTTACAATACGGCAAATTACTTTCCAAATTTCCGAGTTTAACAATTATTTTTTCAATTTCAAAATGCATTTTTTTTTTAAATTCAAATTAAAATTTATAATCAGATGCGGAGTTCCACAAGGAACCATATTGGGACCAGTACTGTTTAATTTGTATATAAATGACCTTTTTAAGTTGAAGAACGATAGAGAAATTATTGGTTTCGGAGACGACACGGCGATTATTTTTATTTAGACAAAATTGTATTGGATTTTCAGGTTTTAATTTTTTTCACGAAAAGGTTTTTATAAAGGGAAATTTTATCCCACAGAAAATCTTTGCTTTTGGATTGCCAGCAAACATATTTTTACCATACAATAATATATTTGACAACAAATTCAAAATTGTCACAAATACCGTTAATCACAAACATCAAACGCGATTTAAGGTAACATCTGCACCCATCCCCAAACTAAATAAAAAAACTATCATTCAAGGATCATTCTACTTTCTTTGCTCAAAATTTTATAATTTTTTCCTGCAAAGTTACATATGAAATGTAAAAAAACCTTTAAAAATTGAATTAAAGTCATGAATAAGATTGTAGGCATTAAAAATCAATATGTTATTTGAGAATAAACTCATACAATTTTATACATTTGACAATTATACGTTCACAAAATTTGTTGTATTCAAATAATTTAAGTCCCAAGCAAACGTGTATACTTTTTTGGGTATCTTATGTTTCTTGGGCACTACTGTAATTATTCAAACAAAAAATTTGTGGATAAACCAATAAACATCATTATTACGAGCCCCTTCCCACGTCAGTTTGCCCAACTATTGAAATCTTAGTTTTTTTCTTATCAAACACAAATAATAAAAATGTAGAAGGTTGTTATAGGTTTAAAATATTAACAATGAATATTTTGATAATATATAGTAGAAAACACCAACTTTATCACTCCCTAATCAAATTTGCAGCATAAAAATAACACATGTTGCAATTACCAACCTATTTTCATTTAAATGCAAAATAAGTCTATAACGCATAGGTGGCTGTGAAAAATAAAAGCCATGACAATTGATTTTATTGATCACAGCTGTCAGGATACGTTTAAAATAGTTTTTTGTAGTTAAGGTGTTCAAAATGGGTAGAGGAGTGGTTGTTAGTGAGTAAATTCTGTTACTGATAATTAAATTTTTTAATTCTGGGAAATCAAACTCAGAAATTGCAACTTTGTTAGACTTATCGCGGTACAGTGTGAGAAATATTGTTAGGAGATATAACGTAACAGGTTCAGTCAATATTAAGCCACGATATGTGAAAAAAAGTAATATCACAAATGCCGACCGAAGAGCATTAAAAAGAATAATCGTGAAAAACAGGCGTGCCAATTATTTACAATTAAGTGCTCTGTGGAGTGATGCTGTTGGAAGGAGAATTTCGAGGTCCCCAACTCATAGAGAGGCCCACAAACTGGGATTTAGCACTTGCAAGGTAAGTTGTCTTATAAAAAGAAGTGAAGTAAAAACCCCAAAGTTACACAACTTGCTTATAGGCCAAATAAAAGTCACTATTAACTCCACTGCAACAGAAAAATCGGCTTAGATGGGCTAAAAAACATAGAAAACGGACACCTCACAATGGTGTGCAATACAATGGAGTGATGAGGCCGGATTCGAAGTTTGTGTTGGTGACAGTCGCAGTAGAGTTATTCGCAAAAAAAATGAAGTATTCCATGTTGACTGTCTGAAAAGTGAAATTTCCAGCATCCATTATGGTCGGGGGCAGTATGTCATCAAAAGGAGTAGGAAAACTTAATTTTCTTGATGGAAATGTGGATACAAACAAATATTTGGCAATTTTAGAAGAATCGCTTTTACCAGTGATGGAAGAATGTTTGACATCCGGCCAAGATTTTGTGTTTCAGCAAGATGGTGCAGCGTACCATACCTCAAAAAAGGCTATATAATGGATGGAAGAAAATAATGTACCACTTTTGAAATGAGTTTCTAACAGTCTAGTTTATAAAGGCATATTTTGGTACAGATCTTGAAGTGGGCCAACTGAAGTTTAATTTGATTCAGACATTGACGTTCCAGACATTACAGAAGTTGCCTGCTATTCTACTCTTCCACATTGCGGACTGCTTCAGAAACGTCTTTCGGCCTGTATAGACACGCAGAAATCGCTCCGCCTCGCACCATTATCGTGCAAACCAAGCATAATGTAACCAGAAAAAACCCAAACCGAAACCATACATTATAGAGAGCAACAACGGTAAACGGGATCTGTAAATTTATAGTTGGCTGGGCATCGGCATTGCAACTCTGTTATCTTGCTAACCACTGTCACATTCGCGCGGTTTCGATGGATCAGAAGATGTTTAGTCACGGTACGTAAATCAGAGTAGGCGATGATGGGTTCTGCTGTTTGTTTTTAGCGATGCGGTTCGCGTTTGTACCAACAGTAATTAGTCCAGTCGACGTCTGTTGCTTGAATGTTGTACGGCAAATCAGTGGCACTGTCGCTTAAAAAAGCCAGATATTCCCTTTTACTTCCTACACCACTGGATGTCAAGTTTTTTAAGTTTTTGAAAATCGGTGCAAACAAATTAAAATCGCTCAAACTTTCTTTTTTGACGTTTTATAGGCTCCTGATCATTTTCATTCGGGATTGGTGGTTGCAAGGGGGTGGGGAGGGTGCATTATTCTAAATCTTAAAACAAATTTACACTGAAATGTGGCTCATAGGTGCGTAGTTGCCGGGGTTTGGAACGTATGGATATACTAATATCCAAAAATTGAGATACTCCCTCCGTCACCCCATCTACAACCTCCCACACCCAATATTCAGTCCTAAATTTTTTTTTCGAAAATGATGAGGATCCTCCAAAATGTCAAAAAACGAATTTTGAGCAATTTTTATTTTTCTCGTTATTGGCCGCCATTGGAACGATGTCTCATTTTTGAAAACTTTCGTTATTAAAATACTTCGGCAGAGTGGCGTAAGAAGTAAATGCTTCAATATAAAGTGCGTGGGCGCTAGTTTCCTGAGAATGAATGACACACGAGTCAGTGGCGCTTCCAGGATTTCAGTCTGGAAGGGGTAAAATGGAAAGTAAATTCACAGTGTGACGTACTGAAGTGTTACAATAATTTAACGTTAAAAGCATGGACATAGGCAGGCATATGAATTTGTTACAGTAATTTCTGTAGAAAATACAAGACAAAATAGACGTAGATAATAATGATAGGTGGAGTATGGACCAAACACTTCGTAATTGAAATTATATTAAATTTCCATTTTTTCATCTGTCATTTTTTTAGACACGATTCTTTTATAGTAGAAAAATTAAAACAAACAAAAATTAATTTTGTGGCTTATGCGTGGAAAATAAAAAACAATAGAACATAGAAAATAGCTTTAATACCAACCAGATCATCAAAACTCCGCTTGTTCACTTTTCAGCCAAATTCCATTGCGTACTGGTACAGAATTCAGATACAAGACTAGACCATAAAAGACTAGACTATACCTGTTCGAACAGGAAGAAGTGCACACCGTTGCTGTTGGTGGAGAGTAGTCGCTAGTCGCATGCGCTCTGAGCGGGTTGGCAGTGTTGCCGCTATCCTTTCTTAAATTTACAGATTTTTTTATAAGACGTTTACTTTACACCACCTTTTCAAAGACTGCTCGACTCGTCTGGGGTGGGGGTAATTAAGGGGGTAATTACCACCCCCCCCCCTCCCTACGAGAATAGCCTACCTTCCTTAGATTTCAAACAATAATTCCTAGAAGAACATTCAAGGTAGGATTTATATTCGCATTTTACAATGGGCTATAACAATTGTCAGATTTTTCAAAACTCCCAAAATTTTCAAAGTTTCGAAATATTCGATATATCCAAACTTTTCAGAACTCTCATAAATTTAAGTAAATTAGAAAAAGCACAAAGAAAAGGTTATTATTTCTTTAAAATCTGTAAACGTGACCCATATAATACCTATGACTTACCTTGACCGATATAACAGAAGGTGATGAACGAGAAGTGTGAAAGTGATGCTTGAAGCATGACAGGTAATCTGTACCAGATGTTTATAGGCAGTAATGTCTCGTAAGCAAGAGAAAAACAAACGGTAACATCGTCTGCCAACGCACCGTTCCAGATGTTACGGATCGCAAACAGACAGCAGTAGTTATCTGCATCTGCACAGCCTCCGCATCGCGACCGGAGACAACAAATCGACGATGATCCTTTCCGCATGATACTGACCCAGTTGCTAGGCGCGCTGCGGGAGATGCTATCGCTAATCTCTATCAGAAGCTTTAGTTCAGTCTCGAAGTATTTTTAGTGGAACATCGGGTTATTTGCGACTCATTTTACTGGTTTTTCTGGTACTCGTTTTTACTCTTGTTCTGAGCTAAAATGCTTATTTCACTTTCCACGCCTACTGGCGAGGAAGTATTGTAATCGCGAAAAATTTGATATTAAATCAATCGCAAACTATGTACTAGATTCCTATTTAAAATAAGTACGAGGTAGTTCCTTATCTCTCTTCAAGAAATAACTTTTTTGCCACAAAAAAACGCCCCAATAGCTATTTACAACAACAAAATGATAAACAAACCATGGGCGTAGTGAAAAGAAGCATTTAGCTATTAAGTAAATTCTTTTAGTCAAATTTCTTCTGAAAGTAGTACAAACTAATCTGATGTACCTATTAAAGTCTACTTTAAGCTTTAAATCACTAAATCTTGAAAACTACTGAACTGAAGCTCATGTATTTTACATCATTATAAAGGGAATTGAAAGACCTTAAAAATAAGGTATCACTCGACCCCCCTTTCCGTTTAAGATTTTAGGGTTGGTGTCACCCCCGCCCAGGGGGCTGCACGTGTTAACGTGATTTTTTGCCAAAGATGTGTCCCCCTCGAAAACAAAATCGACGGGTCTGAGCGTTTTTCCAAAAAAAAAACTGAGCTGTATATAGCTTTACATGAATAAGGTGATTGTGCAAAAATCGTAGTTGAAACGCATTAACATCCAACTTAGGGTTAGTGAATGACAACTACGCCAATGGGAACCGAAAATGAAACAAACACAACCTCGACAACCCTTTGGGGAAATGATCCAAATAAAAATTGTACGATTTTCTCTCAGCTATCGGTCGGCGACCTTGGATTTGACCTTGGTTTCAACCTTGAAGGTAGACTTTAGATTTTTAAATGTAAACCTATATTTTGACGCCCGCAATTAAACGAGCGAAAAAAATTACCTTCAGATATGACCTCTAATGACCTCCGAGCAACTAAGGCTAGGATGATAGTCCCGGGCAGCTAAGGTAAGATTAAAGGCCCCGGTCATATAGTGGTAGTTTGACCGTGACCTTGACTCACAGTACCACTATATGGTCGCCTTAGTTGACAGGGACTATCATCATTGCTTTAGTTAGCCGGGAGGTAATTAAAGGTAAAACGTGGGAGTTATATGAAGGTTATTTGAAAGTCAACTGTAGAATTTCAAATGTAAGCTCCTACTTTTCCGGTAATGAATAGAGCGGCAAATGTTACGTTTACACATAATCTTAATTGACCCTCTTATTTGACCTTGAGTGGTCTCAAGGGGAAATGCTTCAATTAAAAGCTGTATGATTTTTACTCGAGTTATCAGAATGTGACCTTGTTATCGATCATGACATTCAAGGTCATTTTCAAAAATTTTCTTCTGAACGTAGTACAAACTAATCTGATGTACCTATTAAAGTCTACTTTAAGCTTTAAATCAGTAACTCTTCAAAACTACTTAACTGAAGCTCATGTATTTTACATCATTATAAATGGAATTGAAAGACTTTTAAAATAAGGTATCACTCGACCCCACTTTCCATTTAATATTTTAGGGTTGGTGTCACCCCTGCCCAGGGGGCTGCACATGTTAACGTGATTTTTTGCCAAAGTTGTGTCCCCCTCGAAAAAAAAATCGACGGGTCTGAGCGTTTTTCAAAAAAAAAAACTGAGCTGCTAGTAAATGCGTATGTTTCGTTTTTGATGCGCCACCCTGTATATAACTTTACACGAAAAAGGTGATTGTGTAAAACTCGTAGTTGAAACGCATCAACATCCAACTTAGGGTTAGGGAATGACAACTACGCCAATGGGAACCGAAAATGAAACAAACACAACCTATACCTACCTTATGGGCTATAATTTTACATAATATAGCAGTACCTTATTAATGTCTCCGCCCCAAAGAAACTGCAGATAAAAATAAGAAAGAACTAGTTGCTCCGTCATCACGACTAGATGTCATATTGCATTCTTGATAAAAATGACCTAATAACAAATAATGCTTCTAATCACGTCATGGAAGATATATTATTTAGTACATAGGATTTTCGGAGATATTTAGCAGCCTCCATCTCTGCAAAAATTCGAATGTAAACAGGTCTAAATTCTATAGTAGTCAGTGGTCACAACGAGTTGTGGTTTTGCTGCTCTAAATGACGAAATTTTATACGAAACGTTGGGCTTATCAAAACATATCGTTTTTTCTTCAAAAACGTGCCAAGTAAGAAACGATAAAACACATCTGTTGTTTTGTTTGTTCTATATTCTTTTGAATTAAGATATTTTGGTTCATTGTTTTTTCATGTCCCAAGTAAAAAAATACGTAAAACTAATTCTGTGTTCGGGCTATTGAGGTTAGAAAATGTCTTATGCTCTAGGCCCTGTGTAATAAATTTTCTATTAAGTTAGTTCTCATATTAGAACAGATCGTAAAACCTAAGATGGAGATTTTGCTGGTTAATCAGCTCTTAGATTTTGCAGGGTGTCGCATATGACGAAAGGCTCATTTCTAGCATCAATAAAAGTTGAATGAAAATAGCACATAAACATGTTTAAATTCATGAGGGGAATCTCAGAATACAAAAATACAAAGGGTTTTTTTCTATTATAAATGTTTGGTCTAGTTTCACTTTGGGCTACCCTGTATATCAGAAAATATTTTTTCATTTATAATTTAACTTTTTTTCAATTTCTTATAATAAGGAATCTATGGTACTCCATCAGCATACGAATGACAAAATATCATATACGTATATACTAAGTGACATATAAATCCGAACACCCAGTTTAAATGGTTTTATTTTCATAAAATTTTGTATAAGTACTTAATGAAGCATAATAAGTAAATGATAAAAATTTCAAAATGATTGCACTGCTTTAAAGCCCTTTGACCTTTAATAATGTGTGGATGCACCCTGATGTGCTACGCATTCTCCAACGCGCCTAGACATGCTTCTGATCAGGTGGTCAATGTCCTCCTGTGGTATCTCATTCCAGGCAACCACTAACTCCTCTCGAAGTGCTTCTAGAGTCTGAGGAGGACGTTGCAAATTGAGCAACCCATCATATCCCACACGTGCTCAATTGGGGATAAGTCGGGAGATCTTGGTGGCCATGGTAACAATGTGACATCATTATGTTGAAAGAAGTCTATTGTGACTCTTGCAACATGTCGTCGGGCATTATCTTGTTGGAAAGTTGGATCTGCCAGGGTGTCAAGATAGGGTAAAAGATGGGCTTCTAGAACTTCGTGGATATAACGCTGCGCGTTCATGTTACCTCTGATGAAGATTAAAGGTGACCTGGAACCATAAGCTATAGCACCCCAAACCATAACTCCAACAGTGTGATGAACATGTCTTTCAACAAAAAACTGTGGATTCCTCCTTTCACTACGTCGCCTTCTAACCCTGGCACGACCATCGTGCATGCCTAAACAAAATCGAGACTCGTCACTAAAGACAATACTGTTCCATTCCTGATCCCAGAGTGACCGTTGTCTGCACCACTCAAGGCGATTACGTCGGTGTTAAAGGGAGGACCCAGTGTGGCCGGTATGAAAACAAGCCAAAACTTCTCATTCGTCGGTAAACACTTCGCATGCCAATAGGTCTTCCGTGTTCTGCAAACCATTCATTTGCAATGGACCTGGTAGTGGAGAAACGGTCCCTTAAGGCCAATAATTTTAGGCGGCGATCTTCATGGTCTGTTGTTCTACGGCGGCGTCCAGTGCCCCTTGCTCCTTGCGTACGGCCTTCTCGAAGCCATGCCTGACAACACCTAACTACAGTGTCTACACTTCTTTGCACTCTAACTGCAATTGCCCGAAAAGAAAGTCCAGCTTCCCGAAGTCCCACTATACGGCCCCTATCAAACTCACTAAGTTGACGAAATCGTACAGGTCTCCGTATTCTAGGCATCGTAACCGATCGTAAAGGATGTCAAGAACCAAAATCCGCCAACGTTGATTCTTTACTGCGGCTGAAATATTCATTTTTAGAGCGTTAGTGAATTGAAAAAAAGCAGTATAAAAACCGGAATGTCCAACTGGTAAGGCTGAAAAATTTTTCACTTGTTATTTACAGTAAGATAAATACATTCACCAACTTTTATTAAAATAAAACCATTTAAACTGAGTGTTCGGATTTATATGTCACTTAGTATATAGATGGCAGTATCCTCGTAGAGGATGATCTCATGGACCCACCACTTCGCCGTTTTGTATGTCAAAGTTCAACGAAAGTCCCATTTAATTATCCGATAGCGATGCGACAGCTTGCGCTGCATAATTTTTTATGGCCGAAACCAGATTATAAAATATTTTGCGAAATTTACAGTCATGCAAATAGAACGGCCGTCAACATCGTTAGTTGTTATGGCTATGAGGTGGTTATGATAATACAGCTTCTTGCGTTGAAGCTCTTCAAAGAAAAGCACTAAAAACGATTTGTTTTATTGCTTTCTTTTTACAATGCATAGCCGTACTTCTTATAAGCTAAGAATTTTCCACACGTATTGTATAGAATCTTTTTTTAGCAACGAAAAGCGTCGGCGAACTGGTCGCTCCTTGTAAGGGGTTTCTGCTCTATGCTGCAGTTAAAAACAAGTTAACTGCTAGGGGTTAAAAAAACCCTTACCTTTGATTGAATCTTGTGTCGATGATTTATCTGCAAAGCTGCTTCAAATACCTACCCCGATACAGATAGTAGTATATGCCGTACGTAAAAAATATACAAGACTTTCGATTAAATTCTTTTTGTGGCTTTTGGCGTCTGGAATTAACGCGTACAGAAAAATAGTTCCAACCTTTAAAGGACTTGACAGATTTTCAAAAAATTCCGCAACGTTCATCTGCAACGCTGACGCTAGACCTGACGAAGTTTTGACTTCCTGCCGTTGCCGTCCCCGATTCAACCAAAAAAATCACGTGTTTGTTGCGACAGGTCAGCTCGTTTTTTGCTCTGTTTGACGTGACGTATGTTTTGTCTTTCTCGGTGTGGTTTCTTTTGATATCGTTTGCCACCGGCGAAGTGTTATAGTGGAGAAAAAATTAGAAAATTTTAGTTTTTTGGATATTTACATGACATGTTATGTGACATGACAGGGCTACGTGGAAAATAAGGGCGACGTTCCTGAACTGCTGCAGAGTGTGATTTGGAGTACCCTAACAATAGTGAACCTTTCTTCCCGTGCTCAAAACCTTGATAATAGGAGTATTGTCACTTTTCGTTCTTATGGTTTGTTGTTTACTTGATTTGGTTATCAAAATATTCTCAAAATTGGCAGAATATAATACATTTTTCTCGATAAATGGGCTACCACGTATCCGTAGCGTTTCTTATAATAAAAATGGCCGCAGAAAACGGTTAAAAATTATTCAGCTGTCATCAAGTGTCATTAGATGCCTCTAATAATTTTGCGTTCTAAAAATCGAGTTACACAGTATTCCAGAGTGACATTTCATCTGTCAAACTACTTTCTATTACTGTGTACATTACCAAGTGATTCAGGAACGCACCCCAGTGTCAAACTATTTGACACAATTTGTTTGACATCAAATGCTGTTTGTTTTTCCTTAGCTTCGTTCGTTGACCGTTTTTTTTGTTTGTTGCAGATTCAAAACAACTATGAGTGGGAGAAAAGGAACAAAAGGACTGGAATTATGGTGCAGGAAGATGACAGAAGGTTATCCTGGGGTCAAGATTGATAATATGACCACATCATGGAGGGACGGATTAGCTTTTTGCGCCATAATACACCGCTTCAGACCAGACTTGATGTGAGTATTTCGATAAACAAGCAATATTCCCAGAAAACCAAATTATACAGCTTAGGACTTTACAGGGCGGATAGATCAGGCAATAATAAATATGTTTTTTTTTAGTAACATACGAGTATATACCAAACCTTCAAGATAACCGAGATATATGAGCCAGGACGAGCCTGCCTTTCCCCCCCCTCCACAATCCCCTCCTACAACAAAACGTACTAAGACTATGTGAGTCAGTATCCAAATCAAACGTCGCGTGGTGTCATAACCGTAAGTGACCTTCTTATTTGACCTTGGATGTTCTCAAGGTCAAACTACCACGAATGCTAGATATCGATAACTCTTCAGGAATGCATTTTAAGGAAAAATACTTCGAATAAAAGTTATAGGATTTTTAACTCAGCTATCAGCAAGTGACCTTGGATTAGATCTTTATCTTGAAGGTCATTTGAAGACCTACTTCAAAATGCTACCGGAGCGGCTCGATAACTCTTTGAGAGATACGTTTTTGGGGAAATGATCCAAACAAAAGTTGTACGATTTTCTTTCAGCTATCGGCCGGTGACCTTGGTTTGAACCTGGAAGATCATTTGAAGGTAGACTTTAGATTTTTAAATGTAAACCGATATTTTGACGCCGGCCATTAAACGAGCGAAAAAAATTACGTTCAGATACGACCTCCAATGACCTTCGAGCAACTAAGGCAGGGACGATAGTCCCGGGCAGCTAAGGTAAGATTAAGGGCCCCGGCCATGTAGTGGTAGTTTGACCTTGACCTTAACTACCACCACCTTTAGTTGCCCGGGAGGTAATTAAAGGTAAAATTTGGGAGTTTTATGATGGTCACTTTCAAACTTAATCTCCTACTTTTCCGGTAATGAAAATAGCGGCAAATTTTACGTTTACACATAATCTTAATTGACCCTCTTATTTGACCTTGAGCGGTCTCAAGGGGAAATGCTTCAATTGACAGTTGGATGAGTTTGACTCAGTTATCAGAATATGACCTTGTTATCAATCTTGACATTCAAGGTCACTCCAAGGTCATTTTCAAAATGTTTAATGCAAATCCATACTTTTGCCTTGTCAATGAGTCGAGAGAAATATTTTACGCTCAGATATGACCTTGAGTGACCCTCATATTTGAGCTCGAATGAACTCTGGACAACTAAGGCAAATATGTAATAAGTAAGGTTAATGGCACCGGCCATATATTGATAGTTTGACCTTGACTGAAAGTAACGCTACATGGCCGGGGCACTTAGCCTTGCTTTAGCTGCTTGGGAAGTCACTTAAGGTCACCCAAGGTCATATCTGAGCGTAAAAGTTTCCGCTCCTTTCATTGCCGGGGTCAAAATAGCGGCCTACATTTGAAATACTTGAAGTTGAGCTTTAAATTCGAGGTCAAGGTCAGATTTTGATAGCTGAGGAAAAATCCTGCAACTCATATTTGAAGCATTTCTCCTTAAAAAGCATTCCGGAAGAGCTGTCGATTTCCAGAATTAGTCGTAGTTTGACCTTGAGGGATTACTCATGGTCAAATATCAGTCACATTCAATGCCATATTGGAACGTAAAATTTTCTGCTCGTTTCGTTACCGGAATCAAAGGTAGGGGTTTACATTTAAAATATGAAATTTGACCTTCTAATAACTCCCAAGGTCGAATCCAAGGTCACCGACCGAAATGTAAAAGAATGTCCTACAAGTTTCCCCTAAAATGAGTTTTCAAGCTGTCCCCTGTGTAAATAACTTGCCACTTTTACACCCACTGTCATACAGAGGATCCTGGAAAATTGTTATTGGTTCATCTAAAAAAAATCAATATGTTGAGAAACATACGAACTGACACTGCAAAGTATAGTCACGACTGGAAAGGTTAATGCCCCTCTAATATGCAATAATTTCCGTGTATATTCGATATTCCTTTGCAATTACAACTTCGTCGATTCATATCTCGTTCGAGCCAAATAATCAGTAATTTAATCAATATTGTGCTTGATTGAACCGATAAGACTGCCATCGCTCACTGAACAGCAAAAGTGTCCGGCATTAATCAACTTATAATCATTCGTTTATATCAAACGCCGAAGATATCCACCGAAATATGCACCACTTATCTGAATGAAAGGATAAACATAAATCACTTTTATTATACCATTATTCACGATTGCGGAGTGTTAATGATATGAGGCACGATGAAAAATTTTGTATGCTCGGGTTCAAGGTGCTTGTCCTCATGAATGTAAATCGTTAGCATTGCAATTGATTCGAGTTCGGGTTATGTCGGTGTACCATTCACCTTTGCCGCAAAATGTATATACAGGGTTTTAATTAAGTATGTACCATAAATTAATAGTAAAAAATCCAAAAGAGACTATACTAACTGACATATAAATCCGAACACCCAGTTTAAATGGTTTTATTTTAATAAAATTTTGTATAAGTACTTAATGAAGCATAATAAGTAAATGATCAAAATTTCAAAATGATTGCTCTGCTTTAAAGCCCTTTGACCTTTAATAATGTGTGGATGCACCCTGATGTGCTACGCATTTTCCTACGCGCCTAGGCATGCTTCTGATGAGGTGGTCAATGTCCTGTGGTATCTCATTCCAGGCAACCACCAACTCCTCTCGAAGTGCTTCTAGAGTCTGATGAGGACGTTGCAAATTGAGCAATCTCCTACCCATCATATCCCACACGTGCTCAATTGGGGATAAGTCGGGAGATCTTGGTGGCCATGGTAACAATGTGACATCATTATGTTGAAAGAAGTCTATTGTGACTCTTGCAACATGTGGTCGGGCATTATCTTGTTGGAAAGTTGGATCCGCCTGGGTGTCAAGATAGGGTAAAAGATGGGGTTCTAGAACTTCATGGATATAACGCTGGGCGTTCATGTTACCTCTGATGAAGATTAAAGGTGACCTGGAACCATAAGCTATAGCACCCCAAACCATAACTCCAACACTGTGATGAACATGTCTTTCAACAAAAAACTGTGGATTCCTCCTTTCACCACGTCGCCTTCTAACCCTGGCACGACCATCGTGCATGCCTGAACAAAATCGAGACTCGTCACTAAAGACAATACTGTTCCATTCCTGATCCCAGAGTGACCGTTGTCTGCACCACTCAAGGCGATTACGTCGGTGTTCTCGAGTTAAAGGGAGGACCCAGTGTGGCCGGTATGAAAACAAGCCAAAACTTCTCATTCATCGGTAAACACTTCGCATGCCAATAGGTCTTCCGTGTTCTGCAAACCATTCATTTGCAATGGACCTGGTAGTGGAGAAACGGTCCCTTAAGGCCAATAATCTTAGGCGGCGATCTTCACGGTCTGTTGTTCTACGGCGGCGTCCAGTGCCCCTTGCTCTTTGCGTACGGCCTTCTCGAAGCCATGCCTGACAACACCTAACCACAGTGTCTATACTTCTTTGCACTCTAACTGCAATTACCCGAAAAGAATGTCCAACTGATAAGGCTGAAAATTTTTTCACTTGTTATTTACAGTAAGATAGATACATTCACCAACTTTTATTAAAATAAAACCATTTAAACTGGGTGTTCGGATTTATATGTCACTTAGTATATTTACCCATATTCCTTATATGGCCCATTGACTTTTTTCTCGAAAACTAAGCAAGATACGAAAAAAATCGAGATACAAAAAAGTTGTATTTCTATTTGCTTAATCCAAATGTCATAATAAAAATTGCACAAAAGTAAGTGGTGTATATTTTTTTGTCACAAATATTCATTCAGATCCCGCTTGACTTGATAAATTTAATCAATTAGGGCTAAATTAGCTTCTTAGTGTTATGCATACCATCGCCAAATTACAATGAAATTAGATATTTAAAGAATTTAGTTTTTTTTTAATTTTAACACCCTGTATCTTGAATGCGAAGAATTTGCGAATCAGGATTATATGAACTCTTTGTCTTAAAGTTACTAAAAAATCGTCTGTTAAATTTGTGGAGCATTCCTAATTAACACCCTGTATAATCGGGCAATTTCTTTGTCTCTTTTTATATCCAATTTTACTATTGACCTGCGGAAATCGCAATTTGCGCCATTTGCACAAATTCCACTAATGGGAAGGCGTTTTTGAAGCAAAGGAATCATTTTTTGCTTCATTTTCCTGTAGATGCTAGAAAACATCTAGGAATGGTTAATAAAAACTTGAAATTAGGAACAAAACAATAGTGAAACAAATTTTACATAACTAGCATCAAAAATGCCTACAAAAGAAGAACTTTTCACTGATCGATCAGAAACCTTCTAAAATTTTTGTTTAAAGGACTTCACGTTTGGTGAAGCAATACTTCATAAATCATCTGGTTTAACTACGAAAACATATTTATTTTTGTTACTACTAGCCTGAGAGATACCTTTGAAAAAGAAGATTTATTTTTTCCAGTAGAGGTTAGCTTCAAAAACCTATTTTTTCTTTTCATAGGCTAGCAACAGGTCAGTCAAATTAGATCATTGACCTTTGTCCTTGCTGTACAAAATCTTGCTTAATAAATTCTTCGAAGACATAAACAAATTACAGAATGCTTATTGTTTAACAAACATCGAATAAATATTCGATTTACCTGACTACCTTGCGAAATTAACCCTGTTTCTTTCTAGTTAGTGTAATGGCCAACACGTGTTTAGTGCTAATTTTCCTGGCTTATCTCATAACCGCTGGCGCCATCTACCGACACCGTGAGAAGGTAGTCCAGTAGAGGAGGCAGCGAGGTCTCCGTTTTTAACTCTTTCCTCCTTTAATCTTCGATATTTCTTGCAGTTGCAGCATATAATAATAAGCATCAACATTCCTGTTCTTAAACTCCCTTTACAGTATTTATTTTAGATCAGAATGTAGGCCTTGCTTTCGCGGTTTGTTTCATATAACAAATAATTTACTATAGTAACCAGACTGTTAAACGTACAAACATGGTCTGTATTTAGAACATGTTTTACGCCGTGTATTGCATTTTTCTTGCAGGCTGCGGTGAGGTAACGTTTCTTAGACGCATGAGTGTCATGTACTGGAAATTTATAGACCCACTTCGATGCTGTTTATATTTTATTAGTCGACTATAGCTAGGTAAAAAGCTTGTGTATGATCGTGTTTCTCGACGATTTGAAAAACTAGCTTTTGGATGATGGGAAGCTAACGTGAATCGGTATAATTATTTGCCCTCCTTCAAATCGCTTACTGTATGTATCAAGGAGTGGTTATTCCTTACAGGCAATTGACGATTTTGCAAATGAAATTTGAAGAAAATAAATTTTATTGATCAAAAATCGACAGAAACTGCGATGCTTTTACAAGTAACGATTTAACAGTTTTTATATCTACACATAACATTTTTCTGAATTTTATGATGCTTAAGCCACAGAAAACTTGTGAACTGAAGTACGTTGCCAAACTTTATGAGGAGTAATTTTAAGATGAAAATTTCATATAAACATAGCTCCAGAAATGTTTCATTTCAATATACATGGTGTTAAACTTTTTTTTAAAAATCGGTTTTCCCTAAATATTTTAATAAACGTTCAGTCGATTTTGTTGAAGGACAGTAAGGGACTAATTAGATTGAAATTATCAAGTCCAGTGGGGTCCCGAAAAACACTCTAAACAATATCTTTGACAAAAAATGACTGACTTTCTCATTTTTCGAATGATTTTTTAAGAGATATAGGATTTGATTTAAAAAAAAACACAAAAAATTTGAAAAAAACGATTAAATCTTTATTTGAGTCGATAGAACGGTCGATACAATTTAATGTTTAAAGATTATTTCATGTAAATGTTGGCCGCGGCTCCGCTTTAGATGGCCCATGTGCAAGGTCCAATTTTGGCACACTTTTTCCAACATATCGGCCGGTATCTCACGAATAAATGCTTCAATATTGGCTTCCAGTGCGTCAATCGTTGCTGGTTTATCCCAGTAGACGTTAGCCTTAACGTGGCCCCACAACAAATAGTCCAACGGCGTTAAATCACACGATCTAGGCGGCCAATTGACGGGCCCCAAACGAGATAAACTAATCACCGAACTCGCCTCTCAATAGGGCCATTGTTTCGTGTGCCGTGTGTCATGTGGCACCGTCTTGTTGAAACCACATGTCAGCCAAGTCCAGCTCTTCCATTTTGGCCAAAAAAAAGTTTGTTATCATCGCACGGTAGCGCTCGCCATTCACAGTTACGTTCCGGCTATTGTCGTCTTTGAAGAAGTACGGCCCGATGATGCCACCGGCCCAAAATCCACACCAAACAGTGATTTTTTCGGGATGCATTGGTAGCTCTTGCAATGCTTCTGGCTGGTCTTCACTCCAGATCCGGCAATTTTGCTTGTTGACGTACCCATTCAACCATAAATGAGCTTCGTCGCTGAACACAATTTTTCGATAAAAATGTGGATCCACCAAATTGGAAATGTTGTGGGAGGTCGTGTGGCTTCAATTCTTGCACCAGCCACCAGCTGTATCTTATAAGGTTTTACACCCAAATCCTGTCGCAAAATTTTCCACGTAGTGCTGCAAACGGCGGCGAATCGACATGTCACGGTCATCACTAACACTGGCGGATACAGCCGCAATACTTTCTTCAGTCCTCACTCTACGTCTGCGCGTTGGTGGTTTAATGTCCAATAATGTAAACTGGTTTCGAAATTTGGTCACAAGCTTCCGAATAGCTTCCTCAGTAGACCGACCAAATTGCCCATAAATTGGAAGCAGTGCTCGATGCACTCTCTTAACCGAGCATGAATTTTGATAGTAAAATTCAATAATTTGCAAGCGTTGTTCGTTCGTAAGTCGATTCATGGTTAAATTATAGACCAAACTGAACAAGTTTGACAATGACACAGGACACGATTCACGCGTCATCTGTCAAAAACAGTGTTGCCAAAAAGATACTAGCAAAAAAATCACCCATTATATAAATCTATTATAAAACAAATTTGTTTGGTAAGCTTAAATGTAGTAAAAATGTTGCGTTAACGTTTATAAAACAGTATTAAAATTTGTCCTGAAACTTTTGTATTTTTGCTCTAAGAACATTCTTACGACTACCGTATAAAGAAAATACTTCTTAAAAGCCTAATTGTTCTGCTGGCAATTATGTTAAAAGAAAATTGCATTCTAAGAGCAGTAATAAAGCAATTATAGTCATAGTCAAAAATTATAAAATATATTTGCTAGTTCTGTAGGACAAAAATCAAAACGGCTAGTAGGGAGTGATAAAGTGGATTATACTGATGCCAGAAATCTAAAAAAATGTTGGGTCTTCGGCTGTTTTGACGAATAATAGATTTTTTCAAATTTGTTATGTATAAATAAAGGGGGGTCAAAAACGGAGGGTTCCGGACTTGGTTTGGGGAAACGGCTAGTGGGGAGTGATAAGGTAGATTATATTGGTGCCAGAAATGTAAAAAAATTTTGGGTCTCCGGCTGTTTTGACGAATAATAGATTTTTCAAATTTGTCATGTATAAATAAAGAGGGGTCAAAAACGGAGGGTTCCGGACTTGGTTTGGGGAAACGGCTAGTAGGGAGTGATAAAGTGGATTATACTGATGCCAGAAATGTAAAAAAATTTTGGGTCTTCGGCTGTTTTGACGAATAATAGATTTTTTCAAATTTGTTATGTATAAATAAAGGGGGGTCAAAAACGGAGGGTTCCGGACTTGGTTTGGGGAAACGGCTAGTGGGGAGTGATAAGGTAGATTATATTGATGCCAGAAATGTAAAAAAATTTTGGGTCTTCGGCTGTTTTGACGAATAATAGATTTTTCAAATTTGTCATGTATAAATAAAGAGGGGTCAAAAACGGAGGGTTCCGGACTTGGTTTGGGGAAACGGATAGTAGGGAGTGATAAAGTGGATCATACTGATGCCAGAAATGTAAAAAAAATTTGGGTCTTCGGCTGTTTTGACGAATAATAGATTTTTCAAATTTGTCATGTATAAATAAAGAGGGGTCAAAAACGGAGGGTTCCGGACTTGGTTTGGGGAAACGGCTGATATGGTGTGATTGACTAGATCGTATACATGCGAGAAGTGTCCAAAACATTTTGGTCTTGGGCGGTTTTGAAAGGCTATAGATGATTATATAGCTTCTAAAATATTAGGTTTTAAAGGGGGGTCAATTTGCGGTATCTGTGAAGAGATAGCACGGATTTGAACTTAGCGTAAGTAAAATATGCTTTTTCTAATCAATTGACGTGAAAACCGCATTTCTCCAGGTTTATTTTAATGTAATATCAATTTTTTCGCGTTTCTCCTCACTTTGAGGAAGATTTTGGAGGAGGGAGATAAAACTCTTACAGTACATAGAAAGCCCGTAATACAATCGAACTACGTGAAAACCGCATCGATTTATGTTTATTTGGACCTAAATTACGTCAGTAGAAGTGGTAATGGCAAATTTTCGTCACTGCTGCCTTTTTACCGTTTCGATCAGAGCGTGATCGATCGGAACTTCAGCCGCATAATCTAAATTCAGCAGCAGATTAGAAAATACGAGAAGTTTCAGAGAAGGCAATCACCCCAGACAGCAAGCATTGACCATGAGCGACTCGTGGTGAATCTAACGGATAGGGTACTTGCTGAGGATGAAAAATCAGTATTATCCAAAGGAGGTAATTTTGCAATCACGCCCCGCCACATTCCGGTTGAAGACATTATCTCCAGTACGGAGGCAGTCATTAGACATCTACCGGACGAGGTCGCCGAGGAGATACGAATGGAGGCAGGCAACATTCTTAGAAGAGCGAAACCACCAAAAAGCAACCTGACGAGGAGTTAAGGTAGACCCAGAAAGTTACAAACCCCTGAAGAAGGATCCAACGCAAGCCCGACTACGCCTTACCAACAGGCTCATCAAGCTATCATCACCGCCAGAAGACACCAAGAAGATCGTTACGAGGACGGAAGCTGTTCCACTAAGCCTCCACGTCCTGCCCAAGATCCACAAGGCAGATGTTCCGTTGAGACCAATAGTCAGTGCTCCCGGATCGTCGACGTACTACTTAGCGAAACACTTGGCATCCCTGCTGCAACCATACGTGCGAAAGAGTACCAGCTACATCAAGGATTCCATCGACTTTGTGCGCAAGATTCAGGACATCGTATTTGTACCCGACGACATCCTTGTGAGCTTCGATGTCGTCTCCCTTTTCACCGAGGTACCGCTGAGGGATGCCTGGATCTGGTGATCAGGATCTTCCCTTCTGACATCTGCAAGCTCTTTGAAATCTGTCTCACTAGAAGCTACTTCGTACGGGACGGGGACTTTTATGAGCAGACAGACGGAGTGGCAATGGGAAGTCCACTTAGCCCAGTCGTAGCCAACCTTTTTATGGAACACTTTGAGAAGAAGGCGGTTGAGACATCGGAGAACAAACCAGCAATTTGGTTCCGGTACGTGGACGACACCTTCGTGATTCGGAAACACGGCACGGACAGGCTAAACGAGGTTCTGCAGCACCTCAACGATCGGTATCCAAGCATACAATTTACCATGGAGATAGAGAGGCCTTCTTGGGCGTACTAGTCAGGAAGCGAGGTAACAAGCTAGGTCACACAGTGTGCAGGAAACCAACGCACACAGACAGATACCTGCACGCTTTGTCCCAAGACAGAAGTATGGTGTCATCAGAACCCTGGTAGAACGAGCTCGAAAGATTTGCGAACCGGGAACCTCCAGACAGAACTTGAACACCTGAAACAAGAGGGACATCGAAAGATCAATGGGCTCGAGATCAGGCAGGCCACGTGAAACCGAACAGCGTCCTACCACCTCTCAAGCGTATCTTCCATTTGTGCCAAGAGTCACTGGCAGGATTGGCAGAGTCCTGAAGAGACGTGACATTAAAACAATCTTCAAGCCTACGGAGAAGATCCAAGAAACCATCAGATCGGCAAAGGACAAGAAGGACCCACTACAGGAGTCTACCGCGTACCGTGTTCATGTATACATTGGAACCGCGAAAACTGAGAAGTCTGCGGTAGCTGACCATGCTCTAAGCAATGGGGACCACAGGATACACTTTGGGAGCTGCAGGTTGCTGTCATCAGTCAACGGCTATCACAATAGACTGGTCAGGGAATCTATCGAGATTCACAAACATCCAGATAACTTCAACAGCAAGGAAGAGACCCTCAGACTCAACCCGATCTGGCACCCGATCCTCAGAAACGCCTGAGCAGTGCCGATCGACATCCCGATGTCAACCGAAGCGGAACAAGCCACGTCACCTACCCTCCGGTATGCATTTAAACACTATGGTATAGGATTCGGCACCAGCCTTAATTTTATTGGTCAATTTTAATTTATTCAACCAATAACAAGCCGGGTGCCGAAATCACTACCGGAGTGTTAAACAGTGCTGAGCATGGGGTCAGAATGTTATCAATTTAAATTTAAATTTACTTACCTTCCGCTAAAAATACGTAAGATAATAATCAACACACGTTGTTTCCTATTACGATATTTAATGATTTTAAAATTAATAATTTGGTTTAGCAATAAGAAAAATTACATGAAAAATTTATATATATTTATATAGGTGAAAAATTAAAGCTTCCGCCTTTTGTTGGGTACTTCGACAAAATTTAAGCAAAGAGGACTCTTTATACTTTTTAATTCTCTCTAGCTTTCAATGGACTTTGCCATCATCATCAGGAGCTGCAATTACAATGATAACAGTAGCAACAAAAGTGTAAAATTGGAGAACTTACATATCTCCCCAAATTTCGACTCTTCACAACCATAAATAGAATCTGTGTTTTGGCCGATTCCACCAGTAAATTTCATTCCACTCAAAATATAATAATTCTCTTCTCACGATTTATTAATAATTGTTAATTTAAATTCCCATTAATTAAAATATAGTTTATTCAACTGCCTCTGGTCGGTTCAACAATTTCTTACATAACATTCTGAAAATCACATCATCTGAAGTGATTTGGCAACGTTTGGCACACGCCCACAATTCATTCCATCTTTCAACACAGACATTGACAACCTTCGGCCTTCTGTCAAAGGTTCACCTCACTCATTATTCCATAACCACCATTTTGTGCAATCATCAAGTGGCTTCACGATGTAATGCTCTAATGTTTTTTAAATAATTTTTAATCTGTTTTTAACTTGTTCTTGTCATATTTTATATAATTTTGACCATTGTACCATCTATCCAGCTCTCACCATGTTACTGGACGTTTCCCTCATCCTATACGTAAACAACAATTAGCAACATCCTCACATACTACTGTAAGTTGAGTCAATTTAAATTCATTTTACACTTTTGTTGCTACTGTTATCATTGTAATTGCAGCTCCTGATGATGATGGCAAAGTCCATTGAAAGCTAGAGAGAATTAAAAAAGTATAAAGAGTCCTCTTTGCTTAAATTTTGTCGAAGTACCCAACAAAAGGCGGAAGCTTTAATTTTTCACCTAATATATATATATATATATAAAGGGTGGTCCATTTAAATTTTTTTTTTTAAAAATGCTATAAAAAAAACTACTAAATATTTTTCCAAATTTTTTTTTTAGTTGAAAGTACAATCCTTCCGATTAAGTATGGAATACAACTTCATTTAAATGACTGCCGCGGCTGGCTTTGCAGTAGCCCATACGGTCAGTCCAATTTTTGACCACATTTTCAATCGTATGTGGCTGTATTTCAGCAATGGCAGCGCGTATGTTCTCTTTTATTTCGCCAATTGTTGCTGGTTTGTTGACATAACATTGGTCTTTAATGGCACCCCATAAATAATAATCTAATGGGGTCAAATCACAGCTCCGAGGCGGCCAAACAACATCAGAATTTCGGCTGATAATGCGATCACCGAAAACACTTCGCAGAAGAGCAATCGTAGCGTTTGCTGTGTGACACGGAGCACCGTCTTGTTGAAACCAGATGTTACCGACATCAATATTTTGAATTTGTGGAAAGGAAAAATTCATTTATCATGGTACGGTAACGCTCACCATTCACAGTAACTGCTGCTCCGGCTTCATTTTCAAAGAAAAATGGGCCAATGATGCCACCAGCCCAAAATCCGCACCAAACAGTCACTCGTTCTGGATGCATTGGCTTTTCTTCGATTGCGTGTGGGTTCTCTGAACCCCAAATGCGGCAGTTTTGCTTATTAACATAGCCGCCAAGATAAAAATGCGCTTCATCTGAAAAGATGATTTTTCGACCAAAATCAACATCTTCATCAAGTTGATTGCAGGCCCATGAAGCGAAGCGAAAACGCATTGGATGGTCAGTTGGCTTCAATTGCTGAACCAATTGAACTTTGTACGCCTTCATACCAAGGTCTTTATGCAAAATTCGACCTAATGATGTGCGTGAAATGTTCAATTGTTGAGAACGTTGGCGCGTTGATGTGCTTGGAGACTCTGCCACACTCTCAGCTACAGCATCGATATTCTCGGGTGTACGCACCGTTTCCGGTCTTTCACGTGTTGGTTTGTCAATAAGAAGACCAGTTTCACGAACTTTTTGCACAAAATACCTCACATACGGTGCTGACGGTGCTTCATTTCTTCCCATTTTTGCACGTAATTTTCGGACACAATCTGCAACATTACCACCACTTTCGAAATATTGTTTTAATATTTCCCAGCGTTGTTCAAGCGAATACACAACCATTTTCGTTAATCGGAATGATATGACTGATGTTCTGTCAAATCAGATGCGAAATAAGTCTTGACATATCCCAAAAAACCAGTAACTCAAAAAAAAAACGATAGATGTATATATAACTTGAGACGTGGTCATTGTCGTCTAGACCAGTTAGGTGAAAAATTAAAGCTTCCGCCTTTTGTTGGGTACTTCGACAAAATTTAAGCAAAGACTCTTTATACTTTCTTTAATTCTCTCTAGCTTTCAATGGACTTTGCCATCATCATCAGGAGAGTAGTATGTGAGGATGCTGCTAATTGTTGTTTACGTATAGGATGAGGGAAACGTCCAGTAACATGGTGAGAGCTGGATAGATTGTACAATGGTCAAAATTATATAAAATATGACAAGAACAATTTAAATCAGATTAAAAATTATTTAAAAACATTAGAGCATTACATCGTAAAGCCACTTGATGATTGCACAAATTAGTGGTCATCTAGATTGCTAGAATGCTCTAATGTTTTTAAATTATTTTTAATCTGTTTTTAACTTGTTCTTGTCATATTTTATATAATTTTGACCATTGTACAATCTATCCAGCTCTCACCATGTTACTGGACGTTTCCCTCATCCTATACGTAAACAACAATTAGCAACATCCTCACATACTACTCTCCTGATGATGATGGCAAAGTCCATTGAAAGCTAGAGAGAATTAAAAAAAGTATAAAGAGTCCTCTTTGCTTAAATTTTGTCGAAGTACCCAACAAAAAGCGGAAGCTTTAATTTTTCACCTATATATATATATATATATTAGTAGAAGTAGTTTATTGATAACATTCTGACACTGTTTTCAGCACTGTTTAACATTCCGGTCGTGATTTCGGCACCCAGCTTGTTATTGGTTAAATAAATTGAAATTGACCAATAAAATTAAGGCTGGTACCGAATCCTATACCATAGTGTCAAAATGCCTCCGGTATAAATACAACCTGCGCACAGTGTTGCCAGAAGTAGCGGAATTCCGCTACTGGTAGCGGAATTTTCAAGTGGTAGCGGCGTAGCAGCGGAATTGGATTTTTTGTTAAAAGTAGCAACTTAGGTACACATGATGGATATTTTTACCAGAAAAAAAAAATGAGTGCAGTTAGTAACCAAATCTAAATACAGGTATCTTTCCAACCGACAGTGGTAACCACCGGTCGGTAATTCTTATTCAACGGAGACACGTATAGACGGGTAGGTGGTAAGAACACAACCTGTGAAGCGTATTTCCAAAGCATGTCTAATAATTTTAACATTTGCTACATGGTAATGCAGATGTCGAGTGGACATTCTCATAGATGGAGATAATCAAAACAAAGAAAAGGAATCGTATTTTACCTTCTACTTTCTTCGCGATACTTATCAAACTGGATACAATACAAAAAAATGTTGCTGCTTAGACTTCGAGTTTGGTGAAAAACATTTAAAAAAATACAAAAATAATGTATATAGTATAGAGAGAACAGAAATGCTACAAGAAGAATCTGATACAGACAGTGACTAAAAACTTCAATTTTTTATGCAAAATAGAAATGGCCTTTAGTCATATGCTTTTTTTTAGTTTCCTGTGATATTTTTTTAATATGACTGTGTGATAAATGTTCTGTTATTTGACAGTTATTTGTAATATTGTATTGTTTTTTATACTCAAATGTTTTATGTTATATTTTATCACGCTGTTTGATTTTTGTTTTCCTTTTTTGACACAACCTGTATAATAAATGCGTCCCTATTTTATGATAGTGCGCCCCCCCCCCCCACTCGTGCTAGCGAAACGTTAGGAAGAAATTCCAACAGACGACGGCCTTTAGATCTGAATCAAGACTGCAGTTTAAATTGACTTGTTACTAACCTATAAAGAGAAAAAACAGGTTTTCGTAGCTAACCTCAATGCACATCATGAATTGTTAAAAATACACCCTTTTTTCAAAATTATCTCTCTCAGTGATTACGCAAATGACAAAATAGGTTTTTGTAGCTAGCTATACCAGGTGATGTATATATTTCTTGATTTGATATGAGAATTAGGGGCCCATCTTGCGCAAGGGTTTAAGAAAAATCGTCAAAGGTTATAGTAAACCTAAAATAGAATTTTTAGTGCTTAGGCAACGCCTTCTATATACTGTAAATAAATTCACTTGAATTGTAAAAATTAAAACAATTTTTCTAAAGATTCTGTCGTTTTGCTTTCCAGTGACTTCCCCAGTCTAAACAAAGACGACGTCTACCACAATAACGAGCTGGCGTTCAGAATTGCAGAACAGTACCTGAACATTCCAGCCCTTTTGGATCCAGAAGATATGGTCGAGTACCAAGTACCAGACCGCCTGTCCATACTGACATATTTGTCACAGTTTTACCAAGCATTTGCCTGTCCGCAGGGTAAGTCAAGAAAAATCTTACATTATTTTTATAACGATGACTACGCAACAATCTGCTACAATTTAACGTACGATAATTTTGACTTGAAAGAATACTTCGTGTTCACCAATTAACACTCTGACCTTACGACATTCTAAATAACATAACCGGGAAGCACCACTTCTAAATATAGACATGATTCTATAATAAACGAGTCTGAACTTTATGCAAAATCCTCATCCTTAACCTTCTTGCATTATTTATTATGCACATTAACATCATGCGGCTTTATTGATGCACCTATTTATTATTTTATATTTGTGTTTACATAAATAAATAGTTGCTTTTTCCATAATCCGTAGTAGATTATTCTTTGGTTATAAATAATGGGATTAGGAAAATAATGCAGTGTTATTTTATTTTTCACTAACGGCCTCGTCGATTTATCTTTTTCAAGTTAAAAAAGTCATCATAGTATTGTTAAACAATTCGTTTGTAGAATACTGTGTATGTACCATAAATTTAGCAGGCGATTCTTTGACAAAAGGTTCATATACACATAGCCCAGCAAATTCTTTTTTCTCAAGATACTGTGTTAAAATTAAAAAAAAAGGGTTTTCGTAAATATCGTTTACCTATTTTATTGTAATTTGGCTGTGGTATTTATAACATTATGGAGCTAATTTAGCCCTGATTTGATATTTATTAAGTCCAGTGGCGAGATCTGAACGAATATTTGTGACAAAAACTGAGTGGCACTGACATATGTCCAATTTTTATTATGTCCCTTGGATTAAACAAATAGAAATACTACTTTTTTCTCTCTTGAATGTTTTTCGTATCTTGCTCAGTTTTCTAGAAAAAAAATTCCACTTAATTGTATGTCCCTGGACCACACAGGGAATATGGGAAAAAGTTTCTTTTGGAAATATGTTTGTACTATACTAAATAACATTAACAACTTGAATTATTCGCTTATCTCAGGTTTGTAACAATATTTAAAAAAAAATCCCCATATTGGGAGGAAAATCCCCCAGTATGGCAACCCTGCTGGACCATCCATCGAAACCGGAAGAGCACCGAGATTCTTGTCAAAATACAGGGTTGCCATATTGTAGGATTTTTTCCAAAAAAATGGGGGATTTTCCAACAAATATGGGGAATTTTTACGTCCCTTGGTGACTTTTTGGGGGACAACCACCTTGTCTATCAACCTACAGTTGACATAAAGATAGAGACGGGTCAGCGTAGATGTTTTGTGAAGATGCGTGCGACATGGTGATAGACAAAGCTGCAGAAAGTAAACATTGTTATTCAGCGGTTGTCAGATTTTCCTAAAGGTGGAATAAAATACCCCAAGAAATATCCAACGATTTTATTTTCCCTCAAACAATTCTCCAATGGTGGTAAAAATTACCCATATTTGGAGGAAAATCACCCAATATGGCAACCCTGCCGCGCCATCCATCGAAACCGGAAGAGTACTGAGATTATTCTTGTCAAAGTACAGGGTTGCCATATTGTAGGATTTTTTCCAAAAAAATTGGGGATTTTCCAACAAATATGGGGAAATTTTACGTCCCTTGGTTACTTTTTGGGGGACAACCACCTTGTCTATCAACCTACAATTGACATAAAGATAGAAATGGGTCAGCGTAGATGTTTTGTGAAGATGGGTGCGACATGGTGATAGACAAAGCTGCAGAAAGTAAACATTGTTTTTCAGCGGTTGTCAGATTTTCCTAAAGGTGGAATAAAATACCCCAAGAAATATCCAACGATTTTATTTTCCCTCAAAAAATTCTCCAATGGGGGTAAAAATTACCCATAAATCACCCAATATGGCAACCCTGCTGGGCCATCCATCGAAACCGGAAGACTACTGAGATTCTTCTTGCAAAATACAGGGTTGCCATATTGTAGGATTTTTTCCAAAAAAATGGGGGATTTTCCAACAAATATGGAGAAATTTTACGTCCCTTGGTGACTTTTTCGGGGACAACCACCTTGTCTATCAACCTACAATTGACATAAAGATAGAGACGGGTCAGCGTAGATGTTTTGTGAAGATGGGTGCGACATGGTGATAGAGAAAGCTGCAGAAAGTAAACATTGTTATTCAGCGGTTGTCAGTTTTTCCTAAAGGTGGAATAAAATACCCCAAGAAATATCCAACGATTTTATTTTCCTTCAAAAAACTCTCCAAGTGGCGTAAAAATTACCCATATTTGGAGGAAAATCACCCAATATGGCAACCCTGCTCGGCCATCCATCGAAACCGGAAGAGCACAGGGACGTTTCTTGTTAGTCAAAATACAGGGTTGTCATATTGAGTGATTTTTTCCAATATATGAGGAATTTTCCAACAAATATGGGGAATTTTAACGTCCCATGGGGAATTTTTGGGGATAACCAACCCTGACTACCAACCTAGAATTGACGTAAGGGTAGAGATGGGTCAGCGTAGATATCTTGTGGAGATGGTTGCGACATGGTAAAAAAAAGCTACAGAAAGAGAAAATTGTTATTTAGCAGTTAACAGTTTTCATAAAGGTGAAACAAAATTCTCCCGCTGATACACAACGGTTTGAAAAAATTCTCCAAGTGACGTAAAAATTCCCCATATTTAGAGGAAAATCTCTCAATATGGCAACCCTGCTCGGCCATCCATCGAAACCGGAAGAGCACTGGGACGTTTCTTGTTAGTCAAAATACAGAGTTGCCATATTGGGTGATTTTTTCCAAAGTATGGGGAATTTTCCAACAAATATGGGGAATTTTAACGTCCGATGGGGAATTTTTATCTACCAACCTACAATTGACATAAAGGTAGAGATGGGTCAGCGTAGATATTTTGTGGAGATGGGTGCGACATGGTGAAAGAGAAAGCTACAGAAAGATAAACTTTTTATTTATTAGTTGACAGTTTGTCGTAAAGGTGGAATGAAATTTCCCAGGAGATACCAACGATTTGAAAAAATTCTCCAAGTGACGTAAAAATTCCTCATGTTTGACGGAAAATCCCACAATTTGGCAACCCAGCTCGGCCATCCGTCGTAACCGGAAGAGCACTGGGATGCTTCTTGTTAGTCAAAATACAAGGTTGCCATATTGCGGTATTTTTCCCAAAAGATAAGGAATTTTTACATCCTTTGGGAAATGTTTTGGGGATAAAATGTCGTGGTGGATCTTTCAGGGGAAAATAAAGCCGTTAGAAATTTTTGGGGTATTTTATTCCATTTTTAACTCAACTGCTAAATAACAATTTTATCTTTTTGTAGCTTCGCGTATCGTTTTACAGACATGGGCAATCGTAGCTCAAGAAACAAGTTATTCTAACAAGTTTGAAAAATAGTCTCAATCCGTTGGAAACATATATTATTTTTCTTTTTCTACCCCCCACCCCTCCCCCTCTACAAATACAGAAATTGGATTTGGGGGATTTTTTTGAAAAGGGCACAAATATGTTGGATTTTTTGCTCGTTCTGGGGGGATTCTGTTTCTGGCAAGCCTCAAGATACAGTACTGTGTTTTGGAATCAAGCTCAAACATAATTTTTCTGTGCATATTCTGACTGGACTGTCTCGCTCATCGATAACTTGCAAAAAATTTCCTGCAATATACAATTCAACATTTATCCTTGTCGAGCGGTTCGCAGAACCTTTCATATGTCACACAGACCCAGATTGTCGGTTATTACCATTCAACTGCAGGAAAAAATTACCGTTTATCTACGAGCCCGCATGCCTAGCGATACATATATCACAAGCACCTCGCCTTTTGAGAACTTTTTTTTTTCCATTAAATCGCATCCATTTGGTTACGCAAGTCGCGATGCATCGAGACACGCCGAGACAATTGACATACTTTCGAAGATGGTCACGTCGAGGCAGTGATCATTGCAGATCGTTAACATCTCGTAACAAAATGGCTGGGTCGGTTGTTTCGCAAAGGCGGTAATTCAGGATTTGCCAATACAGGCGAATTCTTCCTAAATTGATGGGTTGGTGTCGACGTACGAATGTTGTTGATATAAGATGTTCCACAAGGAATACTACTACGAAGAACAAAGAACTACAGAAATTATGTCCTGCAGATGGAGTAAAGACGAGTAAAACGGTCTTGATTTGAAAAATTACATTGTAGTGTTCTTAACACTTCGTTTAAACTCATTAACAGAAGTTTCAGATACTACTAAACTAGTTATACAGGGTGTCCCAGAAGTCGACATCAAGCCGAAACCGAGTGATAGGCAAAGTCATAACAGCTATCAGAAAAATATTTAAAAAAATATTATGTATGTGTTTTGAAAATTATAGGTCTTTGAAAAAGATATAGAAATTTCACACCCTACGGCAGTCTGTCAACTCCTGTTACTACAAATATTAACTTTTTTTTGGATTTTATTTTTACAATGTAATGATGAATAATGCATCTTCAAACTGGTGTCTCAACCTTACTGCCAACTTTTCTCGTTCAGGAAAAATTGCCACTTATTTCCCAACCAAGTATTCCAAAGTAAAACTTTGCTCAACTTTAACTGGCTGTACTGGAAAAAATGTACTACGAGAGTTTGACCTTAAAAGTTGGCGCATTTAATAACGATTCCAAAATGATATAACACTTAGAAGAAGATTACTCGTTAATTTATGCACAATTTATATTTGAAAAAAAAAACATGAAAATTTTTCAAAATTTCCTAATTAAACAGCGATTATGAAAACGCACAAGGACCCTTAAGGATAACTGTTTGCACAACAGTGGGCGTCAAAATGCTGCTGATGATGATTTACCTTTACAGCAAATGCTCAAACTGTTTTCCTTCAGCCGCAATACACGCTCGACATCTTCTTAAAAAAGATCGGGTTATTAAACGAGCGAATCCACGGTTATTAACAAACTCAGCTACTTCCAATAGTCTTTGCCGTAGCTCAGCTACATTTTGAATCGGCTTGAAACACACTTTTTCTTTTACAGTTCCCCAGTAAAAAAATCTAAAGGATTCAAATCAGGTTATCGGGCTGGTCACGGTATTGTACCAGACCGCCTTATCCATCTGCCTGGAAAGTTTTGATCGAGATACTCTCTCACTGAGAGTGCATAGCGCGCTGGGCAGCCATCATACTGAAACCATATGTCCCTGTAAATACTCAGTGGCACGTCCACCAATAAATGTTGTACATGATTTTTCAAAAAATCCAAATAAACTTCAGCAGTCAAAGTCTCTGGGAACTCAAACGGACCGATTATTTTACCATTTAAAATTCCTGTCCAATGGTTTATCTTGAAGCGATATTGAGATTTATCTTCCCTCATCAAATGTGGGTTTGCTACGTGCCACTCGTGTAAGTTATGCAGGTTCATGTACCCATCTTTCTTAAATGTGGTCTCATCCGACCATAAAATTTTTTCAAAGAACTGTGGATCTTTCCTGTGTCTTTCTAACATTGTGCGACAAAAAGCAACTCGGGGCTCATAATCCCGGGGCAGGAGAGGTTGAACACGCTGCATGTGGTATGGATGAAGCACATCACTTATTTGCTATTGCACACTTTGATACCGATCAGTACTCCTTCGTTTACTGCGCATCTTTACATGTTCGTGCTTGCTGATTTCGTACTGTTACTAATTTTGGATTCGTGAACTGGACTATTGATCGCTTGTGATTTGGATTTGGACTGTTTAATTGCTCTTCAAAACAACATTTGCTTTCCTTAGACTATCTTTGATAGTGTGATTGTGCAGTGCCGCTATGTCCGTGTACACCGTACAAGAATATGCTAACATGCACCTCATTTATGGGGAATGCAGATGCAACGCTAGTGCTGCAGCGAGACTTTACTGTGAGAGGTACCCGAATGCAGCTCGTCATCCAGATCATCGAGTGTTCACAAATGTGCACCGCTTACTGTTCTCAGAGGGCCAACTACCAAACCAATCACACGGTGAGGGAAGATCTTTCCTTCCTTAAGAAGACGTGGTGCTAGGAGCTGTCGAAGAAGACCCGAGTACTTCAGTGCGTGCAATAGAACTAAAAACAGGTGTGCTCAAAAGTGCAGCCCATAGAATCTTGCAAAAAACGTACAGCGTGTTCAAGCTCTTCTGCCCCGGGATTATGAGCCCCGAGTTGCTTTTTGTCGCACAATGTTAGGACGTGCCACTGAGTATTTACAGGGACATGTGGTTTTAGCATGATGGCTGCCCAGCGCACTATGCACTCTCAGTGAGAGAGTATCTCGATCAAAACTTTCCAGGCAGATGGATAGGGCGGTCTGGTACAATACCGTGGCCAGCCCGGTCACCAGATTTGAATCCGTTAGATTTTTTTTACTGGGGAACTGTAAAAGAAAAAGTGTATTTCAAGCCGATTCAAAATGTAGCTGAGCTACGGCAAAGACTATTGGAAGCAGCTGAGTTTGTTAATAACCGTGGATTCGCTCGTTTAATAACCCGATCTTTTTTAAGAAGATGTCGAGCGTGTATTGCCGCTGAAGGAAAACAGTTTGAGCATTTGCTGTAAAGGTAAATCATCATCAGCAGCATTTTGACGCCCACTGTTGTGCAAACAATTATCCATAATCGCTGTTTAATTAGGAAATTTTGAAAAATTTTCATCAGTTTTTTTTCAAATAAAAATTGTGCATAAGTTAACGAGTAATCTTCTAAGTGTTATACCATTTTGGAATCGTTATTAAATGCGCCAACTTTTAAGGTTACTTGCCAAACTCTCGTAGTACATTTTTTTCCAGTACAGCCAGTTAAAGTTGAGCAAAGTTTTACTTTGGAATACTTGGTTGGAAAATAAGTGGCAGTTTTTCCTGAACGAGAAAAGTTGGCAGTAAGGTTGAGACACCAGTTTGAAGATGCATTATTCATCATTACGTTGTAAAAATAAAATCCAAAAAAAGTTAATATTTGTAGTAACGGGAGTTGACAGACTGCCGTAGGGTGTGAAAGTTCTATATTTTTTTCAAAGACCTATAATTTTCAAAACACATACATAAAATTTTTTTAAATATTTTTCTGAAAGCTATTATGACTTTGCCTATCACCCGGTTTCGGCTTGACGTCGACTTCTGGGACACCCTGTAAATCTTTACCCAACCTAAGAAGGCGAGTTATGGGATCAGTCAAACCATAATTTGTTTTATGAAAGGGGACAAAGAAAATTTCAGTATGTCGCATTCTCCTATCATTCACGTTAAGTAATTTAATTTTTTTTTTCTAACAGTTGAGGACTTTTAATGTGACCATTGATAATTTTGCGCAAGAAAAGTAACTCAAACCCCCTGGGTCAAGAAGAGCATATTCATGCAGAGAAGAGTCAGTATAACTATAACTCCCATAGATTCTCAAAAAAAAAAAAATTCTGAGTTTGCCGAAAACAAACAGTATCTCAGCAAGGCATTCTTGTTGCGATAATTGTCTCTGAAAGTTGTAATAAATTATGGCGCGAAAATGTTCTCGGTTGAGTTCCATTTTTCTAATGACTTGGTGGCACTTAAAAATTCACTGTAGTGAGAACACTGCACGTATTGTTGTGAAACTTTGAATTTAAGTTTACTAAAGAGTGAGGTTCAGATTCAGTAATGACGTTCGATCCGCGCGGCCTACTATGTTTCTATATGCAAAACTTAAAAGAAATCCCTCGTATAAAAATTCAAAAGAAAAAAGTGACAGATCAACACAATAATAATAAACGGCTTTATTTTATCCTCAGCGAAATGGAGCCGTGGTGTTCCTCTTAACTGAAGGCCTGAATAATTACATTATAAATATTAACACTTTTAAACCTACAAAGTTGCGGGTAACAGCCTAGCTATAAGGAGGGAATCATTTCGAACCAGGACGACACTTCCCAATGACCACTAGATGGGTACTGACAAAATCGCTCAAATTATCATGGAGGTGGAAACCTTGCCTTGGAATGTACGAGATGCGGTGTTGCCAAGCGAAATGTTTCAATTGCCGTCCGTATATATACGTAAGCTAGATATTGCGGAAATTCGTTAACAACATTGGGAGACATTCGCTTTCCTCGATTGTTCTGCATTCATTTTCTATTCGTTGTTTTAGTTCATCCATATCAAATGGTTTGTGTTTATACACACTTCTCTCTCGCAAACATTGAAGTCAAGCCGTAAGACAAATTAGGTTTTTCAGTTTATGTATGAAATATATTGTTATAATAACTACTGATCCAGCAGTCTATTATTTAACACTCAATATAAAGGAAAAACTAACGACATATCCCAATCAGAATGTCAATGATACACAAAGTCACGGTAAAATATGATCGGTAGGTCGTTGAAAATTATTACTTTGCGCTTGCCATTTTGAGTAACACGTAATTACACGTACATTCCAAATAACGATAATAATTTCAATCATAATTAAATCTAGAAATCGTGATGTGTTGCTAATTAAAAATTCCTCCATTGTCGGGCTAGGCCTTGCGCGGATAGCCAGATAACAATCTGAAAAATACAATTATTAATTACAAAGTATTGTAAATCACGATTTCATATAAATTTTAGGTTATTACGCGGTATTGTGAGAGCGACAGTGGTAACCATGCATTACGTTGTAAATACAAAGGGATAGGTGACCTAAATACCGTTGATTTGATCTAACCTTAACAGATAGTGATAACAGAATAGATTTAAGATCAAGTCGAATATATTGATTTAAAATAATTGTTGGCAAGCTCAGAACAGCGAAAGGCATATTAGTGAGATCAAAGCGATTAAGCATTCCTTCTACATAAAAAAATAGCCTTAACGGGTAGTGATAACAGAAGAGATTTAAGATCAAGTCGAATATATTAATTTATAATGATTGTAGTCCAGCACAGAACAGCGAAAGGCATATTAATGAGATCAGAGCGATTAAGCATTCCTTCTACGTGAAAAAATAGCCTTAATGGGTAGTGATAACAGAAGAGATTTAAGATCAGGTCGAATATATTAATTTACAATGATTGTAGGCAAGCTCAGAACAGCGAAAGGCATATTAATGAGATCAGAGCGATTAAGCATTCCTTCTACGTGAAAAAATAGCCTTAATGGGTAGTGATAACAGAAGAGATTTAAGATCAAGTCGAATATATTAATTTATAATGATTGTAGGCAAGCTCAGAACAGCGAAAGGCATATTAATGAGATCAGAGCGATTAAGCATTCCTTCTACGTAAATGAATAACCTTAACGGGTAGTGATAACAGAAGAGATTTAAGATCAAGAGGAATATATTAATTTATAATGATTGTAGTCAAGCACAGAACAGCGAAAGGTATAGGAATGAGATCAGAGCGATTAAGCATTCCTTCTACGTAAAAAAATAACCTAAACGGGTAGTGATAACAGAAGAGATTTAAGATCAAGTCGAATATATTAATTTATAATGATTGTAGTCAAGCTCAGAACAGCGAAAGGCATATTAATGAGATCAGAACGATTAAGCATTCCTTCTACGTAAAAAAATAGCCTTAACGGGTAGTGATAACAGAAGAGATTTAAGATCAAGTCGAATATATTAATTTATAATGAACGTAGGCAAGCTCAGAACAGCGAAAGGCATATTAATGAGATCAGAGCGATTAAGCATTCCTTCTACGTAAATGAATAACCTTAACGGGTAGTGATAAGAGATTTAAGATCAAGAGGAATATATTAATTTATAATGATTGTAGTCAAGCACAGAACAGCGAAAGGTATAGGAATGAGATCAGAGCGATTAAGCATTCCTTCTACGTAAAAAAATAACCTGAACGGGTAGTGATAACAGAAGAGATTTAAGATCAAGTGGAATATATTAATTTATAATGATTGTAGTCAAGCTCAGAACAGCGAAAGGCATATTGATGAGATCAGAACGATTAAGCATCCCTTCTACGTAAAAAATAACCTTAACGGGTAGTGATAACAGAAGAGATTTAAGATCAAGTGGAATATATTAATTTATAATGATTGTAGTCAAGCACAGAACAGCGAAAGGTATAGGAATGAGTTCAGAGCGATTAAGCATTCCTTCTACGTGAAAAAATAGCCTTAACGGGTAGTGATAACAGAAGAGATTTAAGATCAAGTGGAATATATTAATTTATAATGATTGTAGTCAAGCTCAGAACAGCGAAAGGCATATTAATGAGATCAGAGCGATTAAGCATTCCTTCTACGTAAAAAAATAGCCTTAACGGGTAGTGATAACAGAAGAGATTTAAGATCAAGTCGAATATATTAATTTATAATGATTGTAGGCAAGCTCAGAACAGCGAAAGGCATATTGATGAGATCAGAGCGATTAAGCATTCCTTCTAAGTAAAAGAATAACGTTAACGGGTAGTGATAACAGAAGAGATTTAAGATCAAGTCGAATATATTAATTTAAAATAATTGTAGGCAAGCTCAGAACAGCGAAAGGCATATTAATGAGATCAGAGCGATTAAGCATTCCTTCTACGTAAAAAAATAACCTTAACGGGTAGTGATAACAGAAGAGATTTAAGATCAAGTGGAATATATTAATTTATAATGATTGTAGTCAAGCACAGAACAGCGAAAGGTATAGGAATGAGATCAGAGCGATTAAGCATTCCTTCTACGTAAAAAAATAACCTTAACGGGTAGTGATAACAGAAGAGATTTAAGATCAAGTCGAATATATTAATTTAAAATAATTGTAGGCAAGCTCAGAACAGCGAAAGGCATATTAATGAGATCAGAGCGATTAAGCATTCCTTCTAAGTAAAAAAATAACCTTAACGGGTAGTGATAACAGAAGAGATTTAAGATCAAGTCGAATATATTAATTTATAATGATTGTAGGCAAGCTCAGAACAGCGAAAGGCATATTAATGAGATCAGAGCGATTAAGCATTCCTTCTACGTAAAAAAAATAGCCTTAACGGGTAGTGATAACAGAAGAGATTTAAGATCAAGTCGAATATATTAATTTATAATGATTGTAGTCCAGCACAGAACAGCGAAAGGCATATTAATGAGATCAGAGCGATTAAGCATTCCTTCTACGTAAAAAAATAGCCTTAACGGGTAGTGATAACAGAAGAGATTTAAGATCAAGTCGAATATATTAATTTATAATGATTGTAGGCAAGCTCAGAACAGCGAAAGGCATATTAATGAGATCAGAGCGATTAAGCATTCCTTCTACGTAAAAAAAATAGCCTTAACGGGTAGTGATAACAGAAGAGATTTAAGATCAAGTCGAATATATTAATTTATAATGAACGTAGGCAAGCTCAGAACAGCGAAAGGCATATTAATGAGATCAGAGCGATTAAGCATTCCTTCTACGTAAATGAATAACCTTAACGGGTAGTGATAACAGAAGAGATTTAAGATCAAGAGGAATATATTAATTTATAATGATTGTAGTCAAGCACAGAACAGCGAAAGGTATAGAAATGAGATCAGAGCGATTAAGCATTCCTTCTACGTAAAAAAATAACCTGAACGGGTAGTGATAACAGAAGAGATTTAAGATCAAGTGGAATATATTAATTTATAATGATTGTAGTCAAGCTCAGAACAGCGAAAGGCATATTGATGAGATCAGAACGATTAAGCATCCCTTCTACGTAAACAATAACCTTAACGGGTAGTGATAACAGAAGAGATTTAAGATCAAGTGGAATATATTAATTTATAATGATTGTAGTCAAGCACAGAACGGCGAAAGGTATAGGAATGAGATCAGAGCGATTAAGCATTCCTTCTACGTGAAAAAATAGCCTTAACGGGTAGTGATAACAGAAGAGATTTAAGATCAAGTGGAATATATTAATTTATAATGATTGTAGTCAAGCTCAGAACAGCGAAAGGCATATTAATGAGATCAGAGCGATTAAGCATTCCTTCTACGTAAAAAAATAGCCTTAACGGGTAGTGATAACAGAAGAGATTTAAGATCAAGTCGAATATATTAATTTATAATGATTGTAGGCAAGCTCAGAACAGCGAAAGGCATATTAATGAGATCAGAGCGATTAAGCATTCCTTCTACGTAAAAAAATAACCTTAACGGGTAGTGATAACAGAAGAGATTTAAGATCAAGTGGAATATATTAATCTATAATGATTGTAGTCAAGTTCAGAACAGCGAAAGGCATATTGATGAGATCAGAGCGATTAAGCATTCCTTCTAAGTAAAAGAATAACGTTAACGGGTAGTGATAACAGAAGAGATTTAAGATCAAGTCGAATATATTAATTTAAAATAATTGTAGGCAAGCTCAGAACAGCGAAAGGCATATTAATGAGATCAGAGCGATTAAGCATTCCTTCTACGTAAAAAAATAACCTTAACGGGTAGTGATAACAGAAGAGATTTAAGATCAAGTGGAATATATTAATTTATAATGATTGTAGTCAAGCACAGAACAGCGAAAGGTATAGGAATGAGATCAGAGCGATTAAGCATTCCTTCTACGTAAAAAAATAACCTTAACGGGTAGTGATAACAGAAGAGATTTAAGATCAAGTCGAATATATTAATTTAAAATAATTGTAGGCAAGCTCAGAACAGCGAAAGGTATATTAATGAGATCAGAGCGATTAAGCATTCCTTCTAAGTAAAAAAATAACCTTAACGGGTAGTGATAACAGAAGAGATTTAAGATCAAGTCGAATATATTAATTTATAATGATTGTAGGCAAGCTCAGAACAGCGAAAGGCATATTAATGAGATCAGAGCGATTAAGCATTCCTTCTACGTAAATGAATAACCTTAACGGGTAGTGATAACAGAAGAGATTTAAGATCAAGTGGAATATATTAATTTATAATGATTGTAGTCAAGCACAGAACAGCGAAAGGCATATTGATGAGATCAGAGCGATTAAGCATTCCTTCTAAGTAAAAAAATAACCTTAACGGGTAGTGATAACAGAAGAGATTTAAGATCAAGTCGAATATATTAATTTATAATGATTGTAGGCAAGCTCAGAACAGCGAAAGGCATATTAATGAGATCAGAGCGATTAAGCATTCCTTCTACGTAAATGAATAACCTTAACGGGTAGTGATAACAGAAGAGATTTAAGATCAAGAGGAATATATTAATTTATAATGATTGTAGTCAAGCACAGAACAGCGAAAGGTATAGGAATGAGATCAGAGCGATTAAGCATTCCTTCTACGTAAAAAATAACCTAAACGGGTAGTGATAACAGAAGAGATTTAAGATCAAGTCGAATATATTAATTTATAATGATTGTAGTCAAGCTCAGAACAGCGAAAGGCATATTAATGAGATCAGAACGATTAAGCATCCCTTCTACGTAAAAAATAACCTTAACGGGTAGTGATAACAGAAGAGATTTAAGATCAAGTGGAATATATTAATTTATAATGATTGTAGTCAAGCACAGAACAGCGAAAGGTATAGGAATGAGTTCAGAGCGATTAAGCATTCCTTCTACGTGAAAAAATAGCCTTAACGGGTAGTGATAACAGAAGAGATTTAAGATCAAGTGGAATATATTAATTTATAATGATTGTAGTCAAGCTCAGAACAGCGAAAGGCATATTAATGAGATCAGAGCGATTAAGCATTCCTTCTACGTAAAAAAATAGCCTTAACGGGTAGTGATAACAGAAGAGATTTAAGATCAAGTCGAATATATTAATTTATAATGATTGTAGGCAAGCTCAGAACAGCGAAAGGCATATTGATGAGATCAGAGCGATTAAGCATTCCTTCTAAGTAAAAGAATAACGTTAACGGGTAGTGATAACAGAAGAGATTTAAGATCAAGTCGAATATATTAATTTAAAATAATTGTAGGCAAGCTCAGAACAGCGAAAGGCATATTAATGAGATCAGAGCGATTAAGCATTCCTTCTACGTAAAAAAATAACCTTAACGGGTAGTGATAACAGAAGAGATTTAAGATCAAGTGGAATATATTAATTTATAATGATTGTAGTCAAGCACAGAACAGCGAAAGGTATAGGAATGAGATCAGAGCGATTAAGCATTCCTTCTACGTAAAAAAATAACCTTAACGGGTAGTGATAACAGAAGAGATTTAAGATCAAGTCGAATATATTAATTTAAAATAATTGTAGGCAAGCTCAGAACAGCGAAAGGCATATTAATGAGATCAGAGCGATTAAGCATTCCTTCTAAGTAAAAAAATAACCTTAACGGGTAGTGATAACAGAAGAGATTTAAGATCAAGTCGAATATATTAATTTATAATGATTGTAGGCAAGCTCAGAACAGCGAAAGGCATATTAATGAGATCAGAGCGATTAAGCATTCCTTCTACGTAAAAAAAATAGCCTTAACGGGTAGTGATAACAGAAGAGATTTAAGATCAAGTCGAATATATTAATTTATAATGATTGTAGTCCAGCACAGAACAGCGAAAGGCATATTAATGAGATCAGAGCGATTAAGCATTCCTTCTACGTAAAAAAATAGCCTTAACGGGTAGTGATAACAGAAGAGATTTAAGATCAAGTCGAATATATTAATTTATAATGATTGTAGGCAAGCTCAGAACAGCGAAAGGCATATTAATGAGATCAGAGCGATTAAGCATTCCTTCTACGTAAAAAAAATAGCCTTAACGGGTAGTGATAACAGAAGAGATTTAAGATCAAGTCGAATATATTAATTTATAATGAACGTAGGCAAGCTCAGAACAGCGAAAGGCATATTAATGAGATCAGAGCGATTAAGCATTCCTTCTACGTAAATGAATAACCTTAACGGGTAGTGATAACAGAAGAGATTTAAGATCAAGAGGAATATATTAATTTATAATGATTGTAGTCAAGCACAGAACAGCGAAAGGTATAGGAATGAGATCAGAGCGATTAAGCATTCCTTCTACGTAAAAAAATAACCTGAACGGGTAGTGATAACAGAAGAGATTTAAGATCAAGTGGAATATATTAATTTATAATGATTGTAGTCAAGCTCAGAACAGCGAAAGGCATATTGATGAGATCAGAACGATTAAGCATCCCTTCTACGTAAACAATAACCTTAACGGGTAGTGATAACAGAAGAGATTTAAGATCAAGTGGAATATATTAATTTATAATGATTGTAGTCAAGCACAGAACGGCGAAAGGTATAGGAATGAGATCAGAGCGATTAAGCATTCCTTCTACGTGAAAAAATAGCCTTAACGGGTAGTGATAACAGAAGAGATTTAAGATCAAGTGGAATATATTAATTTATAATGATTGTAGTCAAGCTCAGAACAGCGAAAGGCATATTAATGAGATCAGAGCGATTAAGCATTCCTTCTACGTAAAAAAATAGCCTTAACGGGTAGTGATAACAGAAGAGATTTAAGATCAAGTCGAATATATTAATTTATAATGATTGTAGGCAAGCTCAGAACAGCGAAAGGCATATTAATGAGATCAGAGCGATTAAGCATTCCTTCTACGTAAAAAAATAACCTTAACGGGTAGTGATAACAGAAGAGATTTAAGATCAAGTGGAATATATTAATCTATAATGATTGTAGTCAAGTTCAGAACAGCGAAAGGCATATTGATGAGATCAGAGCGATTAAGCATTCCTTCTAAGTAAAAGAATAACGTTAACGGGTAGTGATAACAGAAGAGATTTAAGATCAAGTCGAATATATTAATTTAAAATAATTGTAGGCAAGCTCAGAACAGCGAAAGGCATATTAATGAGATCAGAGCGATTAAGCATTCCTTCTACGTAAAAAAAATAACCTTAACGGGTAGTGATAACAGAAGAGATTTAAGATCAAGTGGAATATATTAATTTATAATGATTGTAGTCAAGCACAGAACAGCGAAAGGTATAGGAATGAGATCAGAGCGATTAAGCATTCCTTCTACGTAAAAAAATAACCTTAACGGGTAGTGATAACAGAAGAGATTTAAGATCAAGTCGAATATATTAATTTAAAATAATTGTAGGCAAGCTCAGAACAGCGAAAGGTATATTAATGAGATCAGAGCGATTAAGCATTCCTTCTAAGTAAAAAAATAACCTTAACGGGTAGTGATAACAGAAGAGATTTAAGATCAAGTCGAATATATTAATTTATAATGATTGTAGGCAAGCTCAGAACAGCGAAAGGCATATTAATGAGATCAGAGCGATTAAGCATTCCTTCTACGTAAATGAATAACCTTAACGGGTAGTGATAACAGAAGAGATTTAAGATCAAGTGGAATATATTAATTTATAATGATTGTAGTCAAGCACAGAACAGCGAAAGGCATATTGATGAGATCAGAGCGATTAAGCATTCCTTCTAAGTAAAAAAATAACCTTAACGGGTAGTGATAACAGAAGAGATTTAAGATCAAGTAGAATATATTAATTTATAATGATTGTAGGCAAGCTCAGAACAGCGAAAGGCATATTAATGAGATCAGAGCGATTAAGCATTCCTTCTACGTAAATGAATAACCTTAACGGGTAGTGATAACAGAAGAGATTTAAGATCAAGAGGAATATATTAATTTATAATGATTGTAGTCAAGCACAGAACAGCGAAAGGTATAGGAATGAGATCAGAGCGATTAAGCATTCCTTCTACGTAAAAAAATAACCTAAACGGGTAGTGATAACAGAAGAGATTTAAGATCAAGTCGAATATATTAATTTATAATGATTGTAGTCAAGCTCAGAACAGCGAAAGGCATATTAATGAGATCAGAACGATTAAGCATCCCTTCTACGTAAAAAATAACCTTAACGGGTAGTGATAACAGAAGAGATTTAAGATCAAGTGGAATATATTAATTTATAATGATTGTAGTCAAGCACAGAACAGCGAAAGGTATAGGAATGAGATCAGAGCGAATAAGCATCCCTTCTACGTAAAAAAATAACCTTAATGGGTAGTGATTACAGAAGAGATTTAAGATCAAGTGGAATATATTAATTTATAATGATTGTAGTCAAGCACAGAACAGCGAAAGGTATATGAGTGAGATCAGAGCGATTAAGTATTCCTTCTACGTAAAAAAATAGCCTTAACGGGTAGTGATAACAGAAGAGATTTAAGATCAGGTCGAATATATTAATTTATAATGATTGTAGGCAAGCTCAGAACAGCGAAAGGCATATTAATGAGATCAGAGCGATTAAGCATTCCTTCTACGTAAACAAATAGCCTTAACGGGTAGTGATAACAGAAGAGATTTAAGATCAAGTGGAATATATTAATTTATAATGATTGTAGTCAAGCACAGAACAGCGAAAGGTATAGGAATGAGATCAGAGCGATTAAGCATTCCTTCTACGTAAAAAAATAGTCTTAACGGGTAGTGATAACAGAAGAGATTTAAGATCAAGTCGAATATATTAATTTATAATGATTGTAGGCAAGCTCAGAACAGCGAAAGGCATATTAATGAGATCAGAGCGATTAAGCATTCCTTTTACGTAAAAAATAGCCTTAACGGGTAGTGATAACAGAAGAGATTTAAGATCAAGCTGAATATATTAATTTATAATGATTGTAGTCAAGCACAGAACAGCTACAGGTATAGGAATGAGATCAGAGCGATTAAGCATTCCTTCTACGTAAAAAAATAACCTTAACGGGTAGTGATAACAGAAGAGATTTAAGATCAAGTGGAATATATCAATTTATAATAATTGTAGTCAAGCACAGAACAGCGAAAGGTATAAGAATGAGATCAGAGCGATTAAGCATCCCTTCTACGTAAAAAAATAACCTTAACGGGTAGTGATAACAGAAGAGATTTAAGATCAAGAGGAATATATTAATTTATAATGATTGTAGTCAAGCACAGAACATCGAAAGGTATAGGAATGAGATCAGAGCGATTAAGCATTCCTTCTACGTAAAAAAATAGCCTTAACGGGTAGTGATAACAGAAGAGATTTAAGATCAAGTCGAATATATTAATTTATAATGATTGTAGTCAAGCACAGAACATCGAAAGGTATAGGAATGAGATCAGAGCGATTAAGCATTCCTTCTACGTAAAAAAATAGCCTCAACGGGTAGTGATAACAGAAGAGATTTAAGATCAAGTCGAATATATTAATTTATAATGATTGTAGGCAAGCTCAGAACAGCGAAAGGCATATTAATGAGATCAGAGCGATTAAGCATTCCTTTTACGTAAAAAATAGCCTTAACGGGTAGTGATAACAGAAGAGATTTAAGATCAAGCTGAATATATTAATTTATAATGATTGTAGTCAAGCACAGAACAGCTACAGGTATAGGAATGAGATCAGAGCGATTAAGCATTCCTTCTACGTAAAAAAATAACCTTAACGGGTAGTGATAACAGAAGAGATTTAAGATCAAGTGGAATATATCAATTTATAATAATTGTAGTCAAGCACAGAACAGCGAAAGGTATAAGAATGAGATCAGAGCGATTAAGCATCCCTTCTACGTAAAAAAATAACCTTAACGGGTAGTGATAACAGAAGAGATTTAAGATCAAGAGGAATATATTAATTTATAATGATTGTAGTCAAGCACAGAACATCGAAAGGTATAGGAATGAGATCAGAGCGATTAAGCATTCCTTCTACGTAAAAAAATAGCCTTAACGGGTAGTGATAACAGAAGAGATTTAAGATCAAGTCGAATATATTAATTTATAATGATTGTAGTCAAGCACAGAACATCGAAAGGTATAGGAATGAGATCAGAGCGATTAAGCATTCCTTCTACGTAAAAAAATAGCCTCAACGGGTAGTGATAACAGAAGAGATTTAAGATCAAGTCGAATATATTAATTTATAATGATTGTAGTCAAGCACAGAACAGCGAAAGGTATAGGAATGAGATCAGAGCGATTAAGCATTCCTTCTACGTAAAAAAATAACCTAAACGGGTAGTGATAACAGAAGAGATTTAAGATCAAGTCGAATATATTAATTTATAATGATTGTAGTCAAGCTCAGAACAGCGAAAGGCATATTAATGAGATCAGAACGATTAAGCATCCCTTCTACGTAAAAAATAACCTTAACGGGTAGTGATAACAGAAGAGATTTAAGATCAAGTGGAATATATTAATTTATAATGATTGTAGTCAAGCACAGAACAGCGAAAGGTATAGGAATGAGATCAGAGCGAATAAGCATCCCTTCTACGTAAAAAAATAACCTTAATGGGTAGTGATTACAGAAGAGATTTAAGATCAAGTGGAATATATTAATTTATAATGATTGTAGTCAAGCACAGAACAGCGAAAGGTATATGAGTGAGATCAGAGCGATTAAGTATTCCTTCTACGTAAAAAAATAGCCTTAACGGGTAGTGATAACAGAAGAGATTTAAGATCAGGTCGAATATATTAATTTATAATGATTGTAGGCAAGCTCAGAACAGCGAAAGGCATATTAATGAGATCAGAGCGATTAAGCATTCCTTCTACGTAAACAAATAGCCTTAACGGGTAGTGATAACAGAAGAGATTTAAGATCAAGTGGAATATATTAATTTATAATGATTGTAGTCAAGCACAGAACAGCGAAAGGTATAGGAATGAGATCAGAGCGATTAAGCATTCCTTCTACGTAAAAAAATAGTCTTAACGGGTAGTGATAACAGAAGAGATTTAAGATCAAGTCGAATATATTAATTTATAATGATTGTAGGCAAGCTCAGAACAGCGAAAGGCATATTAATGAGATCAGAGCGATTAAGCATTCCTTTTACGTAAAAAATAGCCTTAACGGGTAGTGATAACAGAAGAGATTTAAGATCAAGCTGAATATATTAATTTATAATGATTGTAGTCAAGCACAGAACAGCTACAGGTATAGGAATGAGATCAGAGCGATTAAGCATTCCTTCTACGTAAAAAAATAACCTTAACGGGTAGTGATAACAGAAGAGATTTAAGATCAAGTGGAATATATCAATTTATAATAATTGTAGTCAAGCACAGAACAGCGAAAGGTATAAGAATGAGATCAGAGCGATTAAGCATCCCTTCTACGTAAAAAAATAACCTTAACGGGTAGTGATAACAGAAGAGATTTAAGATCAAGAGGAATATATTAATTTATAATGATTGTAGTCAAGCACAGAACATCGAAAGGTATAGGAATGAGATCAGAGCGATTAAGCATTCCTTCTACGTAAAAAAATAGCCTTAACGGGTAGTGATAACAGAAGAGATTTAAGATCAAGTCGAATATATTAATTTATAATGATTGTAGTCAAGCACAGAACATCGAAAGGTATAGGAATGAGATCAGAGCGATTAAGCATTCCTTCTACGTAAAAAAATAGCCTCAACGGGTAGTGATAACAGAAGAGATTTAAGATCAAGTCGAATATATTAATTTATAATGATTGTAGGCAAGCTCAGAACAGCGAAAGGCATATTAATGAGATCAGAGCGATTAAGCATTCCTTCTACGTAAATGAATAACCTTAACGGGTAGTGATAACAGAAGAGATTTTAGATCAAGAGGAATATATTAATTTATAATGATTGTAGTCAAGCACAGAACAGCGAAAGGTATAGGAATGAGATCAGAGCGATTAAGCATTCCTTCTACGTAAAAGAATAACCTTAACGGGTAGTGATAACAGAAGAGATTTAAGATCAAGTCGAATATATTAATTTATAGTGATTGTAGTCAAGCTCAGAACAGCGAAAGGCATATTGATGAGATCAGAGCGATTAAGCATTCCTGCTAAGTAAAAGAATAACGTTAACGGGTAGTGATAACAGAAGAGATTCAAGGTCAAGTCGAATCTTGAATCTGTATATATGTATATAAAAATGAATCACTATTTCGCGTGGTCACGCCATAGCTTGAGATCGTCTTTACCGATTTCATTCATCTTTTTTTTAAGTTTCCTAATGCTCTATAGAAGGTTCTTACGGAAAGAAAAATCAAGAAAATTGCGCATAAAATTGGGAAATGAGCAGAAGAAATAACTCAAGTACAAAAAAAGACAGGCACTTCTCTCCGCCATCTTTATTCCAACAGCTATTGGCAGCTATGTGAAAGAAAATTGCTAAAGAAAACACGGTGATTTCGTTTTTGGCCTTAAATTCCTTTACCGTCCGTACTTTGTGATGACCCGTTCAAAAGAAACTATAGTGTTGCCCAATTGTTATCTTCGTAGTTAACTCTATGAATAAAAATGACGTTCCTTTTGCTTAATTGACTTTCACTACTCTTTCATTTCGAACTTGACAGCTTTGATGCCGCAAATTTATATTATCGTTTAACAGTGTTTATCCATGAAAAAATATTGTTTTTTCTCTTGAGATGCCTCTAGAGCCGCGATTACACCAACAAACCAACGACGGTTGTTCATCTCAATTCGAGGAGTGCGTACGTCTCGATGGCTCACATTTCAATGATGTTATTTCAAAAAATAAAATTCCCAAGTGTCTACTGTATTAAAAATATAAATACGCTTTGTAGTTTTTTTCTATGTTTCTTTAAAGTCTGCTCAACTTAATGGCCCACCCTGTATAATCATTGCTAGCGCATCTTCATCATACCAGCTTCGCCTTAAACAAATAAGTTGGGAATATACAATAAGGAAGCTGATTCGACAGAGAAAATCTGAATTTTAGATTATGCAAATTTTTCTCTATAAAAACAACTCGTACATAGGAAGGAAGGAGTGCCCGTTATTACACATTCAAGATACATAAAGGAGATTATTAGAAAGTACACATCTTCGCGCATACATATATAAGTGATGGTATAAATCATGCCATTTGTAATTTGGCAAACTGTCCGCGAACTTACGTAATTGTCTAATAAATCAATTTAGGTAACGTTATCTTTGGCAGGACGTGAGATATTCGCAACTACAAGACTTTCTAGTTCATCAGGCTGTTTGATGAATCGTGGTTAAAATTAAAGTGCTGTTTCTGGTGTGCTTAGCCGCAATAGGAGCTCGTTCGCGTTGTTGCGACCTTTTCCTGGACTTGTTTGGGTTGGTGGAAATCTAGCGATACAGGTTACAATTTCCAAATTGCTCATTCGAGGGGTCTTTTAAGTTTTGCATATAGAAACATAGTAAGCCACGCGGATCGAACGTTAGTACTGAATCTTAACCTCACTCTTTAGTGAACTTAAATTCAAAGTTTCACAACAATACGTGCAGTGTTCTCACTACAGTGTCACCAAGTCATTAGAAAAATGGATCTCAACCGAGAACATTTTCGCGCCACAATTTATTACAAGGAATTATTGGACCGTCCTCCATATAGTCGCGATCTAAGTCTTAACGATTGACATTGTATTATTATACATTTTTGAAACCAGAATTAAAAATTATTCATCTGCGCAAAAGTTCAGCGTCCATAAGGAAAAATAAAGTTGATGCTGAAGAACAACAGACGAAGCGTCATATTGAATCATCTAATTATGGCATCTTGTACAGGAGAAAATGGACCAAAACGGATTTTCGATGATTTTCTTCAATTTGTTACGTTTTTTGTCTGGAATAGAATACTTGGATAGCACTGTATTCCATTGTATATATGTACTTACCTATGTTCCTGTTCGGTCCGTAGTCAAAAAAACATTTCTTGTGCGAAGAATCGACAAGAGTCCGAAAAACCACGTTTTCATCGGTTTTCTCCAATTTTGGACATAGAAGAACGTACGATATCACAAGTTATAATGCTTAAGAACCGAGCTTACATACGTATTGTTGTCTATTCTTCAAGTCAAAATTTTAATGTGTTTTCCCGGAAAATTGCGGAAATATAAAAAATCGCACTGTCGCTGATTTACGTCAACTTTCGACGTTTTTTGTCAAAATAGTGATTTATTATCCGAAGTATCACTGAAAATAGGAAAAACCGAATTTTGTAGATGAAATCTGAAAAAATTCACTTAAACATGTATAGTCAACGCCAAACAAAGTGGCGTGCACGTCATCAAGGTGGGTGTGTTGAAAAATTTACATTGTTGCCAAACTTTTTGTAAAATAATAAAATTTATTATTTACATATCTAGGTTTATAAGCAATATTAACCTCAAATGAGAACAAAAATAATAGTATAATAAAATTATAGATCTGTACTTGCATAATCATTAAGTATGTAAGTAAGATCAGATGACACTATGAAAACTACCATATTTAATTGATAGCTTAAAGGTACTGAATAAAAATCCAAATGGGGTCCTCCAAATTTTATGCATGGTATTTATTTTACAGAATTCATACAGAAAAATGCATTCTAAAATTAGGTAAGCTACTGGTGTAAGCTTTTTCTGTACAATAAAGTTAGTCGGAGTTTCTTTCTTCAGCGCTGTCTGATTCTGAATCTTCATCACTCTCAAAGTTGATTATTAAAGGTTCGATGTTTGGTCGATCAAAAATTCGTTCTCTTTCATACCATTTAAAAATTTCTTGCTCAGTATGTCGAACACTATTTTTCCACATGTCTGGGGTAACCGTTTGTAGAGCCTCGTTCCACATATCCAAACAGTCTTTTTCACTGTTACCATCTCTACCAATATGTCTGTTATAGTAACCTTTTGCTATGCCCCAAATTAACTCAATAGGGTTAAATATACAATGGTAAGGAGGCAGACGAAGAACTTTGTGCCCATGTTGTTCCGCCAATTCATCAATCCCGTATATTTTAGGTGGTTTGTTTCTAAAAAAGCAGTTATTTTAAGAATAGGAATAAACAAAAGAAATATAAACTGTCGACCAAAATATATATAATTAAGAAGCATTATGTACCGAGCAACAATACTCAATAGCTCTGTTTTAAACATTGTGTTTAAAAATGGTGTGCTTTGATTTGTCAACCAGTCTTGGATATTTTTTTTTGTCCATGCATTGTTGGGCACTTTGTTCAATATCATGCTGTGATAAGGGGCGTTATCCAGTATAATCATAGATGGACTCTCCAATTTTTCTAATAACTGATGTTGAAACCATTTCAAAAAATTGTCCTGGTTCATCTCTCCATGGTAATCGCTCAATTTTGTTTTCGAAGAAAATATCGCTTCACTACCCTCAATAAATCCATTTTCATTTCCAGCATGTAATATAATGTATCTAAAATATATTAGTTTTAAATTTTATAGTGCAAATTGTGTAAAAGTACATACCTTTTACCATTTGTTTTAATAGCTTTCACGCTTTTTTGGTTTCCATTTTGCCAAGAGCGACCTATGGTCCCATTTTGAAATATCCAAGTTTCATCGAGGAAGACAAACTGGTATAAGGCCTCAACCTTGGCTTGATTGTATTGCCTTAGAAATTCCACCCTTTTCAAAGCTATACTTGGTAGTTCCATGAGCCCTCGTCGCGGATTGTCCTTAAGCCACTTAAATCCAAGATCTCTAAGCAACCGCCTTAAAGACGTGGCACTACCATCAAATAATGCCCTATCTCTTAATCGAGACCATAAAGTTTGTATCGTAACTTGTTCTTCTGAAACCATGTGTAATATGACATTATAATTTAGTTAACAAATTAATGCAAATTTCTGATAAGTTATTATAATAAGATCTTACTTTTGTGATACATATTATAGATCACTTCTCGAATGGCACTTGTATCCAATGTCGCTGTGTTGGTTACACGTTTAATATAACTCCGCTTTTTCTTGGGCGATTCTAAATTTGCATCACTTTTCACACCCTCGGAAATACGACTAACTGTCCTTAAACTAATTTTTAAAGCAGCAGCAACACGCTACAAAAAATGAAGTAAAATTTCACTATTATTAATATACATTACATATAATTATTAGTAACCTACCTCTTGAACAGCATTTAAAGGCAACAAAGGCCCGTTGTTGTCCCTTTCTTGCTCAAAGTAGTGCATTAACGAGGCCACGAGTTCCTTACACCGACTATTTAACTGTTTGGGCATCTTTATATACCAAAATTGTCTTTATCTACTCGTAAAATGAATAATTTTGTTTTGAAACAAACAGTTGTTGATTTACAGTATGCGGGGCCAAAGGATTTATAAAGATTTGAAATGCCACAAATTGATTCAGTGTCAAAATTAATACAAATGTCAGTTCCCAGTTCAAATAAGTTTCAAGGTGACAATGTGTCAACGCTGCGAAATCGGTTTAGTGCGTTTACATGTCGATAAGTGATTGGAGCGTTTGCAAAACATTTTATTTCGCATAATGCGTCTAAATTTATCAGAAAGCAACTTATGTGATATTTTAATAACAATGTTTAAATATGACTATTAACCATAATAAGAGAGTAATGACCATTTTACAATTTATATATCACATTAATATGAAACTGCAATAGAGCAATTGTTTGTGATAGAAACCTAGGCATTAGGTCGGGGAATTTTTATCGTGATGACGTGCACGCCACTTTGTTTGGCGTTGACTATATGTGCGCCGAATTTCTAAGTTAGCAATTCTGTTTTTTCCGTCTCTCTCCAGAAGTTCTTTGAATCTCAAAACTCTCTAAGCGGCATCTTGTTAGTTACCTAAATTCGTAACTCTGCCCCCGTTCAAGCAACCTCGTATATCTTAAAGTTTCCGAGATCTGAATGGTGAGGGTCGAATTTAAAACATCCTGTATAGGACACTTACTTTAGTAGATCCTGTTATGGATTCTGACAGGATGATCAAGAATGAGAATGAGAATTGGATTCTAAGAAATCCAAAAATTAAATTTTCTCAAATGGAAACCACCTTGTTTTATAATCCCATCGTGAAAGCGATAAAAATAAGGTTAATTTTGTATAAGGCCATCACCTTCTCAAATCAGTATTTTCCTATGTGTATGCACGTTTACATGCGACACCCTGTATATAACTTCTTGACGATGATCTATATCCAATCTAGGGTGATACAGTATTCATATGCAGCTTCAAAGTGAGGCACCACATCTCCCTCCTGTCCCTGCAAAATAATGTTCCAAGACATCTTTAACTTTTCAACTGCGATTTTTCGACAAAATATGTACCCTTTTCATCGCTAACTTAACCTGTCCAAAAAACAGTTAAAGGACTTTTTGAAAAGCACTGTATACTGATTTTATCATTTTCCTATGCTACCAAGAGCATCGAAGCCCATTATAATTTATATACTAAGTGACATATAAATCCGAACACCCAGTTTAAATGGTTTTATTTTAATAAAATGTAAAATGTATTTATCTTACTGTAAATAACAAGTGAAAAAATTTTCAGCCTTATCAGTTGGACATTCCGGTTTCTATACTGCTTTTTTTAATTCACTAACGCTCTAAAAATGAATATTTCAGACGCAGTAAAGAATCAACGTTGGCGAATTTTGGTTCTTGACATCCTTTACGATCGGTTACGATGCCTAGAGTACGGAGACCTGTACGATTTCGTCAACTTAGTGAGTTTGATAGGGGCCGTATAGTGGGACTTCGGGAAGCTGGACTTTCTTTTCGGGCAATTGCAATTAGAGTGCAAAGAAGTGTGGTTAGGTGTTGTCAGGCATGGCTTCGAGAAGGCCGTACGCAAAGAGCAAGAGGCACTGGACGCCGCCGTAGAACAACAGACCGTGAAGATCGCCGCCTAAGATTATTGGCCTTAAGGGACCGTTTCTCCACTACCAGGTCCATTGCAAATGAATGGTTTGCAGAACACGGAAGACCTATTGGCATGCGAAGTGTTTACCGACGAATGAGAAGTTTTGGCTTGTTTTCATACCGGCCACACTGGGTCCTCCCTTTAACTCGAGAACATCGACGTAATCGCCTTGAGTGGTGCAGACAACGGTCACTCTGGGATCAGGAATGGAACAGTATTGTCTTTAGTGACGAGTCTCGATTTTGTTTAGGTATGCACGATGGTCGTGCCAGGGTTAGAAGACGACGTGGTGAAAGGAGGAATCCACAGTTTTTTGTTGAAAAACATGTTCATCACACTGTTGGAGTTATGGTTTGGGGTGCTGTAGCTTATGGTTCCAGGTCACCTTTAATCTTCATCAGAGGTAACATGAACGCACATGTTGCAAGAGTCACAATAGACTTCTTTCAACATAACGATGTCACATTGTTACCATGGCCACCAAGATCTCCCGACTTATCCCCAAATGAGCACGTGTGAGATATGATGGGTAGGAGATTGCTCAATTTGCAACGTCCTCCTCAGACGCTAGAAGCACTTCGAGAGGAGTTGGTGGTTGCCTGGAATGAGATACCACAGGAGGACATTGACCACCTGATCAGAAGCATGCCTAGGCGCGTTGGAGAATGCGTAGCACATCAGGGTGCATCCACACATTATTAAAGGTCAAAGGGCTTTAAAGCAGTGCAATCATTTTGAAATTTTTATCATTTACTTATTATGCTTCGTTAAGTACTTATACAAAATTTTATTAAAATAAAACCATTTAAACTGGGTGTTCGGATTTACATGTCACTTAGTATACTATTCCTTTAGCCAGCCAAAAAAGATATCGATACAAATCAGGGTCAGAAGGCTATTTTTAGCACTTATAGAACATCATGAAAAATAATCTATTCTTCAATTCATCGTCGCTTCTAGCATATTCTGCATGGTCATCGTAGTGGAATACTGACCTTGCTAATACGTAGAGCATGAAAATATCTGATTGTATCACGTCAAAGAGCGGTTTGATATCCGACAAGTGAATTGGGTCTAGATTAATGCCGCTTTAAATGCGTTATCTGTCTGGTCATCATTGGATACAGAAAAAAATCGTTGTAATTACCTATCGTTGGTGTTTGAGTGATCAACTACTTTCACTAAATTGGAGTTGTAGCAGTGTTTCAGCGAAGCGCAATAATGAGAATGATTTTAGTGCGCGATGGTGAATTCATCCGTAAAAAATGTTTGTTTATCCATGTTTATGTAACTATACGAAAAATCTAACTCAAATCATTCAAAATAATGCTGGTTTTATTTTTGGACTCCGAAAGGTGTATCAGCAAAATATCCAATTATCAACAACCCTATTTCAACGCAAGTTCTCCTACAATACTGCCACCATATACAGGGTGTTTTCAAAGCAGTTAAAATAAATGACTCAATTTTGAAAACATCCTGTATAATTAATTACCAAAATTGTATAAACAATACAAGGTTTTCGAAAAAAAGTGAAATCATCATTACTTAAATGACTTTACTCATTTTACTTTTCTAACGTTTTCTTCTTTTCTATTTTTTGTTGTACTTTGCTTTGGAGAAAATGCCAGGTTTCGCTTTATTGTTTTAATAATTTTTTTGAATGCGGTGTAGTTCATAGTTATTGTAACATTATTATTATGCCTCAGACCTTTAAGATTAAATGACATCCAAATCCAAGCGCTACTTTCCAAGGAATACCGGACAGACCGCCAGATGGAAATGAGTGACGTGGTTTTTCGTGATTTACATGTCATATACAATCTAAAAAACATAATATTTATTTTAGAAATGAGAAACCTAAAGACACTCTTCTAGTCAAATAAAAAAGTTGTTGCAAGTCTCTACAGGGTGTTTCAGTTTATTGTTGCATAACTTTAAGATTCGATATGAACTTTTAAAATTTTTGGGTGTTTAAATTTACTTTCTAAAATAGTTTTTTTTAAATATTTCGAACAGTAATTGATGTATAACAGTGAAAATTGGTGTACAAGGGTTTTTTGGTACGAAAAAACGAACCATGGGCATATTTTTACTGTAGCCGCTAGGGGGCGCTCTCTACTGTACCTGTAGTGTATTAAAATGACCGAAAAAATTTTCTTAGTGCAATTTTTTGCTTTTTGAATAAAAAAACTGATTCTTCGCACTTTTCAACATAAAACAGCTCTCTTGTGAATTTTCTTTATAGTTAGCCGTTTTTTTAGATATTTCGATGTTTAAGGTTCGATGCATTTTTAATTATTTATGATAAAATAACGTTAAAAAGTCAGTATCTCGATAATTTTTAGAAGTAGGCTGTGCCTGCAAATATTTTCGAAATTGAAAGCAGAATAAGGTTAAACGTCAATTAGTTGACAGTTAGTTTGGTTGTCTGTTGAAACCTGAAACGTTTTTTTGCAATTGTGAATGCACGAAATTTAGTTTCTCTTACCTGTTTTTTTGTAAGTGGATTCTTGATAGAACTGATAATAATAGGGAGTTTTTAAGTAACGTTTTATGGACCGATGAGTCATGCTTCACTAGACGTGGAGTGGTAAATTTTCATAATCAACATATTTGGTCGCATGAAAATCCGCATGCAGTTCGGGAAAGAAATTTTCAGCATGAATTTAGTGTGAACGTGTGGATTGGTATCTACCCTAATCGAATATTTGGACCCTACCTTTTGCCTGGAAGGTTAAATGCTGTGACCTTCTTGGAACTTTTAAGGGCTGAACATGCAAATATGTAGGATGATGTTATGTTAGATTTAAGAAGATTGGCCTGGTTCCAGCTTGATGGTTGTCCATCTCATTATTCGAGAATAGTTAGAAACTGGCTGGAGGAAAATTATCCAGAAAGATGGATCGGCCGTGGAGGACCAGTCGCCTGGCCTCCACGATCCTCTGACCTAAATCCATTAGACGTCTTTGTGTGGGGATTTCTAAAAGAAAAAGTGTACCAGACTCCCGTAACCACAAGAGATATGCTAATAGACAGAATCAGGAATGCATGTGATGAAATAAGGCCTTATTTGAATAATGCTATACCACGTTCGATCATTCGTAGATGTGAATTGTGTATTGAACAATTGGGTTTACATTTCGAGCAACTACTTTAGATTTTGTATGTTTGTCTTAACTATCCAATAGCATTTTAGTTAGTTTAGTAAATAATTGATTTAATTTGTTAGAAATAATATTGGAAAATTAAACAAATTAATATTCTGTTTTTTTTTGTGTTTATTTGGAGTTAGGAATTATTGCTGTGTTTAAAAACACAATCTAAACGATCATCTTAATTACTTGTAATGCCCAAATCGAAAATGTAAAAAAATATTATTTTCCCATAAATAATTAAAAATGCATCGAACTTTAAAAATCGAAATATCTCAAAAACGGCTAACTATAACGAAAATTCACAAGAGAGCTTTTTTATGTTGAAAAGTGCGAAGAATCAGTTTTTTTATTCAAAAAGCAAAAAATGCCACTAAGAAATTTTTTTCGGTCATTTTAATACACTACAGGTACAGTAGAGAGCGCCCTCTAGCGGCTACAGTAAAACTATGCCCATGGTTCGTTTTGTTGTACCAAAAAACCCTTGTTTACCAATTTTCACTATTGTACATCAAATATTGTTCGAAATATTTAAAAAAAAACTATTTTAAAAAGTAAATTTAAACACCCTGTATTTCGGAAGCCACGCATTTTTCGACCCATGTTAATATAGACTTTATGCATTAATTTTAAGAGTTCTATCGAATCTTAAAGTTATGCAACAATAAACTGAAACACCCTGTATAATTATACGCAGTAATAAACGTCTATGATCGTTTTCGCCTCTATTTCAGTACGTATTAGTGAACAGATATAATTGTCAGGAAGTAATCAACGCCAAAATATCATCATTCCTTCTCATTAACGCTTGCACAAGCTTTTTCTTATTGCACCATCGGACACATTGCAATATGATTGACTGAATAACATTTGCATAGTTTAATTACTTACACATTACGTCTGTGTACATCTGTTTGTCCTTATTTTGTGGAAGAAGTCGTTGGCTTTTGGAACCAGTTACTCGCGATGTTAGCAAATGGATCATGTGTAGAATATACGGGTAATCTGAATGAGATAATGAGTTTACACACACAATGTTTCGTGTATGTGGGAACGATGTGTACTGATAAAGCTGTAGGATTTGATACAGGACGGTTCAAAAATATACTAAGTGACATATAAATCCGAACACCCAGTTTAAGTGGTTTTATTTTAATAAAATTTTGTATAAGGCATGCTTCTGATCATGTGGTTAATGTCCTCCTGTGGTATCTCATTCCAGGCAACCACCAACTCCTCTCGAAGTGCTTCTAGAGTCTGAGGAGGACGTTGCAAATTGAGCAATCTCCTACCCATCATATCCCACACGCGCTCAATTGGGGATAAGTCGGGAGATCTTGGTGGCCATGGTAACAATGTGACATCATTATGTTGAAAGAAGTCTATTGTGACTCTTGCAACATGTGGTCGGGCATTATCTTGTTGGAAAGTTGGACCTGCCAGGGTGTCAAGATAGGGTAAAAGATGGGGTTCTAGAACTTCGTGGATATAACGCTGCGCGTTCATGTTACCTCTGATGAAGATTAAAGGTGACCTGGAACCATAAGCTATAGCACCCCAAACCATAACTCTAACAGTGTGATGAACATGTCTTTCAACAAAAAACTGTGGATTCCTCCTTTCACCACGTCGCCTTCTAACCCTGGCACGACCATCGTGCATGCCTAAACAAAATCGATACTCGTCACTAAAGACAATACGGTTCCATTCCTGATCTCAGAGTGACCGTTGTCTGCACCACTCAAGGCGATTACGTCGGTGTTCTCGAGTTAAAGGGAGGACCCAGTGTGGCCGGTATGAAAACAAGCCAAAACTTCTCATTCGTCGGTAAACACTTCGCATGCCAATAAGTCTTCCGTGTTCTGCAAACCATTCATTTACAATGGACCTGGTAGTGGAGAAACGGTCCCTTAAGGCCAATAATCTTAGGCGGCGATCTTCACGGTCTGTTGTTCTACGGCGGCGTCCAGTGCCCCTTGCTCTTTGCGTACGGCCTTCTCGAAGCCATGCCTGACAACACCTAACCACAGTGTCTACACTTCTTTGCACTCTAACTGCAATTGCCCGAAAAGAAAGTCCAGCTTCCCGAAGTCCCACTATACGGCCCCTATCAAACTCACTAAGTTGACGAAATCGTACAGGTCTCCGTATTTACAGTAAGATAAATACATTCACCAACTTTTATTAAAATAAAACCATTTAAACTGGGTGTTCGGATTTATATGTCACTTAGTATAGTTACAATATTCTGACTTAAAGTAGGAGATGGAGATGCAGAACACCAGCATCCGCAATAAATATAGATGATAATAATAATAATATTAGGTTGTTCGGAAAGTTCTTGTTGTTTTTGTTATTTATATTTTAAGGGTGGACTTCACCATGGTTGTCAAATTAACAGTCCGCTATTCTGCACCTATACAGCGAATGAGCTTCAACATCCAATCAACAAATTTCAGCAACCAATAGCTATGAAATGTTGAAAACAAAACATTGTCAAAGTATGAGATGACAGCTTGTCCTTGAAATTTCACCAGCTTATTGAATATTAAGAAATTACATATAACTCAGTCAAAATTTAAAGAAATGTTTGATTTTTGAATAAAATTCATGTTTTAATTCTCCTTATGAATATCTGATGTATACACTAAACATGATCCGACATAAATTTGAGCCTTGTGGAACTCTCGATATGACATTGAAGACTGAAGAAACAATGATCTTGTCTGATGTTGCGTATCCCTAATTGAATAGGAAGATCGATTGTCCTATATTGCTAGTTCTAGTAGATATTCTGCCTCCTGGACATCTAGGGACTTTTCCGATTAATTTTGTGTTCCAAAATGCCCACCAAATTTCAGATGTATGGGGCCGTTCAAGTATTACGTGAGCACTATGGTGGGGCCGGGGGTCTTTGTTAGTTATTTACTTTTTTACACGAATGGCAACACTCACATTGTCTTTGCTTGAAAACGAAACGCATTTTCGGGGATTCCCGCAAAAAATGCATACGTTTAGTGAACAGCGCGCGGTAATTCAGCTACTCGCTTTAGAACCGGGTAGGGGAATTACCGCGCGATGTTCACTTGTCTGAATTTCCTCTATCAGTGTATTGTTTCGTTTGGTTACTATAGAGAGTAGACGTATTGTAAGCATAGTAAAGCAAGTTAACATTTGTGTTACCATTGAGTCCATTAGCCAAAGTTTAATGTTTAAATAAGATGTCGTTTCACGTAAACAAATCCAAGTTATACCAAAAATTGTTCGAAAGTTTTAAAAAATCTCATACAAGTACGAAAGTACAAAATGTACAAAAGTTAGTTAACGAAGTGTGGCGAAATTACAAATTACAAGCAAAATCCGACAAAGAACTAGATATTATTGTATCTAAGAGAATCGAAGAAGAATTGCAAGCGGCGACTAAGAATAAATCCAATCTACTAATTTTTATTTCTAAGGTGAGTGATGAAATCATTTCAGGTACCTATGAGTACTAGAAATACTAGAAATCGCCAAAAAGTTTCTCTTTACTGATTAGAAAATATTATGGCATATCTCAAAGTTTAGAGGTAATATTCATTATATTATAGATTTATTTCTTATGATTGATTCATTCAATTGGTCTCAAAGTACAGGATGTTAGTTTTATACATATACAAAAAACTTAACACCCTGTATTTTGTGACCGGAACGAATTGTTCGTTTAAACATATTAGATTTAAAGCCATAGGGTTTTGTATTTACCATATATATTGCCATACTTTGTATTTATTTAGCTTAATAAGAGAATCTTTAGCAGAAGCCATAGAAAGTTTTTATTTTTAGGCAACCTGTAAACCTGCAGAAAAAACACAAATTATACAGTCAGCTTCAAATATTAAAAAATAGGAAGAAGATAAAATAAAACCCGGTAATGAATCACAACAGCAATCCGAAATTAATGAAAATACAGATAAACAGAGAGCAAAACCTCAGGAAGCTATGAAAAATAAGATTGCTCTACTCGAAAAAATCTGAATGCTTTGTATTCTGCCCGAGATACTATGCCAAGCCGTGCTGAAGTTGATAAACAGATCATTAAGTTGCGCGAGGAAATAAAAACAGCAAAACAGTCTTTAAACAGGAAGGTTCAAAACGCAGTCGCCCAGAAGAAACACAGGGATGGTATGAAAAGAAAGTTAGAATATATTTGTCATGAAAATCTAGAAATAAAAAAAGACTATCTCTGAAGGATTCAGTGTGACGTCCTAATCTTGAAAGCAATCAACATTCACTATTGAAAACAATCGCGGATATAGCTTTATTTGGGAGTGCAGCAGATGATAAAAGACGAACGGAATCAATTCGCAGCGTAAAAACTCCCACAAAAATTACGTAAAATAGGATTTGACATTTAGTCGCAGTGGGACATATCTTCGTTTGATTCCCAGAAAATCTAATTCTGCAGAGGGACGAAGACATGTATCGACAGTCCCTGTTAAGCTCATTCGGGCTCAAACTGATCACCACAAGAGCCACTTAGATAGCAAGTTCGCTGAACCATCAATCCATTATTTAGATAACATAGCATCCATACTTGGACCAGATCAAGTATTTTTCATATCTCAAGATGATACAGCTCGAGTCCCTATTGGCGTAACTGCGGCAAATAGGCAAGCACCTCCTCTAGTGCACATGGAATATCAAATTGCCTGATCAAGATTGGGTAATCGCTGAGCGTCATAAATTAATACCATCTGTTTATGCTGGTATCAAAATCACTTTCAATATGCAAGGACAACCGCAAGCCGTTAGATATTCTGGACCAACATACGAAGTGGAAAGCATAGTTCATCTACTACTAATACTCGCGCGCAGGACTTTGAGACGCTTCTCGAACTTGAAGAGTTTGGACCATTAGCTAAAACTGACCATGGACTAGTAAAACCAGTGGTAATCATGGCGGTTGATGGAGTGCCAGATGAAAATCCACGTTATCAAAAAGTCATATTGTTTGCTATACAACACTTTAAGCGACATGATCTCGATGCATTGTTTTTAGCTACCAATGCTCCTGGAAGAAGCGCGTATAACAGAGTAGAGCGCAGAATGGCTCCTCTTAGTCGGGAACTGGCTGGTTTAATATTGCCTCATGACCATTCAGGGTCTCATTTGGATGAACGTAGCCTTACAATTGATGAACATTTAGAAAGATCTAATTTCGAATTTGCAGGAAATGCATTAGCTGAAGTATGGAGTTCAATGGAAATTGATGGCTATAATGTTAATGCAAAATATGTTGGTGCAGGTGAACAAGATCTTCCCGATTTTCCAGACATTAAATGGTATTCAGAACATGTGCGAGAGAGCCAATACTTGCTTCAAATTGTAAAATGTAGAAATACAGAATGCTGTCGTCCAAGAAGTGACCTATTTAGATTACTAGACAATAGGTTTCTTCCACCACCTGTAAAAGTAAAACAAACAGTTGATGACTTGGTTTTGGATGAAGGAGGGCAATTTCTTAATCTTCCAGTCAATTTAGCTCTACGCTTAATTGCTTCATTCAAAGATTTCCTGCAAATGCCCTACGATTAATACATTAATTGACAAATGTTTACGTAAGCATGGGGGAGGGGTAAGAGCTTTGCTTACTTTTGCTGACAAGGGGGTTGAGCGGTAAATAATTGTAATAAATCTGCTTACGTAATACTTGAACGGCCCGTATGTGGTACTCTTCACTGCAGTTTTTGTGAACTGAAGAATAAAATCTTGAGCCTACTTTTTGATTGGTGCAAATGAAAAATAGGTTTTTGTAGCTGAATCATGTGATATATTAAGTATTTCTTGATTTAGTTTGAGAAATAGGATCACGTATCGTATAATTTTTCTCTAGTTTGAGAGACATTTTACAAGAAATCCGCCAAATTCGTTAGATCAATTAGTTCAAAGACGTTTTGCTCTTGGTCCAATTTATGCGAAAGGCCCTGCGGGTCAACAGCAAACTCGGGCCTTAAGGTCTGTTTGGTGAAAACTGCGACATGTGAAACCTACTTAACGCTTGGCAGACGCACAAATCGATTGTGTGTCATCTGGCTAAATAAATAAATAATGTTCGCTCGGCCAGACTGCCGGGCGCGTTGCTTTCACCCGCTGTGCGGCTGGCCGAGCCCGCGATCATCAGCATCGCACAAAAGGCGGCGGCGGTGGCTTCCGAAAGTGAAAGCAAATCGAGGCTGCGCCAACGCCGCCGCTGACGATGCTGATATCACTGGACAACAAATTTTAGTTTTTTAATTGTATCTTGTGGGAAAAGTGCACTTCTTTGTTAATTTTGGGGCGCTGAATCCAAAAATGACAATGAAATAAAAAAATTAGTTGCGGTTTAGAAAAAAAACTTTTTATTTTTAAGGATATATTAAAAAAAGTAACAAGATTCATATACTTATAAGAATCACTATATGCGCTGTCTTTTTGCTGTTCTTTTATGGATCGTTTCTGGAGCATCTCTACCAAGAGTCCAACAGTAGTCTGCAAGCATGGAAGGATTCCACGTTCCCTGGTACCTTTTTTCCATTGTTGAAATATCCCGATGAAAACGTTCGCCGTGCTCATCACTTACGGCTCCGCAATTGTCAGGAAAAAAGTCCAGGTGTGAGTGTAGGAGATGTATCTTAAGAGACATATTATATATATATATATATATATATATATATATATATACATATATTATCTTTTGATACGATGACAGCATATTTTTGACAAGGGTTTTATAGTTGTCAGCTTTTCTATTTCCCAAGAAATTAGTGACCACCAGACAGAAATCATTCCAGGCAGTTTTTTCAATACCTGTTAAAATGTTTTCAAACTGTGTATCTTTCAAAATATTTCGAATCTGTGGCCCAACAAAAATACCTTCTTTAACCTTTGCCTCACTTAGTCTTGGAAATTTCTGACGCAAGTATTGAAAAGCTGACCCATCTCTATCTAATGTCTTGACAAATTTTTTCATTAGGCCCAACTTGATATGCAGTGGTGGTAATAAAAATTTTTTCGAATCTATTAATGGCATATGCTGTACATTTTTTTGACCTGGCTCTAGGAATTGACGAACAAGCCAGTTTTGTCTGGTGTAATGAAGTGCCTTTGCCCGACTGTCCCATTCACACAAAAAACAGCAAAACTTTGTGTAGCCTAGCTGCAGCCCAAGTAAAAGTGCAACAACTTTCAAATCGCCACAAATATGCCATTGGTGGTCATCGTATTTTATGCATGTCAATAGGTACTTCACATTGTCATATGATTCTTTCATGTGAACTGCATACCCTACAGGAATAGATGGTAAAATATTTCCAATATGCAATAACACTGCCTTTAAACTCAATGTTGAACTGTCTATAAACAATCTCCACTCTTCTGGGTTATAGTTTATATTTAAAGCCGCCAGTAAGCCGGTAATGTTATTGCAGAAAACCAAGTTATTCTCCATATTGAAAAATGGTTCTAAGTCTTTGTGGCGTTTACGAAAAACACATACCGAAACATCGTCTTCTAACAAGTTCCACTGCTGCAGTCTTGATCCAAATAACTCTGCCTTACATTTTGGAAGTTCTAAATCTCTTACAAGATCATTTAATTCTGACTGTGTTATTTTGTGCGGTTGGTGGCATGACGTGCTCGGTATAAAATCAGGATCTCTTGACGTTGATGGCATATGTTCTTCCTGACGAATCACTCGATCGCCATGATCTGATTCGTTTTTTGATTCGCAAGTGTAGGATTCTGGGGGTTTTGGAATAGGATTTTCGTCACTGTGAGGCACAGGTCTCATCGCAGATGGTATGTTTGGGTAGTTAATAACCGATTTTTTTTTTTGAACATACCTGTGGCTTGTCCAACACAAGGTACCATGCAAAAGTAAAAATCGTTAATATGATTTGTAGGTTCTCTCCAAACCATTGTGACAGCAAAGCGCATAGACCGTTTTTTGCCATTTAACCAGCTCCTCAGACTTGAAGCACATGTATTACAGCAGATGTGAGGTGCCCACTGTTTGTCTTGATCACCTAGTTTACAACCGAAATAAAGCTGATATGCCTTTGTTATTAGTGAAGTAATAGACCGTCTCTGAGACGCAAAAGTCACATCACCACACACGTAACAAAACTGATCTGGATTGTTTACACACTTTCGAGACATCTTGCATGAACGCTGTCAGTCAACTGAGGAAAAAATGGCTAATATAAAACAATATAATGTACACGTATGTATAACGTAACACAATCATGCCGATTACATCATCTTTCCTTGCCGAATATAAAAATATAGCACGTGCATTCTTGTGATTTACAGTATATTAACACTGTCACAGCAGGAACACATATAATTACCGTATCTCTAAAACTTGAACTAGTATTGAAAAAATAAGTTTCATTCCGGTTTTAGCACATTAAAAAAAGTAATATTTTGTTGATTTTATTTAGGATATTTTTGCCACTGGGCGAGGATTTGTTGTAATCAGAAAATGAGATATTAGTAATGTTCTAATGTATGTCCTAAAACTTTTGGCACAATCTATTTATACGATTTTTTTTTTTAATGAAGACATTTACATATTTAAACACTAACCAGTTATCATAAATTACAACTCAATACTTAACTAAACTATACTATCGAAGTATGCGTTTCAGAATTACTCATAGTGAAATATACAGGGTGGCGCATCGATAACGAAACAGACGCATTTACTGGCAGCTCAGTTTTTTTTGGAAAAACGCTCAGACCCGTCGATTTTGTTTTCGAGAGGGACACAAGTGGCAAAAAATCACGTTAGCACGTGCAGCCCCCTAAGCGGGAGTGACACCATCCCCAAAATCTTAAATGGAAAAGGGGGTCGAGTGATACCTTATTTTAAAGGTCTTCCAATTCACTTTATAATGATATATAAATCAACACAATTCACGAAGTGCTTCTCATACATAGCACCTTTCCTTTATAATTGTCTACCATCAGATCTGAAAAGTTTGAGTAACAATAATTTTAAAGTTAATATAAAGAAATTTGTTCTCGATAATACCTAATTTTATACTAAGCTTTCATCTTGTAACTGCTGTGATTCTACATTTAATGTTAATGTTAATCTTATGTAGCCCTGGTTGGTACCAATCGCAGCTGTTAGCTGATATACCCGCCAGGTAAAATAAAGGCGTATTATTATTATTATTATTATTAAAAGTTAGGTTGTTTGTCTTTGATGACATGTAGCATGTATTTTTATGTAACTTTATTTTTATATTTGTTTATTTGTGCATGTTTACTCACTTGTCACTTTTCATTTGTTTGTGTTTTGTTTACGAATCTGTTGCTGTTTACTTTTAATTTTTATATCTTCCCCCATATAATATAATATATTTTTTTATTTTTTTAAGTTACTTCTAAGCATGGTTTTTGATTCTGCTACGTACTCTTTGGGCATTATATCATGCATAGGCTACAATTTTTTTTCTGCTTCAAATTTTCTTATTATCTCTTGTGTATTTTTCTTTGTATTTGCATGTACCTGATTTTAGCCCTGGTTGGTTCTGAAAAACAGCTTTTGCTGATGTAATCCGCCAGGTAAAATAAAGGCCATTTATTATTTTTTTTAGCAACAAAGTTTTGTCAAATCAATCGCAAACTATGTACTAAATTCCTATTTAAAAAAGTACGAGATATTTCCTTATCTTTCTTGAAGAAATAACTTTTTTGCCTCAAAAAAACGCTCCATTAGCTATTTTCAACAACAAAATGATAAACAAACCATGGGCGTAGTGAAGGAAAGCATTTACTTATTAAGTAAATTCTTTTAGTCAAATTTCTTCTGAAAGTAGTACAAACTAATCTGATGTACCTGTTAAAGTCTACTTTAAGCTTTAAATCAATAAATCTTCAAAACTACTGAACTGAAGCTCATGTATTTTACATCATTATAAAGGGAATTGAAAGACCTTTAAAATAAGGTATCACTCGACCCCCCTTTCCCTTTAAGATTTTTGGGTTGGTGTCACCCCGCCCAGGGGGCTGCACGTGTTAACGTGAGTTTTTGCCAAACTTGTGTGCTCCTCGAAAACAAAATCGACGGGTCTGAGCTTTTTTCCAACAAAAAACTCTACCGCCAGTAAATGCGTCTGTTTCGTTTTCGATGCGCCACCCTGTATACTTTTCGTCATCTAAAATAATGATTTTTCCATTTTCAAAGTGCACCCGCTTCGGTTGACGACAACTTGACAGTTGACAAGTTGTACTTGACAGTATTTGGGGCACTTCAGTCTCTTTCGATATCTAAGACCAGTCCTCCTCAATTCCAACGATGTCGTACTCTTAGATGATCTCTAACGACGAGTCAGTCTCCTTGTTCACATTCCAACCTGATTTTTTTCTCTATCCTTACTGAAGCGCAAAAAACGTATACACATACACGAAACGAACGATAACGCAGATCTGGAAAGGCGTTACGTTGCCAGATGGACGATAACTACTGGTAGGGCATGGAAAGGATGTCTATGGACTAATTGTATGGGCCTGTTTGACTAACTTGATCCATTTTATTTCATAACTATTTTTTTTCTCAGGGCATTTTTTACTTAATTCTTTACAAACTGATGACGTCGTTGCCCAGGCAGGGGACAGTCAACCTACTTTTTTTGACTAGACTTGTTCGGCAATCAAACAGCTAAGCGGAAATTGCGTAACATACTAGTAAAAAATCACTCGGATTAAATTGTCACAGCTTTTCAAACCAAGTTTCATAATAAATTATTAAAAAATATACCAGAGGCGTATTAGGAGCCCCTTCCCTCTCTAGACATATTCTCTATGCCGCTCTTGAAATATACCCATTTATCAAGACTTCGAAAATAATGTGCCCTTTAATACTTCTACCTAAAACATCCCGAAAAGCTTTCTTTACAATATGTTACCATCCGTCAATGCTTGAAACGTTTTTGTAGCAGCCTTACAAAAGGCGGTGAGCTTACGTATTGTATTGCCGTAATTTACGGGCGAAAACTTATTTCCTGTAGGCTCCGGGGCATCTTTAAGGCGGACATGTCTATTGGACTGCTGACATATTTATTAGCGGCTTGGACAGTTTGAATAGGCTTTCTGATGAGTTTGTGTGGTGCATGGATAAAAATGCCAAGTGACGGCTAGCCACAAGCCATTCAGGAGTGTTCGTAAGAGCTTTTCGGAATCAGTGGCATGTCATGTTGTGCAGAGAGAGGACAACCCTAGTAGCACCGTGAACATATTTTAAGCTTATTTAAGTTTAAGGGTGGATTGTCAAATCAACAGTCCGTTATTCTCCACCTATAGGGTAACAGTCCGTGAAATACAGCGAATGGGCTTCCAGTTCCAATCAACAAATTTTAGCAAGCAATAGCTATGAAATGTTGAAAACAAAATACTGTCAAAGTATGAGATGACAGCTTGTCATTGAAACATCACCAGCTTATTGAACATTAAGAAATTACATATAATTTAGTCAAAATTTAAAACAGGTCGTATTTGAATAAAATTCATGTTTTTATTTAATATTGTCGATTGTTTATTCCTGTTTATATTATTTTCTTCAATTGATTCTAGGTTAAATAATTAGACATTATTTGAATAACAGCTGATTATACATCTTGACAGTGGGGATGTTCGATACGATCCTATATTTAGAAGTATCGATACTTTTGCTTCCCATACCCGATATTTTGGATCGATATTTTTATATATGACACTTGGGTGTATCGATACATTTCACGAGTATCGTCATCTTTCGGTCCGGACTGTGTCAAAAAGAGTGACTAACTTCAGATTCCAATAATAATAGTATCGATACTTCCTAAAACGATAAGAATCGATACATATCGATACTTTTCGTGGATCTAAACATCCCTAATCTTGACAGCTTGTCGTTCTTGTCAGCTGGGCTGCAGGGTGCGGTGTTGCCTTTACTATCTTACATTTTGCTGAAATCTTATGACAAATAAAAGCTTCAAATGAAATATTGACGAATATGAACGGATATATACTCTAGGCGCTGAAGAAAGAAACGAAACCCAAACAAATACACGCATATTGCTCGTGAGTGAGTGTTTAGGCGCAGGAGACATTACAGCACCGCATCAAGATATTATGGGTAGTCATCAAAAATTTCATACAAGATAATTATTATCTTTTACAGTAAATTTCAGTTAGAGATTCACAAATGAGTTAACTACACTTTTTAGTTATTAGTAAGCTGCGCGCACTCATTCAGAAGAGGAACTTGAATCTTCTGAATCGTTTAAATGAATTATTAGAGGTTCAATTTGGGTATCGATGACATTGTCCAAATCCCACATTTTGACCTCAACCTTCTCCCGAACGTGGCGGATACAGTTTTTCCATTCCTCTGCCGTAACTCTATTGACTGCGATGTGAAAGAGATTTTTAACATCAGAAAATTTATAAGTATTATTATTCGATGCCACGTATTGCTTTATGTTGGCCCAAATCAGCTCAATAGGGTTCAGCTCACAATGGTAGGGTGGCAGTCTCAAGACAGTTTTATTTTGTTTTTTGGCCATTTCGTCGATCATTTTAAAATCGTATTTGTATTTATGTCTATTGACTATACTTATCAATTCACCCTTGACCATTGTTTCATCAAAATCGATCTGTTTTGAGGCCAGCCATTGTTGTATGTTTGCTTTTTTAGTTGCCATTGTGGGAATATTTTCTATTTTTCTAGAATGGTACGGGGCATTATCCAGTACCATAACAGCGTTATTCTCCAGCTTTAGTAACATTTTGGAGAACCAATTTTCAAAGGAATTGCCGTCCATCTCCTCATGATAGTCCCCTGTCTTTTTTGATTCAAAGGCCCACAGTGCTTCGGGAACAAAGCCGTCTTCACTACCTACGTGACAAATGATCAGCCGTTTGCCTTTTCCTGGAAATAAATTATTCCTTACACTATGGATTGATTAAATTTAAAGGAATGAGGCAATTGAGTTCATTTAGCTGAATTTAAGAGTCACGGAATGCTGATCAAAAACTGAAAAACGTAGAAAATTGAAGTTTGCAACTTCTCAAAATCCATTCATAGCAAATTGACTGCACCCAAAAATGATAATAAATTTCAAAATAACGCTTAAAAGAGGGTCGAAGTTTTTTCCTAATGACTGCACTGCGAATGCACCATTTTTGGAGAATATCACACATTATCTGCTATCACAGCATATTATTTGCCCGAATTTATCAAAATTAAATTGCCGGATAGATGAAGGAGCTTACCTGCAAGATTTTTCAATCCAGCCGAAAGACCGTCTAGAAAAGCCTGCCTTGATGATGTTACTGATTTGTCGACCCAAACTTTCGCTTGAGTATGTCCAGCATTCACCCACGTTTCGTCCAAATAGTAAATTTTTCTTTTTTCATCGCGAAACTTCCGAATCTTCCTAAGGTATTCCCTTCTCCACACAACAATTTCTTCTTTCTCTATTAACATACTGTTTTTTCCCCGTTTCAAGAATCGAAAATTAAGTTCCTTCAAAAGTTTTCGGAATGTGGTTCTTTTAAATGATGGAAGATCCTCATCAGCATTAACTAATCTTAATATCTTATCTACTGTAGGTATCTCATTTCGGAAGAAAAAATTATGCACTTTCCTCCTGATGGCAGTTCTGTCAAAGTCATCTACTCCGTCCGTTATCCTTTTTCTTGCAGGATACGGTTTTGGCTCAGAAAGTGAGTGAGTGCTCCTATATTCCTTAATGATCCTATAAACACTGGACCGACATACTCCAGAAATATGTGCTACCTTACATATAACTTCGTCCACGACCAAATCGGGTTTTTCTTGAATTTGGTTTTTGTATATATTTAATATTATTTGTTTTTCATTTGCACTTAAATGTAGCTTCTTAGCCCTTTTTTTGGGTGGGGTTCGTCGGCTGTATCTGTGTCAGACATCGTATCTTAGGCAATATATAAACAAAACGTTCCACTCGCGAAAAACGAGTATACGCTACTGAATGCGTAATGCGTATGCAATGCAATCCTGTGCGTGAATTAACTGTTAGATGCCTGTCGTGTCATCTACAATCACGTTTACAAGTCCAAACCTGTGCAGATTCGTAGAGCGCCGACGACTGCTAGTGACCTTGAATTTGTCTGTAGATCGATGTTACTCCAGTCAATTTAGGTTCAAAGTGGATGTTTTCTAAACCAATTTGTTGTTCCTACATCAAAAATATATCGATGATGTTTTGTACTGGGAGCTCATGAAAGATCAAGGTAACTTATTTTAACAGTCATCCTTTTTCTAGTCTCAAGATGACACGAAAAAGGGTATGTGGATTCACTAGAAATACACTGCCGAGGATGTTTAGACCTAAAGTGACTGGAGTATATCCGTGGATGCTTTCGAGGGATCTGTTCACGTGCTGATCACTGTTTACGTTTAATGTCTTTCTTCAGCGCCCAGAGTTTAGAATTGATCTACCACTGATCTTGGGACGGCATTTTCCTTATTAATTTTCTTCGTAAATAGATATTTTTGATTCTGACTTATAATATCTAGACGATGAATAATAGATGGATATGGATACATTTACAAATGTCGATGTTTTAGGACCCAGAAATGCAGAATGTGCTTTTTGTTTACATTTGGTGTAAATCATAAATTGGAAAAAACTGTTTTTGATGTAACAAAAGAACCAGTTGGAATACGTTTTATATCCTTTTTTTTCTGGCAAAATAAAAATCGGTACATTTCTACAGGTACGTATTATGTACTACAACACCCGGTACGTGATATACAGACAAAACTAGATTGCCATGCATGAACAGTCGTCAAAAACAGTAAAAAAGACATCCTACTAAATATAATAGCTAGAAAATCGCCCTATTATTTCTCTCATTTTCATTGGTCCATTTAAATAACTGACCGTCTTTTGTGAAATGATAAAAATTGGAAATTCTAGGAAAGTTATCCTAATTCTAAATCACAGAGATATAATATTACATCTATAATCTACCCTTATTTATAAGGCAACCGTTTTTTCGCGACTTTGTTCAACATTTCAATAGAAATCACTGATATCGATGAGGTCTTTTCCTATTGGTCCAAGAGACCGTTAAATATTAATGTTGGTGAAATTCGCCCTTAACGTTTCATTGTGGTAAATAACAAGGAAATGGTTTTGAGCTACCTCGTAGATATACTGTCAGAACTAAGACGCCGTTTAGCATTCAATATTGGTTTTAAAGAATCTAATGAGATTATTAGATAGTGCTGCTCAGAATCGTTGCAAAGGATTTTGGAGAGCGACCAGGATGTTGATTGTACAAGTTGTAATAAAGAAGTTGATATTTTTGTCAGGAAAAGATGCCCTCAAAACACGGACGATACAAAAATATACTTTTTTTTCATCGACGGCGCTGGGTGACGCAAAGGCGCTTGATCTACCGCTCATCTTGCGACGGCCCTGATTTTTTTCCTCCTACCGAACTTCAACGACACTACCGATTTCGTCCTTTTAGGTTCTTCAACTCTGGAACTGGGACCTCGGTTGGCCGCGTGCTACTGATCAGCCGGCCGGCCGGGCCGCGAGTTCGAATCTCGCCTTCGCCATGGATGTTGTGACGTCGTGTGTTTGTCCATAATTAGATATATACAATTACCAACCTAGTTTCTGGCTGCATGGCTTGGTCCTAAAGCCAAATAAAAAAAAACTCTGGAACAATGGTGTGGGTAGAATTGAATTTGCCTCTAAGCGTTGATCCTGAAACTTGGCAGCTAGTGCTGTAGACTATTGGTTAGGTCCGCCCCCCGGAATGGAGGAGAGGGGGGTCCATTTTTCTTTTCTCTCAAGTTGCTTTTAACTGAACGTATTACGGTGATACCGTGGTAAGTGCCTATGAGGCCGCGTGGTGCAACTAGAAAGCGATTGCCAAAAATCGTATGCCTTATCTAAAAAAAATAGAATATTTGTTTGAAACCAATGTTTCCAACTAAAAACCGGAAGTGTCTGGTAATAACACGTAACGCCGTCCCGTTCGTCGCCGAGTCGCCATTTCATAACGATAAATGTGACGGAGCCCTTTCTAGTCGTTCGTGTCTGCTTCAGTCAAGCACTAGTTCGCACATAAATTACCTTGCAGAGTCGTTGCCCTCTTCTTGTGATAATTATACAAAGACGTACCACGCGTATTTTATATTCGGATATATTCTTGATTATAACATAAACATTTCAACATTCTGAAGGTGGAACTCGACAACAATGTCCCTATTATCTAAGTAATAGCGTAAGGGCATTTGATTTTTCCGAAAAAAATCGAAAAACATTTGAGAAAATATACTAAGTGACAAATAAATCCGAACACCCAGTTTAAATGGTTTTATTTTAATAAAAGTCGGTGAATGTATTTATCTTACTGTAAATAACAAGTGAAAAAATGTTCAGCCTTATCAGTTGGACATTCCGGTTTTTATACTGCTTTTTTTAATTCACTAACGCTCTAAAAATGAATATTTCAGCCGCAGTAAAGAATCAACGTTGGCGAGTTTTGGTTCTTGTCATCCTTTACGATCGGTTACGATGCCTAGAGTACGGAGACCTGTACGATTTCGTCAACTTAGTGAGTTTGATAGGGGCCGTATAGTGGGACTTTCTTTTCGGGCAATTGCAGTGAGAGTGCAAAGAAGTGTAGACACTGTGGTTAGGTGTTGTCAGGCATGGCTTCGAGAAGGCCGTACGCAAAGACCAAGGGGCACTGGACGCCGCCGTAGAACAACAGACCGTGAAGATCGCCGCCTAAGATTATTGGCCTTAAGGGACCGTTTCTCCACTACCAGGTCCATTGCAAATGAATGGTATGCAGAACACGGAAGACCTATTAGCATGCGAAGTGTTTACCGACGAATGAGAAGTTTTGGCTTGTTTTCATACCGGCCACACTGGGTCCTCCCTTTAACTCGAGAACACCGACGTAATCGCCTTGAGTGGTGCAGACAACGGTCACTCTGGGATCAGGAATGGAACATTATTGTCTTTCGTGACGAGTCTCGATTTTGTTTAGGCATGCACGATGGTCGTGCCAGGGTTAGAAGGCGACGTGGTGAAAGGAGGAATCCACAGTTTTTTGTTGAAAGACATGTTCATCACACTGTTGGAGTTATGGTTTGGGGTGCTATGGCTTATGGTTCCAGGTCACCTTTAATCTTCATCAGAGGTAACATGAACGCGCAGCGTTATATCCACGAAGTTCTAGAACCCCATCTTTTACCCTATCTTGACACCCTGGCAGATCCAACTTTCCAACAAGATAATGCCCGACCACATGTTGCAAGAGTCACAATAGACTTCTTTCAACGTAATGATGTCACATTGTTACCATGGCCACCAAGATCTCCCGACTTATCCCCAATTGAGCACGTGTGGGATTTGATGGGTAGGAGATTGCTCAATTTGCAACGTCCTCCTCGGACTCTAGAAGCACTTCGAGAGGAGTTGGTGGTTGCCTGGAATGAGATACCACAGGAGGACATTGACCACCTGATCAGAAGCATGCCTAGGCGCGTTGAAGAATGCGTAGCACATCAGGGTGCATCCACACATTATTAAAGGTCAAAGGGCTTTAAAGCAGTGCAATCATTTTGAAATTTTTATCATTTTATTAAAATAAAACCATTTAAACTGGGTTTTCGGATTTATATGTCACTTAGTATATTGCTTTGCATTGTTTTTTCGTTTTTTTTTTTCATTCATAAAATACATCTCTTGCATTTTTTTGCAACGGCATTCCGCATTGTCTTCACAACTACCTCATTATAATTTTCACCGTTTTTTTTCTTCATAATCCACGCCCAACCTTTCAGGATCAGGTTTAGTTGCTCTGGACTACTAGTTTCCAAAAGCTCGTATTTCTTTGCCTTGCAGAATTCCGGTATTTTACGCTACACTTTTCTCAATTCAGATCAAAATTAGTCAAAGAATCACTTTCAAAGCGACTCATATTCACTACATAAGCCGACTAGCACTGTTCAAAACAAAATTAAAAAATCTATTGACAATAAAATCAGAAAAATTGTTTAGCGTCGTTTTCTGGTTTCTAGGAGAGTATTGTAATTTTTGGTGACAACAGCTGACAAGTTTTGCCGCGGGTAAACGGCAATTCAAAATCGCGTGTTTGTGATGGGAATAAATTAAGACGAGGGAAATAGCCTTTATAATAAGTCGTTTAATGCAGACTTTTTTCCACATGACCGCCTGACACTGTACAAGGCTCATATAAGACCTAGCATTGAGTACTGCTCACATATTCGGAGTGCTGCCGCCCCGACTACATTATCCGTGCTCGATGCTCTCCATAGGAGACTGATCGATGACTCAATGGAGTTGATTGATTTTTTCGCTCTTTTTCATTAATTTACATCAAATCGGTGCATTTATTTTTAGGTTGGTTTGCATTGCATGTGCATATTTTCTCACACAAAAAGTTTGGGTGTAAGAGTAGCCAACGGGTTAAAGTTCGTAAATTTTTGTGATTCTAATAAAGACATTTCATTATTATCATCAACTGGTGGACAGTTGCTTTCCAACAGTGAAAATTTTACCCAAATCAAATCTCGATATTTTCGGAACGGATAGAGATATCGAGTTATGGTATTCGGGAGGTTCTTGACCAACTCCTTGAGAACACGTCCAGGCTGCGGCCGGTACAGTTCTTTTATTTATGCACTTATACAGGGTGGACAAAGGAAGTCGGTTTTTTAGCAAAGTTTGGGGCTATGTCAGACTCAATTTTTGATCTTGGAATTTTTTAATGCATCTTTTTAATCTGTGGACCATCCTAAAAAAATGATTTTTCAAATTTTTCTAAACTTGGCTATAACTCAAATAACAGAATTTTAATAAATTGTTACATTTATCCCTAAAAAGGGACTTTTTTGGGGTTTCTCTTGAGAATGGGTATGCTCTCTCATACTATTGCATAAAGTGGAATTCCTTAAGCCCGAAAAAAGATTGAAGCACTCATTGAACGTTATTGCCTCCGGTGGCGGGCAGTAAAAATTTGCTACTTTGACATTTTGTAATTTAAACCGAATTTATGAATTTTACTATGCAATTAAACAGTTTAATGAACAAATCCAAGTTTCTACTCTGAACATAGGGATGTATTCTAGTGCCGTAATATCATTTTTTGGTTTGGTAAGAAGTGTTAATAACTTGAAAATGTGTAATCTTCAAAATGCTATGATGCTATGCTATGAATTTTTTATCTTTCTCATTTTATTAAATTTTTAAACATCAAATAATTTATTGATGTAACATTTTAGAAAACAAAAATTTGAAGATTTGCTGCCTTATAGGGCCACTCTGTATATGAATCACAGCCTGGCATCTTCGTGGCTTACTTTCCAGAAGGTTCTCGGGATAATTTTTCTCGCTCTTACACATTTTTTTAATCTTATACAATTCTCCCGTTCTTTAAGAAAAAGACGAGGCATTTTTAGAAAATAAAGTTATACTGTCAAGTTTACAGTCAATATTATTGTTATTTGACAATTGCATGTTTGAGGTGTACCAATTTTTGCAAACTTGCAATACATTTTGATGTAGTTTGGTTAATATTTCTTCCATTCAAAATCACTATAATTCCTTATTCAATCACTGGCATCAATTTGATTTCACTGTTCCATCTTCCTTTTGTCTGTGCGGGCGCCCATATTCATTGTGCCGTGCTGATTATCATTATGTTCGCCCAATTTCCTGTGTTATGTCATTTTGTTTGGAATATCGGAATTTCCGTTCAACAAACATGTGATTTTCTGTTGGTACAAAGTGCTCGTAACCTAGTTTCAGTTTGTGCTTATGTGCGGTACGTTCGAGTACGGTACCTGTGGTAATTTGAATAAGTCTTCCGAAGTTACGTGTGAAATTTCAGTTTGTTGTTTGCAACAACAGGTAGCGATTCCTACATTTCCATCCCGTATTTACCAATGAAGCGTGTTTTTCCGAAATTCAATTAAGAACTTTCATAATAATCATATCTGGGCTGGACCTCACTTCAGCATAGTAGCTCGCCAATTTTTTTATGCATTTTTTGACGGAAATTGGATCGGACGCGCAGGTCCACAGTCATGGCCACGCAGGTCACCGGATATAAGTCCGTTAGATTTTTTCTTTTGGGGCATTTAAAGTCGCTCGATTACAAAACTTCAGTCAACACTAAAGAAGAGTTAACCCAAAGGATGCGAGATTCATGTGATCAGATAAGACACTTGCCGGGGATATTCCGAGTCAAAGTTAAGACGAGCTAATGCTTGCATTATTGTTGAAGGAGGGCATTTCCAGCAACTATTATGGGTCTCGTTAAATATTTTTATTGAAATAACTGTTTGAGTGCCAATTTCACCATCGTTAATATTTGACCGTCAATTTGGGTCAATGGGAAAAGACCTTGCCGAAATGCAATTAGACGAAAGCTGTCAAAGCTAACTGAATATCAGTGATTTGTATTGAAATATTGAATAAAATGGTGAAAAAGCGATTGTATTATAAACAAGAGCGCTTTTAGATTCCAACACGATGCTTTTCTACAGTGAAAACAGGACAACTTTATGTATTTTGCTTTTTCTTATAAAGTCACAAATGATACGTCGGTTATCTCGTTAGCCAATAGGAATGCGACAAATAATATATCGATTTTGTAGCTGTTAAATATATACAGGGTGTGTCAGTTTATTGTTGCATAACTTTAAGATTCGATAGAACTTTTAAAATTAATGCATAGAGTCTATATAAACATGGGTCGAAAAATGCGTGGCTTCCGAAATACAGGGTGTTTAAATTTACTTTCTAAAATAGTTTTTTTTAAATATTTAGAACAATATTTGATATATAACAGTCAAAATTGGTATACAAGGGTTTTTTGGTACGACGAAACGAACCAAGGGCATAGTTTTACTGTAGCCGCTAGAGGGCGCTCTCTACTGCACCTGTAGTGTATTAAAATGACCGAAAATTTTTTCTTAGTGCAATTTTTTGCTTTTTGAATAAAAAAACTGATGCGTCGCGCTTTTCAACATAAAAAAGCTCTCTTGTGAATTTTCGTTATAGTTAGCCGTTTTTGAGATATTTCGATTTCTAAGGTTCGATGCATTTTTAATTATTTATGATAAAATAACGTTAAAAAGTCAGTATCTCGATAATTTTTAGAAGTAGGCTGTTTCTGCAAATATTTTTGAAATTGAAAGCACAATAATGTTAGTTTTGTTGTCTGTTGAAACCTGAAACGGTTTTTTGCAATTGTGGATGCACGAAATTTAGTTTCTTTTACCTGTTTTTTTTTTTGTAAGTTTTATAAAAATGCCATTTTTATTCTCCAATCAACAGTTAGCGGATATTCATTTTGTGTATGGCTTTGTAAATGGAAACGCACCAGAAGCAGCCAGAGAATACGCACGAAGATTTCCAAACTGACGACATCCAAATCGCTCAGTATTTGTAAGTGTGCATCGCCAAGAAATTGAAAATGGTTTTGGAAATCTCCAAAGGGATCAAAATATAAATGTTCGTCAGCGCAGATTTACCCGTATGATTCTGCGTGAGCTTGATAGAGATCCGACCACAAGTGTTAGGAGAGTTTCTGGTGCCTTGGGAATTTTAGCAAGCCATGTTCACCGTGTTTTTAGAAATGACCATAGACGTCCTTACCATTTGCAACCTGTCCAAGGACTACAGCCAGGGGACAGAGAACGAAGAATAACATTTTGTCAGTGGATCCTTGATAGAACTGATAATAATAGGGAGTTTTTAAGTAACGTTTTATGGACCGATGAGTCATGCTTCACTAGACGTGGAGTGGTAAATTTTCATAATCAACATATTTGGTCGCATGAAAATCCGCATGCAGTTCGGGAAAGAAATTTTCAGCATGAATTTAGTGTGAACGTGTGGATTGGTATCTACCGTAATCGACTATTTGGACCCTACCTTTTGCCTGCAAGGTTAAATGCTGCGACCTTCTTGGAATTTTTAAAGGCTGAACATGCAAATATGTGGGATGATGTTATGTTAGATTTAAGAAGATTGACCTGGTTGCAGCTTGATGGTTGTCCAGCTCATTATTCGAGAATAGTTAGAAACTGACTGGACGAAAATTATCCAGATAGATGGATCGGCCGTGGAGGACCAGTCGCCTGGCCTCCACGATCCCCTGACCTAAATCCATTAGATTTCTTTGTGTGGGGATTTTTAAAAGAAAAAGTGTACCAGACTCCCGTAACCACAAGAGATATGCTAATATGCTAATAGACAGAATCAGGAATGCATGTTATGAAATAAGGCCTTATTTGAATAATGCTATACCACGTTCGATCATTCGTAGATGGGAATTGTGTATTGAACAATTGGGTTGACATTTCGAGCAACTACTTTAGATTTTGTATGTTTGTCCTAACTATTAAATAGCATTTTAGTTGTAAATAATTAATTTAATTTGTTAAAAATAATATTGGAAAATTAAACAAATCAATATTCTGTTTTTTTTGTGTTTATTTAGAGTTAGGAATTATTGCTGTGTTTAAAAACACAATCTAAACGATCATCTTAATTACTTGTAATGCCCAAATCGAAAAAGTAAAAAAAAAATATTATTTTCCCATAAATAATTAAAAATGCATCGAACCTTAAAAATCGAAATGTCTCAAAAACGGCTAACTATAACGAAAATTCACAGGAGAGCTTTTTATGTTGAAAAGTGCGAAGAGTCAGTTTTTTTATTCAAAATGCAAAAAATTGCACTAAGAAAAATTTTTCGGTCATTTCAATACACTACAGGTAACATACAGTAGAGAGCGCCCTCTAGCGGCTACAGTAAAACTATGCCCATGGTTCGTTTTATCGTACCAAAAAACCCTTGTATACCAATTTTCACTGTTATACATCAAATATTGTTCGAAATATTTAAAAAAAAACTATTTTAGAAAGTAAATTTAAACACCCTGTATTTCGGAAGCCACGCATTTTTCGACCCATGTTTATATAGACTTTATGCATTAATTTTAAAAGTTCTATCGAATCTTAAAGTTATGCAACAATAAACTGAAACACCCTGTATAATAGGTTTGGACGTTTGTTAATGCATGGCAATCTCGAATTTGTTTTGTTCAATATACTGAGTGTCTATACATGTTATCATTATAGCTACATACCTATTTGGACTTTAGCTTATCTGGATCTAAGGTACAGAAGTGTAGTTTCAAAAAGACGTTTTTCCGGTTCGTTTTTTTTTAATTTCCAGCGTTACCAATGTGTAACGCCTCTGGCGAAACATTTCATTAATAAAGGACGTTATGTACATATTTTATGTTTATTCGTTTTATCGAATGTAGGCGTAATCTAAGCAAATGCGACTTTCGTGTAAATTATCAGAATCGTGCAATAAAGTGCGGACCAGTTGGAGTTTGTTCGGCAATGGCCTTCACTTCCTCGCCAGTTTTGACATAGCAAAGTAAATTCCTTAAATGTTTCTGGATATACTTATTTGATTAATTTTTGACAAAAGTCGACATCTAAAAAATGCGAAAATTTATTTATTTGACGGTTTTCTACTTTCTGGCTATTTCGGGACAATAGAAACATGGGTTGTTCAAATTTATACTGGGGCTTTCCGGTTACCTATTCTGTGCTAATGTCTTAATTCTTTGTTGCAGGTTCATCTGCAGCTAGAGCGGCATCTAAGAGACCTGCCCCGACATCGCCAGATGGCATCGGGTCACCGACGTCCTCTGTTCCGTTAACTAAGGTAGGTGATGAAATGTGTTCTTTTTGGTTGTGTTGATATACTTGTGCAATGTGCTGTCATGCTTTGTGCCGGTTCGATCTTTATGTGTTCGGTTGTCTCGTAATAGAATAATAGAAGCTTTAACGTCATACTCATTAATATCATATTGAGGAAACGATTTAAAAAAATGAGCTGATGCTATATGCAACAATAATAAAAATGTTACGTTTGTGTACGTTCGGAAACCATTTTATAACTCTTGGAAGTATACTAAGTGACATATAAATCCGAACACCCAGTTTGAATGGTTTTATTTTAATAAAATTTTGTATAAGTACTTAATGAAGCATAATAAGTAAATGATAAAAATTTCAAAATGATTGCACTGCTTTAAAGCCCTTTGACCTTTAATAATGTGTGGATGCACCCTGATGTGCTACGCATTCTCCAACGCGCCTAGGCATGCTTCTGATCAGGTGGTCAATGTCCTCCTGTGGTATCTCATTCCAGGCAACCACCAACTCCTCTCGAAGTGCTTCTAGAGTCTGAGGAGGACGTTGCAAATTGAGCAATCTCCTACCCATCATATCCCACACGTGCTCAATTTGGGATAAGTCGGGAGATCTTGGTGGCCATGGTAACAATGTGACATCATTATGTTGAAAGAAGTCTATTATGACTCTTGCAACATGTGGTCGGGCATTATCTTTTTGGAAAGTTGGATCTGCCAGGGTGTCAAGATAGGGTAAAAGATGGGGTTCTAGAACTTCGTGGATATAACGCTGCGCGTTCATGTTACCTCTGATGAAGATTAAAGGTGACCTGGAACCATAAGCTATAGCACCCCAAACGATAACTCCAACAGTGTGATGAACATGTCTTTCAACAAAAAACTGTGGATTCCTCCTTTCACCACGTCGCCTTCTAACCCTGGCACGACCATCGTGCATGCCTAAACAAAATCGAGACTCGTCACTAAAGACAATACTGTTCCATTCCTGATCCCAGACTGACCGTTGTCTGCACCACTCAAGGCGATTACGTCGGTGTTCTCGAATTAAAGGGAGGACTCAGTGTGGCCGGTATGAAAACAAGCCAAAACTTCTGATTCGTCGGTAAACACTTCGCATGCCAATAGGTCTTCCGTGTTCTGCAAACCATTCATTTGCAATGGACCTGTTAGTGGAGAAACGGTCCCTTAAGGCCAATAATCTTAGGCGGCGATCTTCACGGTCTGTTGTTCTACGGCGGCGTCCAGTGCCCCTTGCTCCTTGCGTACGGCCTTCTCGAAGCCATGCCTGACAACACCTAACCACAGTGTCTACAATTCTTTGCACTCTAACAGCAATTGCCCGAAAAGAAAGTCCAGCTTCCCGAAGACCCACTATACGGCCCCTATCAAACTCACTAAGTTGACGAAATCGTACAGGTCTCCGTACTCTAGGCATCGTAACCGATCGTAAAGGATGTCAAGAACCAAAATCCGCCAACGTTGATTCTTTACTGCGGCTGAAATATTCATTTTTAGAACGTTAGTGAATTAAAAAAAAGCAGTATAAAAACCGGAATGTCCAACTGATAAGGCTGAAAATGTTTTCACTTGTTATTTACAGTAAGATAAATACATTCACCAACTTTTATTAAAATAAAACCATTTAAACTGGGTGTTCGGATTTATATGTCACTTAGTATAGTTATGATTCTTTGAAAAACAGAGTCTATCTCTTGGTGAGCAAGTTGTGTGTACTTTTAAAGTTATAACATTTCTTTAATATCTTTATTTTTTTCATAATGGTGTTATGAGGATGAACATTGAAACTCTCTATTTTTTTTGAAAATCAAGTCTTGGTTAATATTGGTTGACTGAAATATAGTCTAAAGCTTATACAGGGTGGCCCAACGAAAAAGTCGCACCTCCACTTGTGACTCTTCTGGTATATTTTGGGAAAAACGCTCGGATACGCCAATTTTTGTTTCTACGGGAACATCTTTTCATCTATAGCCGTACAATACAGGGAGATCCTAAAATAAGATATTGGGTTCCACTTTAGATCTTTAAATGGATAGCTCCATTTTTTTATTTTTAGATTTTCCACGAAAACGCATATTAAAACAAGAAAGATTGATATTCAAATCAAGTTGGGTACTTTATTTTGAAGGTTCATTTATACCATTTATGTATGAAAAATAATATCGCTCAAATGTTCACCACGACTGGATTTACAGACGTCCACGCGATGGTCGAAATTTTCAATGACATTTTGCAACATGGTCGATTCTATGGCATTTATCTCGGCAATGATGTTGTTTTTGAGTTCTTGGAGGGTGGCTGGTTTGTTGACGTAGACTTTGCTTTTCAAATATCCCCATAAAAAGAAGTCCAAGAGAGTCAAATCGCACGATCTTGGTGGCCATGGCACATTTCCTCTGCGCGAAATCACGCGATCACCGAAGAAGGACTCCAATCGATGGATATTGACGTTGGTTGTGTGGCATGTTGCACCGTCTTGTTGGAAATAAACATCGTCCATATCCATTCCTTCAAGTTGCGGCAAAAAATAGTCCTCTATCATCACGAGATATCGCTCAGAATTGACGGTAACGGCGTCCCCGGCCGCATTTTCGAAAAAGTAAGGTCCGACGATGCCTTTTGACCACAATGCATACCACAGAGTCACTTTTTGAGGATGCATCGGCTCCTCTTGATACTCACGGGGATTTTCGTTCGCCCAGATGCGGCAGTTTTGCTTGTTTACCGTGAAAGTGAAATGCGCTTCGTCGCTGAACATGATTTTTGATGAAAAATTGGCATCAATTTGGCGGTGTTCAAGGAGCCAATCTGAGAACGTTCGGCGCGAAAAATGGTCGGCCCGACGCAGCTCTTGCGTCAGTTGGATCTTGTAGGCGTGTACATTCAAATCCTTGAGGAGAATGCGGAGCAAACTGGTTCTCGAAATGCCCAATTCTTGGGATCGACGCGTTGTTGATTGTTTCGGATCGTCTCTCACTCTCTCCTTCACAATAGCAATATTTTCCGGTGTGCGAACGCTCCTTGGCCAGCCAGAGCCTGGCAGATTTGCCACAGAACCTGTTGCCTCGAATTTACGCACCAGACGACCGATGGTTGTTTCGTTTGGGCGGTTGTTGCGACCGAAATGTTCATGAAGCGCGCGAAACGTATTTTTTATTTTTGTACCATTTTTGTAGTGCTCTTGAATAACTTTAATGCGGTCTTCAATCGAATACGACTGCATAGCGATCAATTGTAAACATTCAATTAACAAAATGACATGTCGGTGACAGAAAACAAAGATGGCGTCTATGTCAAATTGACGTTTACTTTCCTGCGTCCGTATTGGACAACCCATTATAATCAAGTTTATACCTATCTTCAGTCGTTATGAAGCTATATGAGTTTATATTAAAATTTTATAAACTGTAAGAATAAGGGATTATATCTTTAGAATAATAATCAATATAGTTTCCGTGGTAACAAGTCTTCACTTTAAAACTAAAAACAAGTCTCCGAGTATTGAAAAAAAAACTCTATAGATAAAAATACGTCCTCCTAGAAATCAAAATTGACGTGTCCGAGCGTGTTTCCCAAAATATACCAGGAGAGTCACAAATAGGGGTGCGACCTTTTCGTTGGGCCACAGTGTATAGCCTAGTATGACGCTTTTAAAGGGAATTGTGGCGTTATTTTTCTGTGTTCTGTGTGCATACAACAGATTGACATGGTATTTCGGGGCGCCCGGAATTCGATAAATCAAAAGTTCGTCCTGACGTACCTTTTTTAAGAATCGGATATCTGCAAACTTTGACATTTTGCTTCTGGAAATTATCTGCGTATTGGAAAAACATATCTGGATGTTTAGATACCTTTTTTTAATCTCTGTTGCAAATGAATTATAAACAGTAGCTTTGTTGTTGCATAACAGCTAAAACGTCCAAAACCATATAAAAAAAGGCGAGTCTTCTGACTGAAGAAACTGAATAGTTTCCATGCTTTTAACGTTTAATCTGCCAGAAAATTATTACCCATAAAATGGAATTTGACTGCATCTACATGAATGTATTATTATTTTCGTGACCGTGCTAGAAGCTCTTATAAGGATTTAGCAAAATACTAAAAGTTATTTTTTCTGTGTCCGGAAAAAAGTTTGACATTTTATCTCTGTTGGCAGGTGACAAAATGTCACATTTTAAGCAATTACTTTTGCCCCGGGAAAAAAATTAGTATGTATACTTTATCTGAAGTCACTTGAAATAGCATAAAAACCTTTGATCGGCGCGTCCTTTGTAATTTCATGACGTCTCATAGGCGTGCGGTCATTTATTTAGAACGATAATAATAATGTTTTTATATCACAATAAATGGATTTTACTATCTTCTTATTTTTTTGATTTGGGATAAAAAATACCTATATTGGGAGTTTAATTTATGTTGACTGAAAGTTAAGAAATGGAAAAATTACAGAATTCCAACGTTTCACATAGGCAAATATTTACATAGCAGGTAGCTATATAAAAAGGTATATAAAGACTTACATTATAGGTATTTATATATCATCCTCGCCTTCGGAGCTGTCGCTAGAGTCATCTTGTAGAGGAATTACAACGGGATTTACAGGAGGCAAAACACAATATTCATTTTCTTTTTCAATAATATGCCTAGAACACTGCTTCCATAGGTCTGTGGCAGCAATATGAGATACTGCATCTCTTATTGTGGCCAATAGCGATTCACTTAATTGAGGGGTCTGATTATGTTTTCTTACTTTTCTTTTAAAGCAGCCCAGACCAACTCAATCGGGTTAAAAATGCAGTAATAGGGAGGTAGACGTAATACTTCATGGCCATTTTGTTGAAGCAGATTGTTAACAACATACTCTTTTTCAAATTTTTGTCTTTTAATAAGATCCAATAATATGGCTTTGATTGATTTTTGTGGTATTTCCATTCCCTTATCCTTCATAAAATCAATAATGTCTTGTTTTTTTGTGCCTGTATTCGGAATTTTGTTTTTCTGTCGGGAATGGTATGGCGCATTGTCTATAATAATCACTGAATTTGGGGAAATGTTTGGTATTAACTGCTGCTCTATCCACTTTTCAAATAAGTCGGAGGTCATGTCCTCATGATAGTCGGCACATGATTCTTTGATATTTTTGGCAGATAACAGCAAGGCATTAGGTATAAATCCATTTTCACTGCCAGCATGGAGAATAATGATTCGTTTTCCACGGTTGCATGGTGCATTTAAAATGCACTTGTTGCTGTCGTCAACCCAGCCGTACTGCACAACATCATGGGTATCATACCACGTTTCATCCAGGTAAATCAGATTTCTTTTCTGCTCTCTATAGATTTTAAATTTGTGCAAAAATTCTTGGCGCAATTCAACGATTCGAGACGACTCCATAATCACCATTCTTTTATCTAATTTTTTGTATTGAAAACCACACAGTTTTACAATACAGTGCAGTGAGTCTAAGCATTTGTAATTATAAAAATCTTCAGGATAATCTTTTAATTTATCCCGTATCATTTCCAACGTGGGCTCCAAATTTTCTTTATAAAATCCGTATATTATACGACGAATATCTTCCTGAAAACCCACGTCTATTCTTTTTAATTTTTGCCCTATGCGCTTTCTGTGGAAGGAATGGTTGACTACATCTCCCCTTTTTATAACCCGATAAATGGTAGACCGACTGATTTTTGTCAGGATACAAATTCTGTTTAAAATTTGATTTTGCGAGGAATCTGGATTTTCGTTTTTCAGACAATCATACATATTTAGGATTACTCTTTGGGTCTGTTCCTCTAAATCTTTATGAAAGAATTCTGCCTGCACAGGTTCATCAACCATCTCCTCGTGGCTTGGAGCATTTTCCCAAGGTCTCCAAAGAGCCATATTTAGGACACACATGAACAATCAACACAACAATTAAATCAACAAGTAAACTGAGTATTCAAAAGTCAAAAACACACAAACTAATAAAATCTATGAAAAAACACGGACAGACTAAAGAAAACACGTTTATTCACGGCTACACTGCACTGGCTAAACTGTTTCAATTTTCAGTAGCCACCTGCACTTGTTCGGAGCTCTGAAATACACGCTTTCTCATTGGCTATGTCCACGCATAGGCGTGCTTTACTCCACATGGACCGGTGAAACTGCCTTTGATCTTATATATATATATATATATATCTATTATTTGCTGCGAAATTTGGCGATTTTTGCAGCAACAGAGCGTGTTAAATATAGATATATAAAACGCACCCGGTATTTCACAGTGTTTCAAGTGACTTCAGATAAAGTATACTTCTTTCCCGGATATTGTATAAACACATAAGCAAAGGTGGATATTTAATTTTAGAATATTTTATTATACAATAACATTGTATCAAGAGTACAATTATTAAATGTGCATTGCATGAATTACACGTTCTTTAAACTATTCGGTACAACAGTCGAAATCCGCGATTTAGCTGGCAATAATTTTTGTGACGCTACTTTGGTTACTTCTACTAAATCCGGTGGAGTCAGAGAATACTCGGAATCAGACATTTTTTACTTTATAACGGGTGATTTCTTAAGAGGTACAGGATTTGATTTTCAAAAAAAAAAACACAAAAAATTTGAAAAAAAAGATTAAATCTTTATTTGAGTCGATAGAACGCTCGATATAATTTAATGTTTAAAGATTATTTGGCGTGTTGGTGGTTTAATGTCCAATAATGTAAACTGGGTTCGAAATTTAGTCGCAAGCTTCCGAATAGCTCCCTCAGTAGGCCGACCAAATTGCCCATAAATTGGAAGCAGTGCTCGATGCACTCTCTTAACGAGCATGAATTTTGATAGTAAAATTCAATAATTTGCAAGCGTTGTTCGTTCGTAAGTCGATTCATGGTTAAATTATAGACCAAACTGAACAAGTTTGACAATGACACAAGACACGATTCACGCGTCATCTGTCAAAAACAGTGTTGCCAAAAAGATACTAGCAAAAAAATCACCCATTAGTATTAAAAATAACTTCTAAACAATCTCTAGGTTCACAATGTTTAAATCAAATTACAAAATTAAATTGACATCTATTTGATTACTTTAAGTTTCCTGAGCCACGCAAGTCTAATTGTCGCTACTAATTTCAAAATTCAATTTCTCCATCGATAATTTTCTGACTTAAATATGTAATAATATAATTTTTCAATATTAAATCGTAATGTTTCCCGTCACAGAAAAAAATTGTGTATTGTACGGGCTTTCCTCAAGCTGCAATCTACTTTTTTCCTTGTATAATAAATAACTAGTTATCTGATGTATACGAGGTTTGTTCGAAAAGTATCGCAAATTTTGAATTTTCGCGGGCGACATATGTTCGATTTTCGATCTTTTTGTGGCGTTATGTTGGTATACTTTATCTGAAGTCACTTGAAATAGCATAAAAACCTTTGGTCGGCGCGTCCTTTGTAATTTCATGACGTGTCATAGGCGTGCGGTCATTTATTTAGAACGATAATAATAATGTTTTTATATCACAATAAATGGATTTTACTATCTTCTTATTTTTTTGATTTGGGATAAAAAATACTTATATTGGGAGTTTAATTTATGTTGACTGAAAGTTAAGAAATGGAAAAATTACAGAATTCCAACGTTTGACATAGAAAAATATTTACATAGCAGGTAGGTATATAAAAAGGTATATAAAGACTTACATTATAGGTATTTATATATCATCCTGTCGCTAGAGTCATCTTGTAGAGGAATTACAACGGGATTTACAGGAGGCAAAACACAATATTCATTTTCTTTTTCAATAATAAGCCTAGAACACTGCTTCCATAGGTATGTGGCAGCAATATAAGATACTGCATCTCTTATTGTGGCCAATAGCGATTCACTTAATTGAGGGGTCTGATTATGTTTTCTTACTTTTTTTTAAAGCAGCCCAGACTAACTCAATCGGGATAAAAATGCAGTAATAGGGAGGTAAACGTAATACTTCATGGCCATTTTGCTGAAGCAGATTGTCAACAACATACTCTTTTTCAAATTTTTGTCTTTTAATAAGATCCAATAATATGGCTTTGGTTGATTTTTGTGGTATTTCCATTCCCTTATCCTTCATAAAATCAACAATGTCTTGTTTTTTTGTGCCTGTATTCGGAATTTTGTTTTTCTGTCGGGAATGGTATGGCGCATTGTCCATAATAATCACTGAATTTGGGGAAATGTTTGGTGTTAACTGCTGCTCTATCCACTTTTCAAATAAGTCGGAGGTCATGTCCTCATGATAGTCGGCACATGATTCTTTGATATTTTTGGCAGATAACAGCAAGACATTAGGTATAAATCCATTTTCACTGCCAGCATGGAGAATAATGATTCGTTTTCCACGGTTGCATGGTGCATTTAAAATGCACTTGTTGCTGTCGTCAACCCAGCCGTACTGCACAACATCATGGGTATCATACCACGTTTCATCCAGGTAAATCAGATTTCTTTTCTGCTCTCTATAGATTTTAAATTTGTGCAAAAATTCTTGGCGCAATTCAACGATTCGAGACGACTCCATAATCACCATTCTTTTATCTAATTTTTTGTATTGAAAACCACACAGTTTTACAATACAGTGCAATGAGTCTAAGCATTTGTAATTATAAAAATCTACCGGGATAATCTTTTAATTTATCCCGTATCATTTCCAACGTGGGCTCCAAATTTTCTTTATAAAAACCGTATATTATACGACGAATATCTTCCTGAAAACCCACGTCTATTCTTTTTAATTTTTGCCCTATGCGCTTTCTGTGGAAGGAATGGTTGACTACATCTCCCCTTTTTATAACCCGATAAATGGTAGACTGACTGATTTTTGTCAGGATACAAATTCTGTTTAAAATTTGATTTTGCGAGGAATCTGGATTTTCGTTTTTCAGACAATCATACATATTTAGGATTACTCTTTGGGTCTGTTCCTCTAAATCTTTATGAAAGAATTCTGCCTGCACAGGTTCATCAACCATCTCCTCGTGGCTTGGAGCATTTTCCCAAGGTCTCCAAAGAGCCATATTTAGGACACACAAGAACAATCAACACAACAATTAAATCAACAAGTAAACTGAGTATTCAAAAGTCAAAAACACACAAACTAATAAAATCTATGAAAAAACACGGACAGACTAAAGAAAACACGTTTATTCACGGCTACACTGCACTGGCTAAACTGTTTCAATTTTCAGTAGCCACCTGCACTTGTTCGGAGCTCTGAAATACACGCTTTCTCATTGGCTATGTCCACGCATAGGCGTGCTTTACTCCACATGGACCGGTGAAACTGCCTTTGATCTTATATATATATCTTATATATATATTTGCTGCGAAATTTGGCGATTTTTGCAGCAACAGAGCGTGTTAAATATTGATATATAAAACGCACCCGGTATTTCACAGTGTTTCAAGTGACTTCAGATAAAGTATACTTCTTTCCCGGATATTGTATAAACACATAAGCAAAGGTAGATATTTAATTTTAGAATATTTTATTATACAATAACATTGTATCAAAGGTACAATTATTAAATGCGCATTGCATGAATTACACGTTCTTTAAACTATTCGGTACAACAGTCGAAATCCGCGATTTAGCTGGCAATAATTTTTGTGACGCTACTTTGGTTACTTCTACTAAATCCGGTGGAGTCAGAGAATACTCGGAATCAGACATTTTTTACTTTATAACGGGTGATTTCTTAAGAGGTATAGGATTTTATTTAAAAAAAAACACAAAAAAATTGAAAAAACGATTAAATCTTTATTTGAGTCGATAGAACGCTCGATATAATTTACGGTTTAAAGATTATTTGGCGTGTTGGTGGTTTAATGTCCAATAATGTAAACTGGGTTCGAAATTTAGTCACAAGCTTCCGAATAGCCCCCTCAGTAGGCCGACCAAATTGCCCATAAATTGGAAGCAGTGCTCGATGCACTCTCTTAAACGAGCATGAATTTTAATAGTAAATTTCAATAATTTGCAAGCGTTGTTCGTTCGTAAGTCGATTCATGGTTAAATTATAGACCAAACTGAACAAGTTTGACAATGACACAAGACACGATTCACGCGTCATCTGTCAAAAACAGTGTTGCCAAAAAGATATTAGCAAAAAAATCACCCATTAGCATTAAAAATAACTTCTAAACAATCTCTAGGTTCACAATGTTTAAATCAAACTACAAAATTAAATAGACATTTGATTTGATTACTTTAAGTTTCCTGAGCCACGCAAGTCTAATTGTCGCTACAACATAGCCTACTAATTTCAAAATTCAATTTTCCCATCGATAATTTTCTGTCTTAAATATTGTAATAATATAATTTTTCAATATTAAATCGTAATGTTTCCCGTCACAGAAAAAAATTGTGTATTGTATGGGCTTTCCTCAATCTGCAATCTACTTTTTTCCTTGTATAATAAATAACTAGTTATCTGATGTATACGAGGTTTGTTCGAAAAGTATCGCAAATTTTGAATTTTCGCAGGCTACATTATGTTCGATTTTCGATCTTTTTGTGGCGTTATGTTGGTACTGATGACCCTCCCTAATGTTGATAATATCGGCCATTTTGAATGTTCAGTCAGTTTTTGATCGCTATTGTGCGTGGACGTGTTTTAGCTTGTCTCCGATTTTTGTCTCTTCCAAAAAACGGATCAAAGAATTTGTATTAAATTTTTTGTAAATAACAACTTGACGAGCGCGGACATATTCCAAATGTCGACTGTTGCATACGGCGAAGCGACTTTAGACAAACGCAACGTTTATCGGTGGTACAAAATGTTCTCAGATGGCCGAGAAGATGTGAGCGACGAAAAGCGTCAACAACAGTCGAAAACATTGACGAGTTCTTGCCGCAGGGTAGAACGGTTAATAAGGAATATTACCTTCAAGTAATGCGTAATTTGCGAGAAGCAACCCGCCAGAAACGCCCGGATTTGTGGAAGAACAAAAATTGGCTTTTGCACCATGATAACGCCTCTGCTCATGCATCGTTACTTGTGCGCGAATTTTTGTCCAAAAACAACACTCCAATAACACTGGACAACAAATTTTAGTTTTTTAATTGTATCTTGTGGTAAAAGTGCGCTCTTTGTTAATTCTGGGGCGCTGAATCCAATAATGACAATGAAATAATTTGCGGTTTAGAAAAAAAACTTTTTATTTTTAAGGGTATATTAAAAAAGTAACAAGATTCATATACTTATAAGAATCACTATCTGCGCTGTCTTTTTGCTGTTCTTTTATGGATCGTTTCTGGAGCATCTCTACCAAGAGTCCAACAGTAGTCTGCAAGCATGGAAGGATTCCACTTTCCCTGGTACCTTTTTTCCATTGTTGAAATATCATGATGAAAACGTTCGCCGTGCTCATCACTTACGGCTCCGCAATTGTCAGGAAAAAAGTCCAGGTGTGAGTGTAGGAAATGTATCTTGAGAGACATATTACAGCCCATCTTTTGATACGATGACAGCATATTTTTGACAAGGGTTTTATAGTTGTCAGCTTTTCTATTTCCCAAGAAATTAGTGACCACCAGACGGAGATCATTTCAAGCAGTTTTTTCAATACCTGTTAAAGTGTTTTCAAACTGTGTATCTTTCAAACTATTTCGAATCTGTGGCCCAACAAAAATACCTTCTTTAACCTTTGCCTCACTTAGTCTTGGAAATTTCTGACGCAGGTATTGAAAAGCTGACCCATCTCTATCTAATGCCTTGACAAAGTTTTTCATTAGGCCCAACTTGATATGCAGTGGTGGTAATAAAATTTTCTTCGAATCTACTAATGACATATGCTGTACATTTTTTTGACCTGGCTCTAGGAATTGACGAACAGGCCAGTTTTGTCTGGTGTAATGAAGTGCCTTTGCCCGACTGTCCCATTCACACAAAAAACAGCAAAACTTTGTGTAGCCTAGCTGCAGCCCAAGTAAGAGTGCAACAACTTTCAAATCGCCACAAATATGCCATTGGTGCTCATCGTATTTTATGCATGTCAATAGGTACTTCACATTGTCATATGATTCTTTCATGTGAACTGCATACCCTACAGGAAGAGATGGTAAAATATTTCCAATATGCAATAACACTGCCTTTAAACTCAATGTTGAACTGTCTATAAACAATCTCCATTCTTCTGGGTTATAGTTTATATTTAAAGCCGCCAGTAAGCCGTTAATGTTACTGCAGAAAACCAAGTTATTCTCCATATTGAAAAATGGTTCTAAGTCTTTGTGGCGTTTACGAAAAACACATACCGAAACATCGTCTTCTAACAAGTTCCACTGCTGCAGTCTTGATCCAAGTAACTCTGCCTTACATTTTGGAAGTTCTAAATCTCTTACAAGATCATTTAATTCTGACTGTGTTATTTTGTGCGGTTGGTGGCATGACGTGCTCGGTATAAAATCAGGATCTCTTGACGTTGATGGCATATCTTCTTCCTGACGAATCACTCGATCGCCATGATCGTTTTCTGATTCGCAAATGTAGGATTCTGGGGGTTTTGGAATAGGATTTTCGTCACTGTGAGGCACAGGTCTCATCGCAGATGGTATGTTCGGGTAGTTAATAACTGATTTTTTTTTCTTGCACATACCTGTGGCTTGTCCAACAAAAGGTACCATGCAAAAGTAACAATCATTAATATGATTTGTAGGCTCTCTCCAAACCATTGGGACAGCAAAGCGCATAGACCGTTTTTTGCCATTTAACCAGCTCCTCAGACTTGAAGCACATGTATTACAGCAGATGTGGGGTGCCCACTGTTTGTCTTGATCACCTAGTTTACAACCGAAATAAAGCTGATATGCCTTTGTTATTAGTGGAGTAATAGACGCAAAAGTCACATCACCACACACGTAACAAAACTGATCTGGAATGTTTACACACTTTCGAGACATCTTGCATGAACGCTGCCAGCCAACTGAGGAAAAAATGGCTAATATAAAACAATATAATGTACACGTATGTATAACGTAACACAATCATGCCGATTACATCAACTTTCCTTGCCGAATATAAAAATGTAGCACGTGCATTCTTGTGAATTACAGTATATTAACACTGTCACAGCAGGAACACATATATGTAATTACCGTATCTCTAAAACTTGAACTAATATTGAAAAAATAAGTTTCATTCCGGTTTTAGCACATTAAAAATAGTAATATTTTGTTGATTTTATTTAGGATATTTTTTGGCTGTTGATCAGTATTCCCCAGACCTGACTCCCTGTGACTTTTTCTTGTTCCCGAAACTGAAAAATGAGTTTTCTAAATGCTTCGAGGATTGGAAAAAACGTTATCACAAGTGTATAATGTCTGATGGGGATTACTTTGAACGGGACGACAAAATAGATATTCTTGAATAAATAAATAATTCTTGAAAACACATGAAATTCGCGATACTTTTGGAACAAACCTCCTACTTTGCAAAACTTTTCGCCTATAAAGTGATACAACTCGCAGTTCGCTTGCTCTCCTGTTTCCCTATTACTTTTATCTAAAATCTGCTTAAAGTTCCTGCCCAAAAACACGTGGACAGCGTCTATAGCCCTGTCAAATTATGGAAACGCGTGATCTAAAGCTTGTGCATGTGCATGTTTTCGCTTTTCGCAACGACTATTAAACTTTACTTGTTCACAAAACGGACGACAACAGTTATTTACCTAACAAGTGTTAGGTATATGATCGTTTCTAACAGCGTGCGGAAAATACTCGCTTTCAACACGCAAGGCGCGTCCAGAAAGTAGCACTTGTGCGGAAAGGTTACGCGTGCGGAAAAGTGCTACTTTCTGCACGCAGATGCGAGTTGAAAGTGGTGGAAAAAATATACGATAAACAGTGTGGGTTAAGGAATAACTATGTTTTCCGCTTTCATTTCATCATCATCGATTTATGTGTATACAGGGTGGTTTCAAAGTTGAGTCATTTATTTTAACGGCTTATAGTTTTGATATACAAAATCATCTATATAAAAGTGGCATAATAAGAAAGTTAGTTTATATTATTCAAAATTATTAAAAAAAAATATGATTGAATGAATACCGTTTTTACAAAAACTGTTCAAAACTGTCCCCATTTCCACGACTCTTTACAAGCTCCTAGATAAAATCCTGACGTCTACGAATCTATTTTTCAAAATTTTCAATCTTTTACTATTTCTTTTATTATGCAACGAGTCCTAGAAGAAGCAATTAAAATAAATGACTCAACTTTGAGAATACCCTGTATCTGCTTATCTTTGCTATGTTTGTGTATTGTACATACATATTCTGTCTGGGGTACGTATTTCTCCATTTTTTTTTTCAAAATGCTTATACTAGTGAACGTAAGGTGGTACTTGTGAGTATGGATAACGACAAATAAATAAAAAGATTAAATTCACGGAAGAATCAATACGAAATCATAACAGACATAATTTACCATTGGAAAGTGGTTATCCAAAAGGTGTTGGAAATGGGCAATAAGGCAATCAATATTTGAAAGGAAAGCAAGCACAGGTAGGCCAATACAGATTGCGCGGATCTGAAGAATGAAAAATAAACAATGATCTGTTTGCGGACGTTTATTATGCCTCCTTTCATACTTTATTATATAAAAATTACTACAAGCTTCATGAAAAATCTAAAAACTAAGAAAAAATGCGTGTCTCCATTTAGAAATCTAAAGTGTAAGGCAATATCTTAATTTGGATCATCCTGTATAGTAAGGCTATAGATGAAAATACGTCCCACTAGAATTCAAAATTGTCATTTCCGAGCGTATTTCCCAAAATATTCCAGGAGACTCGCAAATGGGAATGCGAACTTTTCATGGGCCACCCTGTATGTATTAGAAGAAAGCTGAAACATATACTAAGTGACATATAAATCCGAACACCCAGTTTAAATGGTTTTATTTTAATAAAAGTTGGTGAATGTATTTATCTTACTGTAAATAACAAGTGAACAAATTTTCAGCCTTATCAGTTGGACATTCCGGTTTTTATACTGCTTTTTTTTAATTCACTAACGCTCTAAAAATGAATATTTCAGCCGCAGTAAGGAATCAACGTTGGCGGATTTTGGTTCTTGACATCCTGTACGATCGGTTACGATGCCTAGAGTATGGAGACCTGTACGGTTCGGGAAGCTGGACTTTCTTTTCGGGCAATTACAGTTAGAGTGCAAAGAAGTGTAGACACTGTGGTTAGGTGTTGTCAGGCATGGCTTCGAGAAGGCCGTACGCAAAGAGCAAGGAGCACTGGACGCCGCCGTAGAACAACAGACCGTGAAGATCGCCGCCTAAGATTATTGGCCTTAAGGGACCGTTTCTCCACCACCAGGTCGATTGCAAATGAATGGTTTGCAGAACACGAAAGACCTATTGGCATGCGAAGTGTTTACCGACGAATGAGAAGTTTTGGCTTGTTTTCATACCGGCCACACTGGGTCCTCCCTTTAACTCGAGAACACCGACGTAATCGCCTTGAGTGGTGCAGACAACGGTCACTCTGGGATCAGGAATGGAACAGTATTGTCTTTAGTGACGAGTCTCGATTTTGTTTAGGCATGCACGATGGTCGTGCCAGGGCTAGAAGGCGACGTGGTGAAAGGAGGAACCCACATTTTTTTGTTGAAAGACATGTTCATCACACTGTTGGTGTTATGGTTTGGGGTGCTATAGCTTATGGTTCCAGGTCACCTTTAATCTTCATCAGAGGTAACATGCACGCGTGGCGTTATATCCACGAAGTTCTAGAACCCCATCTTTTACCCTATCTTGACACCGTGGCAGATCCAACTTTCCAACAAGATAATGCCCGACCACATGTTGCAAGAGTCACAATAGACTTCTTTCAACATAATGATGTCACATTGTTACCATGGCCACCAAGATCTCCCGACTTATCCCCAATTGAGCACGTGTGGGATATGATGGGTAGGAGATTGCTCAATTTGCAACGTCCTCCTCAGACTCTAGAAGCACTTCGAGGAGTTGGTGGTGGCCTGGAATGAGATACCACAGGAGGACATTGACCACCTGATCAGAAGCATGCCTAGACGCGTTGGAGAATGCGTAGCACATCAGGGTGCATCCACACATTATTAAAGATCAAAGGGCTTTAAAGCAGTGCAATCATTTTGAAATTTTTATCATTTACTTATTATGCTTCATTAAGTACTTATACAAAATTTTATTAAAATAAAACCATTTAAACCGGGTGTTCGGATTCATATGTCACTTAGTATATTTTGATCAAAAGTGTTAGTGGTGTTGGTGATACTTCTGATGCATGTTTGCCTGAATTTTGATTGATCAGTTCTCCAAATTTTCTATAGGAATGCTACCTATGAATGTAAATGGCTATCCTAAAAACTATGCACTTTGTATCTAGTTAATATCTCTAATAGAGGGTGGCGCATCGAAAACGAAACAGACGCATTTACTGGCAGCTCAGTTTTTTTTTTTTGAAAAACGCTCAGACCCGTCGATTTTCTTTTCGAGGGGGACACCTTTAAAATAAGGTATCACTCGACCCCCCTTTCCATTTAAGATTTTAGGGTTGGTGTCACCCCCGCCCAGGGGGCTGCACGTGTTAACGTGATTTTTTGCCAAACTTGTGTCCCCCTCGAAAACAAAATCGACGGGTCTGGGCGTTTTTCAAAAAAAAAAAACTGACCTGCCAGTAAATGCGTCTGTTTCGTTTTCGATGTGTAACCCTGTATAATTACTGACTACTATCTGTTAAATTGCCGAACGTTGGGTTTGATACTGATATATATTTTACTTTCAAAGACGAATATTTTATGTTTGCTAAGAATACTTTAATAATCGAGCAGATTATGCAAATACTCAATGTACCTATTATTATTTATAAAGAATTACAATCAGATAAATTACCAGTTTAACTTGTCAGCTTCCATAGATCAAGACAACAACTATAAGTATGCGAAAACATGCTACAAGAACTACTTGCCTTAAGTAAATATTTTTTATAGAAACCACGATAGTATTATTTAATGCATGCTTGCGTTTTACTGTATGACGAAATTTTTCCCTTGACAATCGACACACTTAAAAAAGTTCTGTATATAAAATGAAACGTTTTTATTTTAACATCCTGTATATTTAGGCATCGAAAACGGTGTTGTTCCGAACAATTTAGCAAGACAGGAATGGCAAAAGTATCAAATTCAATGTGGCCACTAGAGGGCTTTTTTCAACGTTGCTATAGAAATTATTTTTCTCAAAAAAAAATTAAATAAATGCATTGCTATGATAGCGAATATGAATTTTAACAAAAAATATGAATCACTTACTTACCTTTTAGCGATATTTTGTAATATTTTCAAAAAGAGTGATTTTGTTTTGTTGAATAAAAGAATTCCTGAAAAAATAGTTTATAAAAAAAAATGGAAGGAATTTCCGTATAAAATTTACTTTTGCCTAAATTTTAGGTTAGGAACATGATATTAAGACGCGCCTTTCCGCCAGTTGGCGTGGAAAGTGAAAGGTACATTGCACAAGGATATCATCTCATCTGTTGTGTTTTCATCCAGCTTATGCTTGTTTTGTAACCCACACTGTTTATTATAGGAAGAAACTCTGGACATAATTGGACAGTACAAACCCGAAATATTTTGTTAAGGTATAGTTATATTTTATTTACTTGCACACCTGTAGTTACTACTAGCTTCAGATCTACCTTGCACCGCTTTAACGCTAAGATTAAGCTAACATTCAAGATATATATATATATATATATATATATATAGGTGAAAAATTAAAGCTTCCGCCTTTTGTTGGGTACAAAATTTAAGCAAAGGACTCTTTATACTTTTTTAATTCTCTCTAGCTTTCAATGGACTTTGCCATCATCATCAGGAGCTGCAATTACAATGATAACAGTAGCAACAAAAGTGTAAAATGAATTTAAATTGACTCAACTTACAGTAGTATGTGAGGATGTTGCTAATTGTTGTTTACGTATAGGATGAGGGAAACGTCCAGTAACATGGTGAGAGTTGGATAGATGGTACAATGGTCAAAATTATATAAAATATGACAAGAACAAGTTAAAAACAGATTAAAATTATTTAAAAAACATTAGAGCATTACATCGGGAAGCCACTTGATGATTGCACAAAATGGTGGTCATGGAATAGTGAGTGAGATGAAACCCTTTGACAGAAGGCCAAAGGTTGTCAATGTCTGTGTTGAAAGATGGAACGAATTGTGGGCGTGTGCCAAACGTCGCCAAATCACTTCAGATGATGTGATTTTCAGAATGTTATGTGAGAAATTGTTAAACCGACCAGAGGCAGTTGAATAAACTATATTTTAATTAATGGGAATTTAAATTAACAATTATTAATAAATCGTGAGAAGAGAATTATTAGATTTTGAATGGATGAAGCCTAGCATCACTTTTGTGTGATGTAATCCTTCCTTTAAGAGATCTGGAGGTCTGACCTATGTATATTTGGTTGCAGTTGTTGCAATTGATGGAGTAGACTGTGTTGTTTAAGGAAGGATTACATCACACAAAAGTGATGCTAGGTTTCATCCTGAAAGATGCGCTCTAGCATCTCATGTTAACACAACAGGGCATTCTATGAATTACACAAGTATCAAAGTTCTTGATAAAGAAAAACACCTTTCCAAACGTTTATTCCTGGAAATGTCCCACATTTTAATGAATAACAACTGTATCAACAAAAAGACAGATGTTAAGCAACTGAGTGTCATTTACTCATATTTGCTAAACTGCGAAAAATTGGAGAACTTACATATCTCCCCAAATTTCAACTCTTCACAACCATAATTAGAATCTGTGTTTTGGCCGATTCTACCAGTAAATTTCATTCCACTCAAAATATAATAATTCTCTCCTCACGATTTATTAATAATTGTTAATTTAAATTCCCATTAATAATAATATAGTTTATTCAACTGCCTCTGGTCGGTTTAACAAATTCTAACATAAAATTCTGAAAATCTCATCATCTGAAGTGATTTGGCAACGTTTTGGCACACGCCCACAATTCGTTCCATCTTTCAATACTGACATTGACATCCTTCGGCCTTCTGTCAAAGGGTTTCATGTCACTCATCATTCCATGACCACTAATTTGTGCAATCATCAAGTGGCTTCACGATGTAATGCTCTAATGTTTTTAAATAATTTTTAACCTGTTTTTAACTTGTTCTTGTCATATTTTATATAATTTTGACCATTGTACCATCTATCCAACTCTCACCATGTTACTGGACGTTTCCCTCATCCTATACGTAAACAACAATTAGTAACATCCTCACATACTACTGTAAGTTGAGTCAATTTAAATTCATTTTACACTTTTGTTGCTACTGTTATCATTGTAATTGCAGCTCCTGATGATGATGGCAAAGTCCATTGAAAGCTAGAGAGAATTAAAAAAGTATTAAGAGTCCTCTTTGCTTAAATTTTGTCGAAGTACCCAACAAAAGGCGGAAGCTTTAATTTTTCACCTAACTGGTCTAGACGACAATGACCACGTCTCAAGTTATATATATATATATGTTTCTTCTTTACGTCATACAGGGTGTAATTTAGTTGATGGCTAAAAATACAGGATATCATTCCTTAGCTCATTTCAGTAAGAAAAGTTTATGTAAAATAAACCTCTTAACTTAAAAAAATTAGGAAAAAATTCGTAGGATGCGGTTTTGTTTAATTTTTATTTAACTAAAGTCAATTGATTAAAATAAGTGTTTATAAACACAACAAAATAAATGAGGATTCAAAAAATGATGTGTATCATGTCATTTGTCATTTCTAAACCGGTTTGTGACTTTGATACCTCATTTGAAAGGTAATGAAACGTAGATGTTTCCTAATTATTTTGTACGTGAAATTTGTATGCGACTTTTTCTAGTAAACTGAAGCTTTTGAGATGAACGAAGATTTTTTAACAAAAATCGAACTATTTTGAAGCTTACTGCATGATATAACGTCAATAATGTACATTTAAGTATCAATTTTCGTATTTTAGAATATTTTTTTTGTAAAACAAAAAAAATCTAACGAAACACCCGATTTTCAAGTTTTATAACTTGGTTAACGTATAAGGGACGTTAATTTTATAGAATCTTAAAAATTAGTATAATTCGAAAACGGCTAATTTTCGGACAGTAGTTCCTATAGTAAAATCTACTCAGATTGGCTTGTACTATCTCCCCGTCACCCTGTATAAAAGCAATGGCGTACCAATTTCCTGTATACATCCGATACGGATGCAACTGGTAGACATATCATAAAATATTCTACATCAAAAAAATGCATATTGATGCTTAACAGGAGCACGTTTATCAACTCCGTGTAACAAGTCCTACAAGCATTTACAATAAATGACTCAACTTTGAAAACACCCTGTATTCACAATTTCCATGAATGTACTACTAATACGCCTCTTGGACCATATTCAATATTAAAAACGCTTATTTTCTTTCCAGATCTCGACCGCGAGCTCTGGCCTCGTCCGCAAAGAACGTTGCGCTAGATGTGAGCTTCCGGTCTCGCTCACGGAACGCCTTAAAGTAGGCAAACTGCATTACCACCGCACGTGCTTCAAGTGCGCACTTTGCGCCACGCTCCTCACTGTCGACAACTACTACCGGACCGAGAGCGGCGACATCTGCTGCGAAGTGTGTCCCGATGAAGAAAAATCCGCTTCCGAAAGGCTTCTTCGACAGCGCTCCATGAGCGACGAAGAAAAAACCGCCGGTCTCAGGACGCACTCGCACGATGAAGAAGACGACTATAGTGCGATGTTCGAAACAGCGATGGAAAGCGTGCAGTCGAAGATCCTGGATGAGTTCGCCGACGCGCGGTCCCACTTCGTCAGTCAAATGACTTTTAACAGCGAAGAAAACTCAAACTCGGAAGTTGCCGACAGTGAAAGTGCCTACAAAGACATTGCGGAAACTGTGGACAGTGACAGTGGTTTACCTAGTGTTAGTTACAAGTTTAGCCATAAGCTCGAGGAAACTCAAGATGTTACCAAAGATGAGTCTGATGACGTCAAGTTATCTCAGAATGAAGACAATTTAAAGCACAGTGAACTAGAAGAGACAAGTGATATTGAAGCACAACTTTTGGACGAGAAAGATTCAGAAAGAAGCGGCAATAATTTGAATGATAGTAAAGTAAGTTACTCGAACAAAGAAGACTTAGGAATTAGCAGCAATGTTTCTGATACAAGTAGTAATGATATAAAAGCGATAAGTAAATTAGATGATTCCGAAAGCAGACATTTAGTAATTGATATCAGAGCCAGGAAAGAAGACACTACTAGTGCTAGCAGTGAAAGTAAAACAGATAAAGCATCAATCTTGAACGAGAAAGATTCAGAAATTAGCGATAATAGTTTGAATGATAGTGAATCACGAAGAACAAATTACTCGAACACAGAAGACTTAGGAATCAGTAGCAATATTTCTGATGCTACCAGTAGTAATGATACAAAAGCGATAAGTAAATTAGATGATTCCGAAAGCAGAAATTCAGCAACTGAAGCTAGTGATATTAGAGGCAGGCAAGAAGACATTACTAATGTTAGCAGTGAAAGTAAAACAGATAACTCGAATAGCCACTTAGTTGATGCTACAAACGAATCGGTAACTTCTAAAAATAACGATGAAGATTCAGCAGCGGACTCGAGTGTAGTAATGATCGAAAGTAGTCCAAGTGATGTTATAGTGATAAGTGATTCGGTTTCAAGTGAATATTCAAAGGAGCAAAGTGAAGTCTTCGAAACCTCAGCGATAGAAGAACCGGTTGCTGAGAAGAAGACTGAAGAAAAGTATCCCGTTAATTTGAACCCCTTTGGAGATGAAGATGAAGAAAACGAAGAAATGGCGTTGCATTCTTCACAACCTAAGAGCGTGAAACCGACACCTGCTAGAAGGTAATTATGAGTAATTTGAGGTATAACGCTGTCGTTTTCTATACAAAGAGTTTCCAAAAAATATTGCAAAAAATCAAGAGGCATTTATTTGAACTATTGTAAAGATGCAGAGATTATTTCAATTTTGAAAAATATTTAATCGATTCTGTTGACGCTTGGACTGACGCGCAAATGTCAAATCTCCATGCAGAAATGATTTTTTGTTTTCCAAGGCACTTGTGATTTTTTTAGCAAAAATTAATAAACTAATCCGCAATATCTATCAAGTAGAGGTGTTTAAACACACGGTAGGTGATGTTAAATCAGTAAAATCGCATATCAGTTGAAGAAAATAATGTAAACATGAATAAACAATCAACAATATATACTAAGTGACATATAAATCCGAACACCCAGTTTAAATGGTTATATTTTAATAAAATTTTGTATAAGTACTTAATGAAGCATAATAAGTAAATGATAAAAATTTCAAAATGATTGCACTGCTTTAAAGCCCTTTGACCTTTAATAATGTGTGGATGCACCCTGATGTGCTACGCATTCTCCAACGCCCCTAGGCATGCTTCTGATCAGGTGGTCACATCCCACACGTGCTCAATTGGGGATAAGTCGGGATATCTTGGTGGCCATGGTAACAATATGACATCATTATGTTGAAAGAAGTCTATTGTGACTCTTGCAACATGTGGTCGGGCATTATCTTGTTGGAAAGTTGGATCTGCCAGGGTGTCAAGATAGGGTAAAATAAGGGGTTCTAGAACTTCGTGGATATAACGCTGCGCGTTCATGCTACCTCTGATGAAGATTAAAGGTGACCTGGAACCATAAGCTATAGCACCCCAAACCATAACTCCAACAGTGTGAAGAACATGTCTTTCAACAAAAAACTGTGGATTCCTCCTGTCACCACGTCGCCTTCTAACCCTGGCACGACCATCGTGCATGCCTAAACAAAATCAAATTTTGACTCGATTGTATGTAATTTCTTAAAATTCAACAAGCGTATTCATTTCGTTCGCAACGCGTATGCGCAAATCGTGTTTGGATGTTATTATTATAGCCCGGTAGTTTTAGAATATAGAAATTCGGAATCTATTTAAAAATGTTTGCCCAAAAAAAGGACCGTGCTATTCGGCATGATCCAGTATTGGACGAAGCGATCGCCAGAAAGCCGAAAATGGGGGAACTCTGTCAAACTCAAAATATAACTGCTTAACGTGGAATTTTGTAATCCCCCGAATTTAAAAAATGCGATCGGTTAAGATGTTGCATATGGGGTTAATCACGAGACTTTGGTCTTTCGTTTTGCGAACAAAAATCATAACTATCTCGATTCGTAACGAAGAAGACAAGGGACGCCGAAAAATGGCTTGTCATCAGTACCTTTGAGGCCTTAAAAGTTTGCTTTTTCGAAATCTGACGGGAATTCTAACAGTCAGGTTCGTTTCCTACCGCTCAAAATGTTTTTTTTCAATCGCTATATAATTTTTATCTTGCATCTTGTGACTTCGAAGTTGAGTCATTTATTTTAACAGTGAGTAGATCTGATCAAAAGAAATGTTTTTTTCCTTTACCATTTTTCTGGTAAAATTAAAGTAACAAAGTTATAGCCCTTTGGAAGTTTGAGTACCGCCCTGTCTCAATAATATCATGTGCTCGTGTTTGGCAACAACGGATATAATCCGCCTTATCGGTCCATCGCATCGGAAACAAAAAAGCGAAAGAATTTGGAACGATGTTTTTACAATTATTTTATTCAGTTCAGTTATACATACAGTCAGTGTCAGTCGCGTGTGAATAGTGTCTGTTGCGTGGCTCAAACGAAATAAAAAATGGCACATGTTTATGCGGATCGGTTTCCCAATCGAGTGCAACCAACCCCTCGTGCCTTTGTTAATGTAGTACAACGGGTTCGTGAATCATTTGACTTAAGACCTCACATATGGACGGCATGCCGGTGCTCCAAGACCTCACGATCAAATACACGTCCGCACTGAAATACTTGTCGGGAGGATACTTTATAAAACAAGGTAAACATTTTTTTTATTTTTTTTTATTTTTACACACATATGTTGGTTTATCTTCCTTCTACAATCATTATCTGAAAATTAATGACTCAACTTCAAAGTCGTATCGTAGCAATAGGCCCGGAAAAAGCCGAAAACATGGTAGCAGGGTAACTTTGTCATGTATCGAGGAATTTTGGGAAATCGAAACTTTCGAACCAAAAACAATAAAGAAATAAAAATGACGCTATCCAAATGTCAGATGTCTGGGCTTTCGCACGCAAAAATCGATAGGTTCGTAGCTCCGATATCTTTGGAGGAGATAGAAATTGAATATCGAACACCAAATTTTTTTTTTAACAGTCGTTTTAAAACGTTCTACGCCCTCGTTATTACTCGCGTAAAGCGGCGAGTTTCTAGTTTCCGAAACGGTACAGCTTTCCGTTAAAACCTAAAACAAAAGATCACCGCTGTTTATTTGTTTTCTCAAAAAGTGAGACGAAAAAATACAAGAGGCAAAGTTGTATTTTTAGATGCTCAATCAAATAACAAATATTAAAGTTATAAATGAGGCAGTGGCGTACAATATTCGATAAGGTGCCCCCCAGGACGCCACTGGACCTAGTAATTTTAACCCATTTAGCGCTGAGTTAGCATCTTGATAGAACAAATAATATTGCCAAATTTCAACAGAATCGATTAAATATTGTTTAAGATATTAATAACAAGAAAACACCCTCTAACATATCTTCGTCTATTTTTCGAACACCCTGTATATTGCAGATTTCTGCTGAATAATTATTTGAGAAATTTATCCTGCAGATTAAAGAAAATATTGGCTTCTGAGGAAGATAAGCAGGTAGTAACACCGGGAAAAGTCTTGCCTAAAAGAATCAGCCTGAATCCTTTCGAAGATGATGACGACACCGAGGAGCAGAAAGAACCACCGCAACCTGTCAGGCGAAAAAGGATATCAGTACCCAAAACTAGTTTCAACTTGTTTGAGTCCGACGACGAAGATGAAAATCCTTCGTTTGAGTGAGTATTTTCGTCTTTCTTTCCAGCATTTTCTCAATAAACAGGGGCGGCCCCGTTTATTTGGATTGCTTTTAAAACTTTTGATTTACAACGAAAAATTAGAAAAAAAAACTACAAAAATGTTTTAGGAATGACGTGTCTCAGTTAAATAATAACGCTGAGTTTTGTCACGGCTATTTATACAGGGTGTAGCTACGTTTTCATAAAAAAAATCATACCAGTGCTTTAATTTTTTTTGAGAAGATTAACCATTTCTGTCGAAAAAGCCCTCTAGAGGCCACATGTGAAACTAACTAGACTTCAGATATTATAACGTTTGTAGCCCAAAAATAGCTCTTTTTAATTAGTCCAAAGTTCTTAAAATCGGCTCAGCCGTTTCGAGGTTGCGGGTTTTTTTTCGGAGACCTTTTGATACCCCGCACCACTTTATTTTTAGAGATACAGTAAAAAAGGCCAAACAAAAAAGTTCACACTATCCTCGACTTTAAAGATCAGGTATTTTTTGTTAGGTTGATATTGCAGAATTCACAGAAACATCACTTTTTTTTAGATTCAAGGTTGCAGTTACGCCCCCTAGCGGCCATTTTAGAAATTTGAATATGTTTTTCAGGTTTTTGTATTGACCATCAATAAAATTTTCCTCTGCCTAGCTTAGCAGAATTATATTACTTACAATACCTGACAAGTTTCTAATAACAATATATTATATATACAGGGTGTCCCAGAAGTCGCCGTCAAGCCGAAAGCGGGTGATAGGCAAAGTCATAACAGCTATCAGAAAAATATTTAAAAAAATTGTATGTATGTGTTTTGAAAATTATAGGTCTTTGAAAATAATATAGAAATTTCACACCGTACGGCAGTCTGTCAACTCCTGTTACTACAAATATTAACTTTTTTTGGATTTTATTTTTACAATGTAATGATGAATAATGCATCTTCAAACTGGTGTCTCAACCTTACTGCCAACTTTTCTCGTTCAGGAAAAATTGCCACTTATTTCCCAACCAAGAATTCCAAAGTAAAACTTTGCTCAACTTTAACTAGCTGTACTGGAAAAAAATGTACTACGAGAGTTTGGCAAGTAACCTTAAAAGTTGGCGCATTTAATAAGGATTCCAAAATGGTATAACACTTAGAAGAGTACTCGTTAACTTATGCACAATTTTTATTTGAAGAAAAACTGATGAAATTTTTTCTAAAATTACTAATTAAACAGCGGTTATGAAAACGCACAAGGACCCTTAAGGATAACTGTTTGCACAACAATGGGCGTCAAAATGCTGCTGATGATGATTTACCTTTACAGCAAATGCTCAAACTGTTTTCCTTCAGCCGCAATACACGCTCGACATCTTCTTAAAAAAGATCGGGTTATTAAACGAGCGAATCCACGGTTATTAACAAACTCAGCTGCTTCCAATAGTCTTTGCCGTAGCTCAGCTACATTTTGAATCGGCTTGAAATACACTTTTTCTTTTACAGTTCCCCAGTAAAAAAAATCTAACGGATTCAAATCTGGTGACCGGGCTGGCCACTGTATTGTACCAGACCGCCCTATCCATCTGCCTGGAAAGTTTTGATCGAGATACTCTCTCACTAAGAGTGCATAGTGCGCTGGGCAGCCATCATGCTGAAACCACATGTCCCTGTAAATACTCAGTGGCACGTCCTCCAATAAATTTTCTAAATGATTTTGCAAAAAACCTGAATAAACCTCAGCAGTCAAAGTCTCTGGGAACTCAAACGGACCGATTATTTTACCATTTAAAATTCCTGTCCAATGGTTTATCTTGAAGCGATATTGAGATTTATCTTCTCTCATCAAATGTGGGTTTGCTACGTGCCACTCGTGTAAGTTATGCAGGTTCATGTATCCATCTTTCTTAAATGTGGTCTCATCTGACCATAAAATTTTTTCAAAGAACCGTGGATCTTCCCTGTGTCTTTCTAACATTGTGCGACAAAAATCAACTTTCCAGGCAGATGGATAAGGCGGTCTGGTACAATACCGTGGCCAGCCCGATCACCTGATTTGAATCCTTTAGATTTTTTTACTGGGGAACTGTAAAAGAAAAAGTGCATTTCAAGCCGATTCAAAATGTAGCTGAGCTACGGCAAAGACTATTGGAAGCAGCTGAGTTTGTTAATAACCGTGGATTCGCTCGTTTAATAACCCGATCTTTTTTAAGAAGATGTCGAGCGTGTATTGCGGCTGAAGGAAAACAGTTTGAGCATTTGCTGTAAAGGTAAATCATCATCAGCAGCATGTTGACGCCCACTGTTGTGCAAACAGTTATCATTAAGGGTCCTTGTGCGTTTTCATAATCGCTGTTTAATTAGGAAATTTTGAAAAATTTTCATCATTTTTTTTTTCAAATAAAAATTATGCATAAGTTAACGAGTAATCTTCTAAGTGTTATACCATTTTGGAATCGTTATTAAATGCGCCAACTTTTAAGGTTACTTGCCAAACTCTCGTAGTACATTTTTTTCCAGTACAGCCAGTTAAAGTTGAGCAAAGTTTTACTTTGGAATACTTGGTTGGGAAATAAGTGGCAATTTTTCCTGAACGAGAAAAGTTGGCAGTATGGTTGAGACACCAGTTTGAAGATGCATTATTCATCATTACATTGTAAAAGTAAAATCCAAAAAAAGTTAATATTTGTAGTAACAGGAGTTGACAGACTGCCGTAGGCTGTGAAATTTCTATATTTTTTTCAAAGACCTATAATTTTCAAAACACATACATAAAATTTTTTTAAATATTTTTCTGATAGCTGTTATGACTTTGCCTATCACCCGGTTTCGGCTTGACGTCGACTTCTGGGACACCCTGTATAGTATGATCTTAACATACTACACCGCCCCCGATATGCCAAAGAATTTTCTTTCTAATGAAATGAAAATTCTTCTACCTCGCCGAGAATGTTTTATGGTACGACGAGTAAAAATAAAATATGTATATACAAATCTGTAAACATTGTATGAATATACAATTTATTTCTTAATTGCTATCAAACTATACGCTGGAAGTGAAAAATAAGTTTGAGAAGGAGAGATAGAAAAATAATAGTTTAGAATATATGATAGGAAAGCAGGCCCAGTTCTGTCGTCGGGTTCAGCTAGTAGCTGGTACCAGTCTGGGATATCGCGGCGGGTCGCGGCTACAGGACGGTATTCAGATATTTTTGATGTTGCAGAGCCCTTTATCTCGGTTCCCTTAAGACATTGGTGTATATGGTACTAAGAAAAATTGCTTATGTTTTCAAGATCTACACGTCGTGTAAAGGAAAACCCCAACTTTGCGGACACCCTGTATAGCCAAACGCGCTCAATAAATCTTTCTACCACTACTACTCTACTACTATCAACCGTGAATTTTAGAGTGTAGACTGATTAAGGTTTCCATATTGCGAGACTTACTTTGAAACCCCTTATTGCTTTATCTAAATAAAATCTTATACAGGGTGTAAACTTTACGGTAATCATTATTGAAATGGGTAATAGGGGGGTCAAGACAAGTCAAAAAGTTCATTTGACCCATGGTCCAAAAGTCATTAGATTTTTGTCTAAAATAATCTAACCTAAAACGTTTTTAAATTTTGTAATTAACAAATAAATGGCATTAAGTTTTTCTAAATTAAGCCAAAATTTGTAGTCAGTAAGTTTCATTAAACTAAATATTTATAACACACATGACAACAGCGCGTCGGCCTCTCGTCACCCTTATCGAACCGGCAATCGATCGCAAACGGTAACAGTGGTTAGTTATCGGGCAGCAGGCGTGTTGTTTTGTTTTTGTTCGCGTACGTCGTCGTCTTTATTTACAATGTTCTCAAACCAAGAGTTCGCCGGCATGTTGTTAGTTTACGGTGAAGCTCGTCAGAATTCAAATCTTGCAGCTCAAATTTATCGCGACCTGTATACCAAACAGATACAGGAAGTGTTCAGCACACTAATATTCGCACTCGTGAAAGACAGGTTACTGTAGAGCAGGAGGTACAAATTTTAAATATCGTGGAAATCAATGCAGATATCAGCCCTCGGGAATTAGGCTGCCGCGTAGGACTATCGCATACCGTAGTCCAGAGAATCCTACGAGGAAATTTGCTTTATCTCTACCATGTACAAGGATTTTTTAAAAACATTCTAGCGACGGTACTTTTACGCGAGACGGGATATTAAATTTCCATAATACTCACACGTGGACCCAAGAAAATCCCCATACCATTCGTGAAGGTCATTTTCGAACAACGTTTTAAAATAAATATTTGGGCGGGTATTCTTGACGATCAGGTAATTGGCCCTTTCGAGTTACCCCCAAATTTGTCAGGAGAACGATACCTTAGCTTTGTAGCCAATAACCTACCAGAACTTTTGGAACAGACCTTACACAACATGCCATTACAACGGAGACACCATCACACATTGTTAGAGGCGTCGTTCAGTATTTGAGTGAACATTATCCAAATCGCTGGATCGGTCGAAATGCTCGTGATCCTCGAAAATGGCCAGCAAGATCACCTGACCTCAATCCGATGGATTTCTGGTATTGGGGAGAACTTAAAGGCATGCCTTATGGGGCTGGTCCAATAACAACTGAAACCAATGACTATCATAACGTTTACACCCTGTATATTGAAATTACTCGTTACTGATGTTTCTTCAATCACGATGGCCTTTCTCAAAGTACAGGATAAATTTCCGATGTTGCGTTAGTTCCTTTAAGGTACCAAAAGCATCACATCTACTTTCATTATAGGACCAACTTCGTCTGATTTTCTTTTTCTCATGCCTTTGTTTTCAACCACACAAGAAAAGTAATGGTTCATTTACGACCACACTTTTAATTTGAATATTTAAAAAACGCATAAAAAATTTAATGGCGCATACCAGTTTTACGAGAACAAGTTTTCACCTGTGTTTTCACACAGTACTTCTTTTTTATTACTCTATTTTATCAGCCATAACATTTTAAAGTAGGCGTGTTTGTACGAGAACAAAGAAAAGTATACATGTGATCGCAACGACAAACATGGAGTCTTAATTGGTCGAGCCCGTACCTAGTCATTATCGTATAAACATAGTTATTGATAAGTAGATTCCATTTTAGTTTTCTGATTCGTAATGTATACAGGGTGGCCCAACGACATGTTCCTCGGTATAATAATAATCAAGGGTGATTTTTTAAGAGGTATAGGATTTGATTTTCAAAAAAAACACAAAAAAATTGAAAAAACGATTAAATCTTTATTTGAGTCGATAGAACGATCTATATAATTTGATGTGTAAACATTATTTCATGTAAATGTTGGCTGTGGCTCCGCTTTAGATGGCCCATGCACAAGGTCCAATTTTGGCACACTCTCTCCAACATATCGGCCGGTATCTCACGAATAAATGCTTCAATATTGGCTTCCAGTGCGTCAATCGTTGCTGGTTTATCCCCGTAGACATTAGCCTTAACATGGCCCCACAAGAAATAGTCCAACGGCGTTAAATCACACGATCTAGGCGGCCAATTGACGGGCCCCAAACGTGAGATAAACTGTTCACCGAACTCGCGTCTCAATAGGGCCATTGTTTCGTGTGCGGTGTGGCATGTGGCACCGTCTTGTTGAAACCACATGTCAGCCAAGTCCAGCTCTTCCATTTTGGGCAAAAAAAGTTTGTTATCATCGCACGGTAGCGCTCGCCATGCACTGTTACGTTCCGGCCATTGTCGTGTTTGAAGAAGTACGGCCCGATGATGCCACCGGCCCATAATCCACACCAAACAGTGATTTTTTCGGGATGCATTGGTAGCTCTTGCAATGCTTCTGGCTGGTCTTCACTCCAGATGGGGCAATTTTGCTTGTTAACGTACCCATTCAACCAGAAATGAGCTTCGTCGCTGAACACAATTTTTCGATAAAAATGTGGATCTTCCTCAAACTTTGCCAGCGCCCATTCACCAAATGGGAAACGTTGGAGGTCGTGTGGCTTCAATTCTTGCACCAGCTGTATCTTATAAGGTTTTACACCCAAATCCTGTCGCAAAATTTTCGACGTAACAGAGGCCCAATTGCTGCGAACGGCGGCGAATCGACATTTCACAGTCATCATTTACACTGGCGCATACAGTCGCAATATTTTCTTCAGTCCTCACTCTACGTCTGCTTGTTGGTGGTTTAATGTCCAGTAATGTAAACTGGGTTCGAAATTTAGTCACAAGCTCCCTCAGTAGGCCGACCAAATTGCCCATAAATTGGAAGCAGTGCTCGATGCACTCTCTTAACCGAGCATGAATTTTGATAGTAAAATTCAATAATTTGCAAGCGATGTTCGTTCGTAAATCGATTCATGGTTAAATTATAGACCAAACTGAACAAGTTTGACACAAGACACGATTCACGCGTCATCTGTCAAAATCAGTGTTGGCAAAAAGATACTAGCCGACTACCGTAAGATCGTTCGCCTATTCCGAGAGGAAGAAGTGCCCCATCACACTTTTCCTCTCCCTTCGGAACGGAACATCCATGCGGTGGTTCGAGGAGTTCCCGTCAACTTTTCGGATACTGAGATTAAGGGAGAACTGGAGCAGAGGGGATATAGCCCTCTTCACATCATTCGATTGAAGCGCAGCGGCGGCGCGCCCATGCCTTTGGTGGTCGTGATACTGCCCAAGACTGAAAAGTCTCAGCAAGTGTTCAACGAACACGAACTGCTGGGACTGGCCATTCGAGTTGAGGTTCAGAAGAACTCCAGACTCATTGGGCAGTGTCACCGCTGCCAAAAGTATGGGCATGCGCAGTCATATTGCACTGCACCGCCCAAATGCTTAAAATGTGCAAAGGACCACATGACGCATTTGTGCCCCCTCACAGAAGAGGAAGAACGCAAGTGCGCGAACTGTGGAGAGGGACCGCAAATAGCCGGACTTGCAAGTTCACTCCAAGGAGGAACTTGCAAGTTATAGCGCAAAGGCGCAATATATCATACGCGGACGCAGCAAAATGTGGACCTGGCAACCGCGCTCAGGTCCTTACAACAAATAATAAGCCCACTGATTAGCGCTACCCAAGCGTTGCAGGCGATATTTCCTGTAAATGTCTAGGTACAATAGTAGACAGCCTGCATTCATCAAAATTCTTTTTTGGAATTGTTTGGGCATGAGGGATATTCCCAAAAAACGGGAATTTCATCAAGCTCTTTTGGATGAAGGTATAGATGTGGCCTTGCTGCAGGAAACGTTGCTTAATCCGGGAGATCGTTTAGCTCTCCCGAATTATGATGTTATCCGAGGTGACAGATTGAATGGTCGAGGCGGCGGTTTAGCAGTGTTGATTAAACGCGGTATAGACTATTATAGAAGCACTAATGCGGAGATGCATAGCATCGAAGCAGCTTCTGTGGTGGTCAATATGGCGGGAGGTGTCTCGTTGAAGATCACATCGGTGTATGTCAGGTGTGGTGCCAGGCTACAAGAGGCGGATCTGGAGGTCCTTTTGGACTACTCGGGTCCGCTTATTGTGGCAGGGGACTTCAACTGCAAACATCGAGCATGGAATTCTAGGTTGAATTCCACTAGTGGAGTTCGATTGTACAACCATGTGATGCGAAATGGGTACCTTATACATAGCACTGAAGAGCCGACACATCATCCATTCAACCATCTTCAGGCACCAGATGTCATCGATTTCGCGATATCTAAAAACTGTAGATACAGTATCTCTTCTCGAATCTTGTATGATATCTCTAGTGACTATCTACCTGTTGTCTTGGACGTGGGCAATGAGCAAACTTCTAAGGAGGCAGCTCCTCCAAGGAAACGCATTAATTGGGACCTATACAAGTTGCTCCTTAGAGAGTTTCCCAATATCCCGATAATAGATGATGAGTCTGGAATAGATGCCGCTCAAGCGGAGTGGACAAGTTTCATTCAAGCAGCTCTACAGCGTGCAGCTGTATTTCCTGTACAAAGACACGGCAGACCTTTTTTGCCTGCGGACATTCGTCAGAAAATCTCTGACAAAAGAGCCGCTATTAAGCAGGCAAAAAGGTCTTGTCATCCTGATGACATTCTTAGGGCTACAAATCTTGTCCATGAAGTGAGAAACGCACAGCACGAACTCCGCAACGAGCAATGGAGCGACTTTCTGGCGGGAATGCTTGATTCAAGTATTCCTCTCTGGAGGGTCGCAAAGTCACTCAGAAACGGAAAGCGAGAATAACACCCACACATCCACGGTCCTGAAGGCATAGTCTTCAGAACGGAGGATAAGGTCGAGGTTTTCGCTGATGCCATGGAAAAACAGTTCTCTCCCAACTATGATCTCGATAATGACCTCGACGAGGAACAGCACATCGTACGATCCGTCAGGAGATATTTTAGGGCCAACGGCGTTAGCGGAGGCACTGAATCCTCTTCAGATGACTCTTCTTCAGAAGATTCGTCTGAGGCTCCACATAGCACATTAGCGGAACCCTCCGAGTTTCCACATTGCACACCAGCGGAGTTACTAAGTCATATTAAAGACCTCAAGGTGCGTAAAGCACCTGGGGAGGATCAAATCACCAACAAGGCGTTGAAGCTGCTCTCGCCGAAAGCCCTGACATACTTGGTGACAATAATCAATGCGACGCTCAAAATCCAGTACTTCCCTGCTGGGTGGAAGACTGCTGAGGTCATCATGATTCCAAAGAAGGTGGGTTCGATATTTCCTCAGGATTACCGTCCCATAAGTCTGCTGTCAGCTCCTTCTAAGCTCGCCGAAAAGGTGATTTATCGTCACCTTGAGAATTTTTCGTCAAATCACCATGTGATTCCTGACGTCCAATTCGGTTTTCGGTCCGAGCATAGCACCAAGCTACAGGCAGTCAGGCTGGTGGAACATGTAACCAGAGGGTTCACCCTTAGCATGAGTACTGGCATCTTGCTTTTGGATGTCTCAAAAGCCTTTGACAAGGTGTGGCACGTGGGCCTCCTCTATAAACTAATCCAAAAGGGTTTTCCTTTTTGGCTTCTAAAGTTACTGAAATCCTTTCTTGAAGGAAGGAAGTTTCGGATCAAAATTAACAATGTTTTGTCAACAACACGGCGAGTACGGGCCGGTGTTCCTCAGGGTTCGGTCCTAGGACCAATTCTTTATTCGCTTTTCATCCATAATGTCCCTTCCCCCAGCAACTGTGAAGTCTACCTCTATGCTGACGACACTGCACTTGTCGCCCAGTCGTGTACTGGTGATCTGGTTCACGATGGGTTGCAGAATGCGGTGGACGGAGTTCTAGAGTGGGCGGAACGGTGGCTGATAAAAATTAATCATTCGAAAACGCAGGCTATTTATTGTACCAAAAAACGTCGCGGCCCCCCAGCAGAGGTTTCTGTAGACGGAAATCGTGTACCATGGACAAATTCTGCCAAGTATCTCGGTGTCACCCTTGATAAAGGCATGACCTGGCAGAAACATACAGCATCCATAAAAACAAAATTCCAAATTGCGTTTCGGCAACTATATCCTTTGTTATGTAGATCCTCCAAATTGAGTTTGATAAAGTTCGACTATATAAAATGATTATTAGACCAGCCATTACTTATGCATGTGCGGCTTCGTGTTTTCTTGCCAAGACACGCATGCAAAGTCTTCAAGTACTGCAAAGCAGAACTTTGCGGACAATTTGCAACGCTCCATGGTATGTCTCAAATGAGACACTACACAGAGACCTTGACATTCCTTACTTGAGGGATTATGTCAAGCTTCAGGCGCAGCGACGTTATAGTCAAGCGGAATCGCACAGCAACCATCTGTTGCGTGACTCAGTGGACTACACAGTGGAGCAAGTTCGTAAACTTTCAAGGCCACGGCTCGCACTGTAATCAAAAGTTAGCGTGAATCTTTACAAAATTACACTGTAACAAAACCGAATCAAAAATTTGTTTAGTTCACCTCAAAATTAATCCGTGTACCAAGTCAAAAAGCCTAGGTGTTTCCTCTTAAACTAAGCATATCTGTTTTTCTTTGTTCTTCTCCTTTCTTCTTCTCTTTCCCTTTCTCTTTTTCCTTGACTTTGTCCGGTTTCTGGGCAACCAGGACTGACAGATTCGACTAACGTACATCAGACAGTGACTAATGGGCAAAGGTCCTACGGACCGCCCAGACAAATAATTGACGAATAGTAGTAAGATACTAGCAAAAAAATCACCCATTATTTATTTACTCTGGAAACACAGTCGCTACGGATGTTAATCGTGAGTGTCAGATAAACCGCGTATACATTTCAACTTCATAGAAAGCACGGATATAACATAATCTCACGCGGCAGGTTTTTAATGATACGCCTCTCCGGACAATTTACCTAGATAGATAAACAAATAACTGTATTAAATAAAATAAAACAATGTGCATTGAAATGGTGGCCACCAGTCCACCGGTGGCAACCGGATCATAGACAATGGAGTTTTATAACAGTTGAAGCGACACAGCGCACAGTTAACTCTTCCTGTACACTATAAATAAATGCCGGCAGAACTTGTTCGAATCGATGAGAGGCGGCCCTTTTTTGCGTTAAATTAGTGAGTCATGCCTGCTGTTCAGGTATTCAGTGACAGTGTCTAAAGTGGGAGTCTCACTTCCCGGTGTGATCGGGCGTTAAACTCGATGCAGTTCACTTTGAAGTGTGACCAGTGCTTTGGTGTCGCTTATACAGGAAGTTCGTTTGTTGTCTTAAGTACTGTTCGCTGTTTGTGGGGGTGATTCTTGTGAGTGGTTTGTGAAAAGGGAAGTGGATTTTCGATGAAAATGAAGGACTGTCCTTGACTATCTGATCATTTGAAATTGAAAATCGTAGAGTCAAAATTACTTGTGTTTACCGACCACCATCTTCAGATCCTCATACATTTATAAGAGACATAGATGAACTATTAAAAAACAATGAAAACAATCACCTTCATAATCAAATATTTATAGGCGACATCAATATAAACATTTTAGAGGAAAATTCTATAGTGAAAGAATATTTAAACATTTTATCAAGTAATGGTTTTTTATCATACATAAATAAAGTAACCCGACCCACCAGTAAAACCTGCATTGATCACTGCTTTATAAAGGATATTTCCAATATTTTTTCTTACATGCCTATTATCTATGAAACCGATATTACAGATCATTATTCCACTGTATTATTGATATCTTCACAAAATAAAAACCAGAACTGCCCAAGGGCAAAAAATGAAAGAAACCTTGAATACAAATATTTCACTGACAACTCAAAATTAATATTTAACGCACAAACGGAATTGTGGGACGAAATTTTTTTAACAAATTCTTTAGACGAAGCTACAAATTTATTAATACACAAAATTCAAAAAGTAATTGAAGTTAGTACTAATAAGGTTAAAATAAGTCACAAGGAAAAAAGCAGAAATGATTGGATGACCAAAGGACTAATAAAATCTGCAAACGAAAAAGAAAGACTGTATAAAATCATGAAATATTTACCCACGAAAGAAAATATAGATCATTATAATCAGTATAAAAACAAATTTATAGAACTTTTGAGAAAAGCAAAAAAAAATTACTATATAAAACAATTGAATAATAATTCACATGACTCTATACACCTATGGTCCACTGTCAATGATATATTCAATAAGTCATCCTATTCAAAAAACAATATTAATGAAATAAAAACAAAAACAGGACAAAAAACAGACAATATTCAGCAAATATGTGATGAGTTCATAGAATTTTTCACGAATATAGGAGGAAACTTAGCAAATAATATCAAACAAAATGCTGATATTCATCTGCATGAAACAAGACTGAATAATTCATTTGTATTAATTGAAGTAGACTATCAGGATGTTTTCAATGCCAATAAGACTCTAAAAAATAAAAAAAGCCCTGGAATTGACGAAATTAGAGCTGAACATCTAAAGATACTGGCCAAACAAATAACAGAACCACTTGCTTATATCATTAACAAATCCTTCCAATCTGGAGTATTTCCATCAGCTTTCAAGACAGCAATCATCATACCTATCTATAAATCTAATGATAATACGGACGACACTAACTATCGACCTATTTCACTTATATCAAGTTTAGCTAAAGTTTTTGAGAAATTACTCCTTAATAAAATGATTAATTTTCTTAATAAATTCAAAATTCTAAATTCAAATCAATATGGTTTTATAGCGGGCAAATCCACAACAGATGGGGTATTAAGTATAGTAGATGAAATAACCCAAAATATAGATGGAAAAGTACCATCGATATGCGTATTTGTGGACTTACAAAAAGCGTTTGACACAGTTAACCACAATATACTTTTGGAAATCTTAGAAAGAATAGGTTTTCGTGGAAAGATGTACACTTTAATGGAAAATTATTTATCAAATAGACCGCAATCAGTAAAATTATTAAGCTCGTATAGTAAAGAAATGTTTGTTAAATGTGGTGTTCCACAAGGTACAATTTTGGGTCCTATGTTATTCAATATTCATTTAAACGATATATTCAAAATTAACAGTACTGGTAAAATAGTCAGTTTTGCAGACGATACTGCTATACTCTATAAAAGTAAGGATTGGAACGACTTAAAAGATATTATCCAAAATGACTTTTGCAAAATTATTCAGTGGTTTAATAACCGAAAATTAACAATTAACTTTACTAAAACTCATTTTTTACCATTTTCATCACTATCTAATCATCTACCAAAATATAACCACCTTCGGTTTAAGGTAAATGATAAAAATATAAAAATCAATAGAGTTAATGATACAAAATATTTAGGAATTTATCTAGATCCCCACTTGAGATGGGATGTACATATTTCTCACATACTAAAGAAAATTAGATTCATAGCATATAAAATAAAATTTCTAACCGGTATATTAACTGAATATTATCTACGAATAATATATCAAGCTTTAGTCGAGCCACACATAACATATGGTATAGTAGTGTGGGGTGCTGCATGCACGACATACTTTAACGATTTAGATGTACTTCAAAGAAGAATTTTAAAATCAATGTTAGGCAAATCAAAATTATACCCAACTAATGACTTATATAATGATGCACAAATATATGATACTAAACAACTTTACTTCTTACGTACCATCACTCATTATCACAAAACTATTAGTGAACACGACATAATTAAACATAATCATAAAACCAGATATAAATTACGCGCAAAAAATGTTCCTAAACCAAACAAATCCCTAATGAAACGATGTCACCTGTATATAGCTCCAAAATTGTACGAACATTTACCAAATAATTTAAAACAATTACGCAATACATTAGGCTTCAAAAAAAAATTAAAAAAATTTATTAACACGATTGGGAGAAATCAAATTAATAAAATAATCTCAAATATTACACAATAAATGCTCTACCATTCTTACCAATAATTTCTTTTTTCTCTCTATTTTATTATATTTTGCAATTCAACATACATATGATCCATGCACAGGCGTTGTCCTCCTATGGATATATTATATTTATTTACTCGTTTCATGTTCCCTGTATTTTAGAGTAAATAAATATTATTATTATTATTATTGTTAGTATGATTTTTTATAAACACACAAGGCTCTAGATTGCTCTTACTGAACCCTAAATTACACAAAGTTTCATCTACTCTTTGATACCAAGCAAGAGATGATTGCTTTAATCCATAGATAGCCTTTTTTAATTTTAGCACTTTGAATTTTTGATAGGAAAACCTTCTGGCAAATGCATAAAAATATTTTCTTTTAAATAACCATTAAGAAATGCTGGTGTGACATCTAAATGAGTTATTTCCATTCCTAGTTGCACACTCAAAGCGCAAGGTTGAATGCTTAATCACTGGAGAAAAAATTTCCTGATAATCTACACCTTGTTGCTGTGTAAAACCTTTGGCTACGAGTCGTGCACGATACCTCACTTTATTGTCTAATTTCTTTTTCATTACCCATTTGCACTGCACTACACTAGCATTGTCTGGAGTGTCAACAACCTCCCATGCCTCATTATCCTCGAACGACTGCAGCTCCTCTGCCATTGCTTGTAGCCATTGTTCTTTTTCATGACCACTGATAGCCTCTGCATATGTCATTTCGTCCTCTGCTATGGAAGTAGTACACATATTGACAATACCATATCTAGAAGGCCTCTTCCTTCATCTCATTTCTCTATCTACAATCTGTGGTGACTCTGGTATATCTGATATTGACGGAGCTTCTTCTTCTTCACCAACTATGTTAGCTTCTTCCTTCTCTGTCTCCGATACTTCCTGCTGCCAGTTTTCATCTTCGCCATCCTGGCCATCCAGGTATTCTGAGTCACTAGAGCTTGACTGTTCAGACTGCTCAATGCCATATGTTCCCTCTTCCTTCGTCTCTTTTCTCTATCTACAATCTGTGGTGACTCTGGTATATCTGATACTGACGGAGCTTCTTCTTCTTCACCAACTATGTTAGCTTCTTCCTTCTCTGTGTCCGATACTTTCTGCTGCCAGTTTTCATCTTCGCCATCCTGGCCATCCAGGTATTCTGAGTCACTAGAGCTTGACTGTTCAGACTGCTCAATGCCATATGTTCCCTCTTCCTTCGTCTCTTTTCTCTATCTACAATCTGTGGTGACTCTGGTATATCTGATACTGACGGAGCTTCTTCTTCTTCACCAACTATGTTAGCTTCTTCCTTCTCTGTCTCCGATACTTCCTGCTGCCAGTTTTCATCTTCGCCATCCTGGCCATCCAGGTATTCTGAGTCACTAGAGCTTGAGTGGTCAGACTGCTCAATGCCATATGTTCCCTCTTCCTTCGTCTCTTTTCTCTATCTACAATCTGTGGTGACTCTGGTATATCTGATACTGACGGAGCTTCTTCTTCTTCACCAACTATGTTAGCTTCTTCCTTCTCTGTCTCCGATACTTCCTGCTGCCAGTTTTCATCTTCGCCATCCTGGCCATCCAGGTATTCTGAGTCACTAGAGCTTGACTGTTCAGACTGCTCAATGCCATATGTTCCCTCTTCCTTCGTCTCTTTTCTCTATCTACAATCTGTGGTGACTCTGGTATATCTGATACTGACGGAGCTTCTTCTTCTTCACCAACTATGTTAGCTTCTTCCTTCTCTGTCTCCGATACTTCCTGCTGCCAGTTTTCATCTTCGCCATCTTGGCCATCCAGGTATTCTGAGTCACTAGAGCTTGACTGTTCAGACTGCTCAATGCCATATGTTCCCTCTTCCTTCGTCTCTTTTCTCTATCTACAATCTGTGGTGACTCTGGTATATCTGATACTGACGGAGCTTCTTCTTCTTCACCAACTATGTTAGCTTCTTCCTTCTCTGTCTCCGATACTTCCTGCTGCCAGTTTTCATCTTCGCCATCCTGGCCGTCCAGGTATTCTGAGTCACTAGAGCTTGACTGTTCAGACTGCTCAATGCCATATGTTCCCTTTGGCTGTAACTGTAGCCTAGAGTAGCCCATTCTCGCCTCCCCGAGCTTGCTATCTTTACCGGATTTAAATACCATCGAACGTGTGTGGGATACGATGGGAGGAGGAGACTATCAACGTTGCACCATTCGCTACAGACTCTAATCCACGAAGTTCTGGTTGCTTGAAATGAGGTGCCACAACCAGGCATCGGTCATTTCATTTTGTCGATGCCTAGACATATACAAGAGTCTATTCAGATGCAGACTATTCTTCATGTAAGACTACTTCATTGCCAAAAAATCAGTTTGAAGTAATTATTTTTTCTGCGTTTAAATGTAAAATTTTCAACAACAAAGTTCATCAGCATCTGAGCGTATTTGTATGTGTACTGAAACAGGCGGCTCATCAAGATTCACCCCTGCGCAACTGTTCGGATGCCATATCGTACGGAAAAAGCAACGCCGATTAACTTATACAAGGACTTAAAGTTGCGTTAGCTGAACGGGCAATCTGATCAAGAATAATGCTGAAATATCGTGTCACCAGGTACCCAGGCGGAACTCCCGAAACCAAACCGAGGAGCGCTCATCGTTGCGCGACGTTGTCCCCGAGTAGCAGGAGCGGTTTCGGCTCGAATTCGTCTTTGTCCAGTGGAAGCGCCTGCGGAAGTGCCAGATACAAAAAGCCGGCACCGAGACCGCCCATACCCTCATTCAGGCTTGGCGAATCTCCTGGCAGTTCGCTGACGTCGAGTCCCTGCCATAGTACGGTGAGTACAGTCCAAAAACATCAGTATACAGGGAAAACCAAATTTCTGTGACGGCTTGAGTTCAACGTGTACGAGAGAGAAGTGTGTATGGACGCGTATGTTAGAAAGAGATAGAAGCAGGCTGGATAGCCAAGCTCATCACAAACAATGTTTTCAATTTTTTTTGTCGAAATATGCATTTTATTGTACATTTTCTCTTCAAGCGTAACTTGTTAACGAATTTCAGTAAAGGTCTGAAATTGTATGTGAATATTCAATTTTTATGAAAGGAGACGGTATTCTTATCACTTAGAAGAATCTTTGACTTTCTTGAAGCCTCGTGAAAATTGGAACCACTCTGTATATTTTTCGCAAATAAAGATATTGTTCCAAGATTGGGACATGTTTAGTTAGTCTCGGAAGTTATCTCTCCCTTCCGATTTATTCGGAAGTGACCTTGACTTTCGCTTTTCAAGTGGAAACCTGTATATTTTCTTCTATAATCGTGCTCGATGCAAAATTCTTTTTCCAACGATGTCTCACAAGTGGCATTTTTATAGAGGAGTTTGTGAATGACCTAAAATCTGCCATACAAAAATATTTTGAACTGTCAAGGTGGCGATGTGACCAAAATAAAAAAATATAATAAAAGTAAAAGTGATTGAAAAATTTTTTTTTCTATTTTATAACAAGCTATCAAAACAAAATTTATATTAAGATTTTGCGAAGTTAGGTTATGTCACTGATTATTTTTATTTTCATTTTATTTCATGGTTCTGAGTGATACCTTAATAATAATTTTAGTGGGAAATTTTTGATTTGAAAAAAACAGTTATGAGTAGAATACCTTAAGACACCAAAGACCAAAGTATTATTCGAAAACAACATAACCTGCTTTAACATAACCTAACTATTCATCTTTCAAATATGATCGATCATGCAACATGAAATCATCGTCTATCTTTGTCGGATAGCAATACAGTTTGTATCAGAAACTTCATTAAATATATTCACAAATCGCTGTCATTTGTCTTTACTACAGACTAAAATGATGACGTAATCGTCATCTTTCGTGATTTCGACTATACAAGCCAAGCTAATGAAAGCGTATTAAAAAAATGTATGTTTACCTTTTTTGGAATAGGACAAAGTGAAACGAAGATTGTCATACGTCAAATAACTAAACAATAATGGGTATGCTATGAATTGACTTTCATTTGTTTTCCACAGCCTGCTTACTATTTTCAAATAAATGCTATTTGAACATCCTAAATTTTCATAGCCTCGTGAGTGAAAATGAAAATTGGAAACACTCTGTATATTTTTCGCAAATAGAGATATCGTTCCAAGATTGGGACACGTTTAGCTAGTCTCGAAAGTTATCTCTCCCTTCCGATTTATTCGGAAGTGACCTTGACTTTCGCTTTTCAAGTGGAAACCTGTATATTTTCTTCCATGATCGTGCTCGATGCAAAATTCTTTTTCCAACGATGTCTCACAAGTGGCATTTTTATAGAGGAGTTTGTGAATAACCTAACATCTGCCATACAAAAATATTTTGAACTGTCAAGGTGACGATATGATCAAAATAAAAAATATAATCAAAGTAAAGTAAAAGTGATTGAAAAAATGTTTTTTTCAATCTAATAACAAGCTATCAAAACAACTCCCTTTTACCCACTATTCTAGTTATAAAAAATATTACAAAATTAACAACTAGAAACTATTAAACATTCATATGAAAACTAACACAGTTCAACGCGTTATCCATTATTTTCGCAGCGTTTTGTTGCTTGTTGATTTATATTAAGATTTTGCGAAGTTAGGTTATTTCACTGATTATTTTTATTTTCATTTTATTTCATGGTTTTGAGTGATACCTTACTAATAATTTTAGTGGGTATTTTTGTTTTGAAAAAAACAGTTATGAGCAGACTACCTTAAGACAGGAACACCAAAGACCAAAGTATTATTCGAAAACAACATAACCTGCTTTAACATAACCTAACTATTCATCTTTCAAATATGACCGATCATGCAACATGAAATCATCGTCTATCTTTGTCGGATAGCAATACAGTTTGTATCAGAAACTTCATTAAATATATTCACAAATCGCTGTCATTTGTCATTACTTCAGACTAAAATGATGACGTAATCGTCATCTTTCGTGATTTCGACTTTACAGGCCAAGCAAATGAAAGCGTGTTAAATAATACTATATGTTGACCTTTTATGGAATAGGTAAAAGTGATAGGAAGATTGTCATACGTCAAATAACTAAACAATAATGGATGCGCTATGAATTGACTTTCATTTGTTTTCTACAGCCTGCTTACTATTTTCAAATAAATTTGAACATCCTAAATTTTCATAGCCTCCTTACTTTCTTGCGGCGATTGGTGGCCTCTATGAAATAGCTTTAATTTTAATTGTCACTAAACCGATAGTTGCTTGCGAAACATCATTGGAAATGCGTTTTCATTTATAGCCAAAAACAAACTACTTTTTGTTTTGTAATACCGACAGCTTTTGGAGGTTAATTCACAAATTCTTTTCTGCGGCTGCTATTTTGACCACAAACGTAATACTTGTCATCATTGAATAAAGAACTTTACGTAGAATATGATTTCTGAAAAAGGTATACAGGGTCCTATTCAAAATCTAGCAGAAATCCAGTTAAACCGGAAGGGAGAGATAACCCATCCAACTTTCCAGAAATGCCTCTTAATGACTAACTAAGCATGTCCCAATCTTGGAGCGATATCTTTATTTGCCAAAAAATACAGCCTCTTTTCAATTTTCATTCTCACCGGCACGGGTATCACGTATCTTGAAAAGCGGTCTCACAAAGCATATGCAACCAATAATGCGTGCACTTTAGTTGAGTGATTTCTCCATAGATGGACGTTCACAACGACCCTAGTGAGCAAACGTGGAATGACTGTTTGTGCCCTGTAGGGTAGTTTGTAAACTACCTAGTTTGCAAGATGACATCTTATAGATTTTTTTTAGGTTTTTTACATGATACCCGTGCTATTCCGGTACTACTTTGCTGTCAAATGGCAATAAAGCTTATTCCGCTATATTCTATTCTTCTTTATTTTCAGTATCATTCACCCAGGTCCACGCCCAAATATCGAAAGACCAAGAAGGCTCCTCCTCCACCAGTTCCCGTTACGACCGCGTCATCAACCCCATGCAAGAAAGAACTTTTCCAAAATAATCTGAACGTGGAGAGTAGAAAGTTAATGAGTAATCGGATATCGATAAGTCCGATCATCAATGAGACGGGAGAAGAAGCAGATCGTGAGAATGATGTTGAAAAGGAAAAGTTGGTGAAGGATGAGACGAACAGAACGCGACAAGGTCAAGAAATAAACAGTGAGTATTTCATTTAAAAATTGTTGTTGAAGTCCATCTTCACCCTGCACGGCAAGTTTTCAATTCAATACGAACTGTCATTGTTTTTGCGAGTTTCCGATACCTCATTGGATTGTTCTGCGTTAAGACTACATGTTGCCGGTTCTAACTACAAAACATCAAATTTGCGACATTCCTCTTTTTGTCCCTGTACCCTGTTTTTATTTTCAGAAATTTCTTCAGACAAACCAGTTAGCTTGCCAGACAAAAACGCGATGGGCAAAGGGAAACGCCGCAAAGGACCTGCCCCCGTTCGCCCTATCATTACACGAAGAACATACAAGTGCCTACCGGTCGCCGAGATCAAAAAAGAGCTGGAGATGATAGAGATTCAACTACAGGGTGTGGAAAGACAAGGTGTCCGGCTAGAGAAAATTATCAGGCAGAAGTGTGAGGGAAGTGGAGATAGCAATCCTGGTAAGTTGAAACACACATACAAGCTCTAACACAAAAATGTTAGGATATTATCTGATTGTATCTAAAAGTTTGTTTACTTTGTAAGGTTTTTAATTTTTTACTTTCTTGCCAAACCATAAGAAGACGTGTGCTCGATGCTCAGATAATTTCATTGTGAACACCAAGGATATTTCTTGCGATTTTTGCAAAAAGTTGTTTCATCATCATTGTGCTGAGGTCGACGACAAATTAGCTAAAGTTAAGCGTGATTGTGCGGGAATCAAATGGTTCTGCAGCGGTTGTCTTCCAATGATAAATGGCAAGCTGAAAATGGCAGATTTTGGGGAAGCAGTAGTTAATCGAATACCTGAAAAGTCTGAAGTTAAAATGGTATCTGGTTCACGGGCGTCAAGGAGCAGTGCTAGTGTGCCCGAAAGTGATTTAGCTGTATTGGAAAAAGAGATTGAGTGCCTGGTAAGAGAAAAAAATTTAATCGATAAAATCGCAAACGAGAGAGGTTATATTGTGGAAATTCAGAAAAAACTCATAAGTGACCTTGAAGATAAATATTCCGAAGTCAGCCAGTGGGCAACAGCAGCAAAAACAAAGATTGTGTTTCGTACAGTGCTATCGTGAAAAAAATGGACCATTCATATTTGTTGATTAAGCCTGCAGATCGTTCTACTTCGTACAAAACTGTTAAAAATGATTTTAAATCTCGTAATTCGCCTGGTGCTCTTAATGTCAATATCAACAAGACTAAACTCACCAAAAATGGTCTGATGATCAGCTGTAATAGTAAAAAAGATGTGGAGACTCTAAAAGATTCTCTAAAATCTGATTTAGGAAATAAGTTCGGATGTTTGTGAGCCTACCAAAATGTTTCCTAGAATGTTGATACAGGGTGTACCTAACGACTGTTTCAAAAATCCTGGTCCAGATAAACTTGAATTTGTTGATAGTTTTGTTGACGATTTAATATTCAATAACAATGTAGGTGTTAATTCAGATGATATAAAAATAATTAGTTGCTATAAGGTTAAAAATACAAAAAATGTTGTTATCGAGGTGGTTCCTTCTGTGTTTAATTTACTTAGTAGCAAAGGGTTTGTTTTTATTGGCTGGGTGAGATGTACTGTCAGGGAAAATTTATATTTGCTACGTTGTTACAAATGTTGTAAATTTGGTCATGGTAAGAAAGATTGCCGAAGCAAGGATGTTGTCTGTTCTAAGTGCTCAGGTTTTCATGAATTTAGAGATTGTAAAGCTGATGATTCTTGTTGTCCTAACTGTAAGTTTCATAATGATAGATATAAAACTAACTGGTGTACAAAGCATGTTGCAAGTGATACCTCTTGCAGTTATTACAAAATGAAGATCGATAATTTGAAAATGCAGATTGCTTATGAATAATTGCACAAAAACTTATAACCATTTTGTTGTTGGACACCTGAATGTAAGATCTCTGTTTGCTGGCTTTGATTCCTTTGTAGATTTGTTGACTACTGATAACTATGATATTATGGGTATCTCCGAAACATGGATTAATAATGATTTTACAGCAGATATAGTAAATATTCCTGAGTACACTTTTTTCCATACTGATCGAGTAGGACGTGGAGGAGGAGTTGGTGTTTATTTAAGGGATTCACTGAGAGGTAAGCTGGTATTGCAAGATTTTTTATGTCCAGATGGTATGGAGCAGGTTTGTGCTGAAATAGTGTTGAATAATCTAAAAATTTTGGTTTGTGTTATCTACAGAGCTCCTTCGAGCAGATTATCAAGTTTTATTGATCATATAGACAACTTTCTCTCATTTGTGTCTCCTCAGTATGATAATATATGCTTGCTGGGTGATATAAACGTTGATCAAATTACTGACCATTCTTTTCTAGATTGCATTGCGTGCTACGATATGGTATCTCACATCACCCAACCAACTAGAATAACTTTAACCACGGCAACCTCCATAGATGTCATTTGTACAACAAATAACTTAGCTGAATCATTAATTTCAACTAGCTCTGTGAAAGTGCTAGATTTGAATTTAGTTTTGCTACCCCACAAAATGTGGTAGACATTATTCTGTCCCTAAAATCTAATGCAGCAGGTTCGGATGGTATAACAGTCTCAATGCTGAAGCTTTGCTTGCCTCGAGTATTACTACCCCTGACGCATTTATTGAACTGTTGCCTGGAGGCTGGGTATTTCCCTGATGCTTGGAAACTATCTCTTGTCAAACCCTTGCCTAAATGTAAAAATCCAAAATGTCTCTCAGACTTAAGACCTATAACTTTGATTCCTGTTATATCGAAGATATTGGAGAAATTGATTAAACATCAGGTTTATCATTATTTCTCTAATAATTATTTCTTTCCCAAGTGTCAATCTGGTTTCCGCAGTGGTTTTAGTACAACTTCAGCTTTAGCAAGGGTTTTAGATGACATCATTGCTTCGCTTGATAAGGGAGATGCTTCAGCACTTGTATCATTAGATTATTCTAAGGCGTTCGATAAAATAGATCATGAGCTTTTATGTGCTAAATTGAAGTTTTTTGGTTTTTCAGACATACCTCTAATGTTTTTTATAACATATCTTTTAAATCGTAAACAAGTAGTAGAGATAGACAACACTATATCTAGTCCGATTGATATAACATCAGGTGTCCCTCAGGGTTCAGTTTTAGGGCCCTTGTTGTACTTAATTTATACTATAGACTTGGGTAGCTCTGTGAAAAACTCTTCTGTGATGTGCTATGCCGATGATACACAGATATATAAAAGCTTTAATAGTAACACTTTGCATACTTCAATCAATGAGCTTAATGATGATTTGGAGGCAATAGTAGGATACTCAAATGGTAATAATCTTAAGCTCAATAAGGATAAGTGCTCAGTGATGCTTTTTTGTCCTGCTGTCAAACGTAACACTGTATTGAATTCTCTTGATGTAAAAATCGACAAGGAGCGTCTAGCTGTCGTAAATACTACAAAAAATTTAGGGTTGATTATTGATTATACTTTACGGTTTAAGGAGCATGTTTCGTCTATCTTAAAAAAATGTTATGCAACGTTGAAGTGTTTTTATGTCAATCGCTCTATTTTGAATTTTAAAGTTAGAAAAAAGTTATGTGAGGCTATTATATTTCCAAGCTTATTTTACTGTAGCACTGTGTTCTATCATTGTCTTGATTCTATCACAAAAGCAAGACTCCAAAAACTCCAAAATACTTGTTGTCGATTTGTATTTAATCTCAAGAAGTATGATCATGTTTCCTTAAAGAGATTTCAGCTTGGTTGGATGTGTATAGAAAATGCTTGCAAGTACCATATAGCAGTGTTTACACATAAGATCATATCTTCTAGATCCCCCTTGTATCTTTATGAGAAATTTGTTTTTAGACGAAATAATTCAGACATTGATTTCAGACACAAAAAAAGACTAGAGATCCCTATGTATAAAACAACTTTATTTCGTAGTTCATACACTTACAATGCTATCCTGATTTATAACGAATTAGATGACAATATAAAGGATTGGCCAGTAAACAGATTTCGTAAGCATGTGAAACAGATTTATTTGTCATTGTAGTAATTGTGGAAAAGTTAGTTTTTAATTCTTACATTTAATTTTATTTTACGTAATATATGTGTGTATATATGTATGCTAGGAAGCTATCAAGCTCGTTGTTTTGAAGCGTCTTTTGCTTGTCAAAGTTTCCTTTGATTGAGTGTTTCAATTTAGTATTTGGGTAGGTTAAGTAGAGTAGCCAAGAGCTAGACTTCGCCTACGTAGAGGTCACATTATGTTGTAGTGTATATAATGTGCCTAATAAAGACATTTTATTATTATTGTTATTATTATTATTAAATACTGTTCAGCAGAAGGAGGAAGGTGATAATTAAATTAAATAGTATTACTTTATTTGATGCACAGAAATTGTCAAAACTTGTTCTTTTAATTTCTCCGCATTGCAAAATCGCTAAAATCTCATGTGTTAGTTGGTAGGTAAGAAGTGATTCTGTTTAATTTTTATTCAAGTGAAGTCAGAAAAAATGGTTTTTATTTGTTGCAAAATAAATGAGGAAAAAGCAGTGGCGTACCATATTTTCTTGACAAATCTCCGTACGGACACCAGTGGTCGAAATATTAAGGAATATCAAAATAAAGCAATGAGAATAAAAACAAATACGCTAGGATTGTGTGGTCGAATGTAAAAAATGTTATTTTAATCTCATATTCGAATTGAAAAAAATCATTTATTACCACCACATTTAGTGTTCGATTTTAAAAATGTTTAAGATGAAATTAAAAAATCACTTTATGAGTAGCAAAAATGCATAGTGATGTAATTTTAATCGACAAGAATCTAAAATTACAGAAAACGGATTCAAAAAAATGTGGAAACGAATAATTATACAAAATCGACATTGTATTATTAATGTTAAATAAATCTTTCAATAAACAAAATCATTGCACAGCTGTCCATGGTTGGTCGTCTCTGGTCAGACATAGGAAAGCAGAGCATGTTTATTATTTTTAACTGGTAATTTAGTGTAGTTGAATATGAGTAAAATAAACATTTAGTTTTCCAAAATGTAGTAGCCAGTTGTTCCTTACAGACGCCGACCTGCCTATTGAAGTGGAAGATCTGATACTACAACTATTCGACGTGGTGAATGAGAAGAACGAGCTCTTCAGGAAGCAAACTGAACTTATGTATCTGTGAGTACTTTTTTGAATTTTCTTCCGAAACAGGGTCGACTTTTAGCTAGTCAGCTTGAACGATTGGTTTTTTTAATACATGCTTGTTTTTCTCACATTTTGAGAAAATGTTGCCCTTTGCAGTTGATCATTAAAATTTATTTCTGTCAATTTCAGACGTCGTCAGCAACGGTTGGAAGAGGAGCATGCGGAAGTTGAATATCAGCTAAGGTGCCTAATGTATCAGCCAGAAGCCAACAAAACTGATTCCGACAAAGCCAGGGAAGGACAGCTACTACAAAGGTAATAGGGGTTTATTGTAGGAAAAGAAAAAATTTAAAAGATATACGTTCTAATAATACAGTTGTACAATAGACACGGAAAACCCCAAAAAGAACTTGCGCTGGGCATTAACCGATATTAGAGACAATTAAACCTTGAAACAGCATAAATCTTTAGTAAAATTCAAACATTAGGAAGTGGAGAAGAAGTATAGATGAGAAAGAATATATTGTAACAATATTTTTGGACTTTAAAAGGGCATTTGAGACTATAGATAGGGAAAAATTGTTAATGAAATTGCGTCACTATGGCTTTAAAAATCAGTATTACACATTTTACAAAATTATTTAGTAAATAAAAGTCAAAAAACTAAAGTTGTAAATATTACGTCAAGTGTTCAAAATATATCAGTAGGGGTGCCACAAGGGAGTAAATTAGGGCCGTTACTATTTACTATTTATATAAATGATATCTCTGACATTTTAGTACACTGCAAAATTCAAATATTTATATATATATATACAGGGTGTCCCAGAAGTCGACGTCAAGCCGAACCGGGTGATAGGCAAAGTCATAACAGCTATCAGAAAAATATTTAAAAAAATTTTATGTATGTGTTTTGAAAATTATAGGTCTTTGAAAAAGATATAGAAATTTCACACCCTACGGCAGTCTGTCAACTCCTGTTACTACAAATATTAACTTTTTTTGGATTTTGTTTTTACAATGTAATGATGAATAATGCATCTTCAAACTGGTGTCTCAACCTTACTGCCAACTTTTCTCGTTCAGGAAAAATTGCCACTTATTTCCCAACCAAGTATTCCAAAGTAAAACTTTGCTCAACTTTAACTGGCTGTACTGGAAAAAATGTACTACGAGAGTTTGGCAAGTAACCTTAAAAGTTGGCGCATTTAATAAGGATTCCAAAATGGTATAACACTTAGATGAGTACTCGTTAACTTATGCACAATTTTTATTTGAAGAAAAACTAATTAAACAGCGATTATGAAAACGCACAAGGACCCTTAAGGATAACTGTTTGCACAACAATGGGCGTCAAAATGCTGCTGATGATGATTTACCTTTACAGCAAATGCTCAAACTGTTTTCCTTCATCCGCAATACACGCTCGACATCTTCTTAAAAAAGATCAGGTTATTAAACGAGCGAATCCACGGTTATTAACAAACTTAGCTGCTTCCAATAGTCTTTGCCATAGCTCAGCTACATTTTGAATCGGCTTGAAATACACTTTTTCTTTTACAGTTCCCAGTAAAAAAAATCTATCGGATTCAAATCTAGTGACCGGGCTGGCCACGGTATTGTACCAGACCGCCATATCCATCTGCCTGGAAAGTTTTGATCGAGATACTCTCTCACTGAGAGTGCATAGTGCGCTGGGCAGCCATCATGCTGAAACCACATGTCCCTGTAAATACTCAGTGGCACGTCCTCCAATAAATTTTCTAAATGATTTTGCAAAAAACCTAAATAAACCTCAGCAGTCAAAGTCTCTGGGAACTCAAACGGACCGATTATTTTACCATTTAAAATTCCTGTCCAATGGTTTATCTTGAAGCGATATTGAGATTTATTTTCTCTCATCAAATGTGGGTTTGCTACGTGCCACTCGTGTAAGTTATGCAGGTTCATGTACCCATCTTTCTTAAATGTGGTCTCATCTGACCATAAAATTTTTTCAAAGAACCGTGGATCTTCCCTGTGTCTTTCTAACATTGTGCGACAAAAAGCAACTCGGGGCTCATAATCCCGGGGCAGAAGAGCTTGAACACGCTGTACGTGGTATGGATGGAGCACGTTTTTTTGCAAGATTCTATGGGCTGTACTTTTGGGCACACCTGTTTTTAGTTCTATTGCACGCACTGAAGTACTCGGGTCTTCTTCGACAGCTCCTAGCACAACGTCTTTGTAAGGAAGGAAAGATCTTCCCTCACCGTGTGATTGGTTTGGTAGTTGGCCCTCTGAGAACAGTAAGCGGTGCACATTTGTGAACACTCGTTGATCTGGATGACGAGCTGCATTCGGGTACCTCTCACAGTAAAGTCTCGCTGCAGCACTAGCATTGCATCTGCATTCCCCACAAATGAGGTGCATGTTAGCATATTCTTGTACGGTGTACACGGACATAGCGGCACTGCACAATCACACTATCAAAGATAGTCTAAGGAAAGCAAATGTTTTGAAGAGCAATTAAACAGTCCAAATCCAAATCACAAGCGATCAACAGTCCAGTTCACGAATCCAAAATTAGTGACACTACGAAATCAACAAGCACGAACATGTAAAGATGCGCAGTAAACGAAGGAGTACTGATCGGTATCAAAATGTGCAATAGCAAGTAAGTGATGTGCTTCATCCATACCACATACAACGTGTTCAACCTCTCCTGCCCCGGGATTATGAGCCCCGAGTTGCTTTTCGTCGCACAATGTTAGAAAGACACAGGAAAGATCCACAGTTCTTTGAAAAAATTTTATGGTCGGATGAGACCACATTTAAGAAAGATGGGTACATGAACCTGCATAACTTACACGAGTGGCACGTAGCAAACCCACATTTGATGAGAGAAGATAAATCCCAATATCGCTTCAAGATAAACCATTGGACAGGAATTTTAAATGGTAAAATAATCGGTCCGTTTGAGTTCCCAGAGACTTTGATTGCCGAAGTTTATTTGGATTTTTTGAAAAATCATGTACAAAATTTATTGGTGGACGTGCCACTGAGTATTTACAGGGACATGTGGTTTCAGCATGATGGCTGCCCAGCGCACTATGCACTCTCAGTGAGAGAGTATCTCGATCAAATCTTTCCAGGCAGATGGATAGGGCGGTCTGGTACAATACCGTGGCCAGCCCGGTCACCAGATTTGAATCCTTTAGATTTTTTTACTGGGGAACTGTAAAAGAAAAAGTGTGTTTCAAGCCGATTCAAAATGTAGCTGAGCTGCGGCAAAGACTATTGGAAGCAGCTGAGTTTGTTAATAACCGTGGATTCGCTCGTTTAATAACCCGATCTTTTTTAAGAAGATGTCGAGCGTGTATTGCGGCTGAAGGAAAACAATTTGAGCATTTTCTGTAAATTTAAATCATCATCAGCAGCATTTTGACGCCCACTGTTGTGCAAACAGTTATCCTTAAGGGTCCTTGTGCGTTTTCATAATCGCTGTTTAATTAGGAAATTTTGAAAAAATTTCAGTTTTTCTTCAAATAAAAATTGTGCATAAGTTAACGAGTAACCTTCTAAGTGTTATACCATTTTGGAATCGTTATTAAATGCGCCAACTTTTAAGGTTACTTGCCAAACTCTCGTAGTACATTTTTTCCAGTACAGCCAGTTAAAGTTGAGCAAAGTTTTACTTTGGAATACTTGGTTGGGAAATAAGTGGCAATTTTTCCTGAACGAGAAAAGTTGGCAGTAAGGTTGAGACACCAGTTTGAAGATGCATTATTCATCATTACATTTTAAAAATGAAATCCAAAAAAAGGTAATATTTGTAGTAACGGGAGTTGACAGACTGCCGTAGGGTGTGAAATTTCTATATCTTTTTCAAAGACCTATAATTTTCAAAACACATACATAAAATCTTTTTAAATATTTTTCTGATAGCTGTTATGACTTTGCGTATCACCCGGTTTCGGCTTGACGTCGACTTCTGGGACACCCTGTATATATAGCAAATAAGCATTTGGACACTGCTTTAGAACTGTTAAGTAGTGATATTGAAAAAAGTATGAATTGGTTAAATGTTAATAAACTTAAATTAAACACCAATAAAACAAAATGTATGTCAATAGGGAAACAGTTAGGTGACACAATTAGGCTCATGATTAATGATGAAAAAAATTGAAGTAGTCGAGTATCTTGGTATATATGTGGATGGTAAGCTACTGTTTCACGAACATTATTTCAAAAAAGATAAATTACTTCTATAGAGCCTCCCATAAACTTAGTATGTATTCCAAAAAAATTGTGTGTAACACTATAATTCTTAACCATTTTTTATATTGTTTAACCAACTTGTTTACAGCAAATGAAAACATATTTTCAAAATTACAAATTCTACAAAATAAAGCTATAAGATTCATTTTAAATAGAAACAAATATGCTAGGATTAAGTCTATGTTGGAAGAACTGCAGTGGTTGGATGTGAAAAATTTAATATATTATTTAGTTCTCGTTTTCATATTCAAATTAAAAAATCATTTATTACCACTTCATTTAGAGAACTTGACAAAATCAAATAGTCATCATCATAACTACGAAACTAGAGGGTGTATAAATTCTCATCTGCAAAATTGTAATAGTAGCATATAACTAGTAAATCTATATTTCAAAAGGGAGTATTTGAATTTAATAAATTGAATAATGATATTAAATAGAGTTCGAATTTAAAAATGTTTAAGGTAAAACTAAAAAATCACTTTATGAATAATCAAAATACATAGTGACGTAATTTTAATAGACAAGAATGTAAAATAACAGAAAATAGATTGAAGAAAAATATGTAACCGAATTATTATACAAAATTGATATTGTAGCATTAATGCTAAATAAATCTTCAGCAAACAATCAAAATAAATGAGCTGATTAAGTAAAATTAAAAAAAACACAACATATTAATAACTAGAAGTTAGTAGTAACGTTATATGCAAAAGTGCTCATATTAGTATAAACACTAAGAGAGCACTAAAAAGTAAAATGAAACTGATAGAATATAAAAAAGGAAACGGATTAAAAAGTATTTAATTAAAACTAGGTGTCATGTCAATAAAGTTTGCCTCGTACACATTCCACCATATTTAAGATGATTTTAGAGAATTTCAAATAGATCCATTTTTAAGGGCTATAATCATTGTTCTATAAAAAGATCGGTAAGTACAGGGTCCGGCACAAAGGACGGATTTTTTTCAAATGGCTACCGAAATAATGAGTCTTATCACGGCTGTACAGCGTGCGTGAGTTTCGTCGCCACTTCAATATTCATCGGAATCGAGCTGTTCCTTCTCGAAAGACCATCCTTCGTTGGGTTCAATTACTCCATGTAGTGTACTGATCAACAAAGGACCACCAGGAGCTTCACAAACGGTTCGAACCCCTGAAAATGTGGAACGCCTTCGACAAGTCCCCCGCCGCACCCGGCTCGATCTGCTCGGCAACATGCTGCTGAACTCAGTGGGTTCGGTACAGCGTATTCTGCATATGGATCTTCACTTTTACCCATACAGCCTGGAGCCTACAACCTTGTTCATTAGTCATGCTCACTTTCATCTTAATGAGATAAGATTTATCCATCTGCGATTTTTTTTCTATGAGGACACCTCAAGGCTCGTGGACTCTGGACGATAAATAACTAATCTTTTCTCGTCTTACTTCCAGGTTGATCGAAGTTGTAGAAAAAAGGAACGAGATCGTCGAATGTCTGGAAGCTGATCGAATTCGAGAGGTACGAGAGGACAGCAGTATCAGTGACCACATCAGCCTGTACACTACAAAAAGGGATGAAAAATCGGAATCGGACAAGTCCGCAAGGGAAAGGGAGAAGGATAAGAAGAAGAAGCACAAGACGTTGAAAAAGCTCTTCAAAGTCGACACTGTCAAACACTCAGCCGCGGATGAATCGTCTAATGATGCTTCGTCAAAGAAGAATGCGACGTTGAAGAAGGACAAAAAAAGATTCGCTTTATTTTAATATCAGAATGTTGCCATCGTTTATGAATAATTGTTAGACAGTTGAACTGTTCAAAAGGAGCTGTGCTTTAAGTTGTTTTTATAAGAATTACTCGTTTCTACTTACGGTTACTTATATTTTGTGATTCTATTCATTTGATAAATAAAATTTACTTCTTTAAGATTAAAGGTTATTTATTTTGACAGACCTCGTTCATGTTTTTCGGGCAAACAAAAGTACTAAAGAATGGCCTCCTCCCGAGCACTAAAAAGCAGGACTACCTCCATAAGATTATGTAAAAAAAACTGGAAATTTGCTAATGTCCAACCCTTCCCAAAAAAGGGATCTAAGACGGACACTTACAACAACTGGGCCTATAGCTGTTTTCTGTTATAAGTAAAGCATTGGAGAGGTGCATAAATCTTCTCAGAGCATCATTTTTTTTTAAATCTCTAGTGTACATCCTGTACAGACGCCACTGTTAGGAATATTAAAAAATATTCTACATCAAACATAGACTTGTTGTTTTGTGACTGGTCAACGAATAGTATATTAATGTCAATGAAATTTATGAGAATTTACGGGCGAATATAACTAAGGCAGTCAATGCAAATTCATTTAAGCTCTCATTGTCAGTGAGAGGTGACCAGGTGCCCTACTACGATATTGAACTCAAAAATAAAGCTAGCGAGCTAGATCTTGCCTACAAACAATTTAGGAAAAGTGTGTGTTAACTTGTTAAAAATGAAAAAAAGGCAATATTTTGAAGAAAAAATTGATCACAATAAACGTAACCCCAAAACTATGTGGAAAACATTGAAATCTTTGATAAAGCCGGTAGGAGCTACTACTTTCGATAGAATAACACTGGTCAACAAAATTTTAACTTTGTCGTGCTACACGGACTTTTTTGATATTTTTTACTTTAATTGGTGATTGTAAGAAAAAATAAACAGTTAAAAAAAATTTGCTAGACAAGGATTTTATTCTATTGAGTAATTTAAAATATTAAGAAAAAACACAGATCTCGTAAATCAAGTTATTTTTTTTATAAATGACTTAATAATCTAAGATTTTCTTGAATATTTAGCTTCTGGTTGGTCCCTTTTAATTGTCCAGCAGTAATCTGCTAACATATTTGGGCTCGATTTGCCCTGGTACCGCTTTTCCATTTTAGAAATGTCCTGATGGAACCTCTCACCATGCTCGTCGCTGACAGCCCCTAAATTGTCAGGAAAAAATCCAGGTGCGAGTCTAAAAAATGGATCTTAAGTGACATGTTGCAACCCAATGCTTGATATGACAATAATAGCTCGCTAACCAACTCTCTGTAGCTGTCACTCTTGTGGTTACCCAAAAAATTTGAAACAACATTTTACTTATTTTAGGGAATTTTTCTTTTAGATACAAAAATCCACTCCCATTGCGATCCATTGCCTTCACAAAATTTTTTATTAATCCTAATTTGATATGCAATGGTGGTAGAAGCACATTATTTGGCTGTACAAGGGGTAAATACTTTACGTTGTTTTGCCCAGGAACTAAAGATGCACGCGTAGGCCATGTTTTTTTTATATAGTGATTAGTTCTGTCTCAGCTATCCCATTCACATCAAAAGCAGCAAAACTTTGTATAACCCAGCTAAAGTCCAAGTAATAGTGCAACAACTTTAAGATCACCGCAGATTTGGAAGGAATATGTACTGTAATTTATTTTTTCAAGTAAAAGTTTCATATTTTCATAGGTTTCTTTCATATTTGCAGCATGGGCCAGAGGTACAGACGGAAGCTCATTTCCATTATGCAATAACACTGCTTTTAGACTTGCTTTCGAAGAATCAATGAATAAACGCCACTGAGAGAGATCAAAATCTATGTCCAACATTTTCATAATCTCATTTATGTTATTGCAAAACACCAAATCTCCATCCTGAGAAAAATACGTTCTGAAGTGATGATCACGGTTTCGAAAATAGCTAACTTTTGTATTATGATTTTCCATTCTTTTAGACGTGATCCTAATAGTTCTGACTGCTTTTTTGACAAATTTCAATCCCGAACCAAATCATTTAGGTCTCCTTGAGTTATCAAATGTGGCTCGTTTACAATTCCCTTTAACTCAAAGTCATCGTCCTCGTCAACACATTCACCTGAAGTGGACGGTTGTGAATTGTTCTCAACAGACGTAGTTGCAACTGGTATTAGTTCTGGCAATTTTTTACAATGAGAGACTGGTCTCTTATAGCCGAAGATAAGTTAGGGTAAATAACTGTGGTTTTTTTCTTGTAATTTATACCTTTTATATCTGCGAGACAAAAATAGCAATCTGAAACGTGATCTCGCTGTTCAGTCCATATCATGGGTACAGCAAACGGCATAGGTCGTGCACCTTTCTTCCAGTCAGTTAAATTTTTCACACACGTTATGCAACAGACATGAGGGGCCCAGGATTTGTCTTGATGGGCGACAGAAAAACCAAAACATTGGTGATAACACTCCAACACAAGATTCGTAAAATTTCGTCGTTGTTTTTTGAATGTTAGTTCTCCGCAGACATAACAAAAAGAGTTAGGATCATTATTACACTTCCTCGACATATTCACAGGGTTAATAAATCACAAAAAAGTGTTCAAATTCAACAACAAATATTTTTATAAGGATTTACTTGTAAGCGTTTCTGTTAATTTACTGCCGTAGTACTAGTTATGAGTATTACCGTATCACAACAAATATGAGGCTAATAGCATTATGACAGCTGTCATGTAATAATGAGGGTAGACTGATAAAACAAAATTAGCTGTCAAAGTTCGTGTGGCAAAACCAGTGTTGACCAACGTAATTTTTTACCTGAATGACCAAAAAGTTATTTCCAGATGTGAAGTGGAAATAGCTGATAATTTCAACCTTTACTTTGTTAGCAGTATTTGTGACATTGTAAAAATTATCCAGTCGGATAATATATATGTGGATAATCATCTAACCTGTGATGCAGCTACGGTCCTGAAATTTAGACCCATATCATTCGATGAATTGAAAGAAATTATACTTTCATTTGAAAATAAAACATACGGTGAAGATATTTTGAATACCAAACTTCTTAAAAATACTTTGCACTCGGTTGGTCATGTAATCTTGAATTTTATCAACACTCACTAGCTTATGGATGCATTAAAAGTAAGCACAGTTACACCCATCCCTAAAGTACCAAATTCCATAGAAGCATCTGATTCTAGACCTATAAATTCTTTGCCACCTCTTGAAAAACATTTGGAAACATGTGCACACAAACATGTTGAATATTTTGAAACCAATAATCTTCTCATGGCTAAGCAATCGGGCTTCAGAAAAGGTCACTCTGGTGAAATTGCTCTTCAAATTACAGTAACTGTGGATGAAACTTATTGATGACAATAACTATGTAATTGCAGACTTCCTTGATTTCAAAAGAGCATTTGAAACAATAGATAGACGAATATTGATAGATAAATTAAAACAATGTGGAATTGGAAGCACTGTCCTGAGCTGGATAATTAGTTACTTCAGTGACAGGTCAAAGGACTAAGATTGGTCCTTCGATCTCTGAAACCATTTCTGTACGTTTTGGAGTTCTCCTCAGGGTAGTGTTTTGGGGCCATTATTTTTTATAATATATTTGAATGATATGGAACTTGTTGAGAGAAGTAGCTCCATAAATCTATTTGCCTGCAAAAACCTGAATGAGGCTATCGATATTGTGAACCGTGACCTTGCAAACATTGATACATATTTAAAAATGAACAAATTGAAGTTGAACACTCCAAAATCAAAAGCAATGGCAATATCAAGCAGAAGTAAAGACAAGAATATAATAAAAGCTAATATACAAATTAAAATTGAAAAGATAGTTTGATATAGTTGATATAATGAAATACCTTGGATTTATGTTGGATAAAAACCTAAACTTTAACAGCCATAGTGACTATATTATTAAGAAAATTTCAAAGAAACTTCATTTTTTTTAAAGAGTTTCTAAACAGCTATCAATGTTTGCAAGAATTACGGTTTACAATAATAAAACCTCATTTTCAGTACTGTTCATCTTTATTATATTTCTTTAGCAAGAACAAGATAGGCACCTTACAAAAACTTCAAAATAGGGGAATGCGGATAATTTTACAGTGCTCTAGGTACACAAGAATTGAATATATGCTGGATACTCTACAGTGGTTATCGGTGAATCAACATCTTCATTTAACAACAATGCTATTTATTTATAAAATTGTGAAGGGAACATTAATTAATTATTTAGGTGCTCATCTACGCCCAAATAATGAGATCCATTCATATAACACGTGTACTCATTTCCATGTAAATAAAACAAATATGAAGACTACAATGAAAATAATAATGTACAAAGGTCTATGTGAATACAATAAGTTGCCCCAGCTAATAAAAAACGCCGACTCAGTCAGGTATTTCAAGAAAGCACTTGGGTCAATATTCCCACACTGGGACATTTAAGTCCTCTAAATGTGTCACATAAAAAATATCTAGTATTTAGAAGACCGTGCATTTACTCAATGCAGTATGGCTTGTTTGTTTGGAAATTATACAATAACCGAGATTTTAGTTTGTATACTTTGAATTATTTAACATTTTTCAAAAATCTCAATACACGGGACTGACACGGTTACACGGAACTGACAAAGAAACAGCAGGATAGCAAACATGCTTTGCATTTTTTATTAAAAAATAGTCAGGTACAAAATAAACTCAAACAATGTATTCTGAAACAAAAACATAACGTTATATTGAGCGGCTACTTGGAAACTCTGCTGCTAATTGACCATTTTTTTTCCTCTCGGACAAAGGAATATCATCATCTGAAGAACTTTTACTGTAAACATTGTAGTAATGTAGCTTCGCTTTATTCCCTTTGTAAAAAATGTATAATTCTTCATCAGACGCAGAACTTTTCGTTACCGAATTATAAGATAAAGTTCCAATAGTGTAATGTAGACATCTTTCGCCGCAGTCGAAACAGGAGAGCTCTCTTAGAGATAGTGTGTTGTGGTCTCTTAGAGATCTTACTTGACGAACCTTCAAAGTTCCTTTAAATGGCAGAACCTCAGCTTTATTTATAGCATCTGAAAATTTTTCAGTTTCACAAGCATGAATCTCCAAAAAGGATATGCCTGAGCAGTTGGCTTTCAGGATTTCAACCAATTGGCTGAAAGAACTCACATCAGATCCCTGAGCAACAATACGGTCTGCAGTCCTTTTACAAACTCCACCATTGCCGTCCGGGGCACCTTTACCATGTCCGGCCTCATGGTAGTTCCAGGTAACTGATTGTAGTTCCGGAAAGTAGCTATAGATGCCATTTGTAATGAATGCAAACATTTTCTTGTTGCGGTATTGTGTACTGGGGCTGTCGCTAAGAAAATGCAACAATTTTACCCCATTATCAATATAGAGTTTGATCAGTGGAAACAGATGAGCCCATATGGCACCGGGACCATGCTCCAACGACTCTGATAATGTACAAAAACTGTCAACCTTCAAGTCGTTTTCGTGTGCTCGGCTATAAATTACCACAGTATGCAACGTAATCTGTTGCCTTGATCCTCCAAAATGATAAGACTGGACTTCTTCTGCGTACTTTAGATTATAATTCTCAGAAAAGTCACAGTGAATGAGTATTTCCTCATTTGTCATGTTCTGTTTCAGTGTCTTGATTGCTTTGTATTGGTGAAAAATGCGTCCCTCGTGTGCCAAAAAAAGAGGCAACCTATCTTCAAATTTGGTCAAAAGATCCGATATTTCTATCTCTTTACTAATTTTAGCAATTTTCAAACTGGTAACGTTGTTTTGTGATCGTTTGCTGAAATAAGTTTGTTTTATGTTTTTCCACTGACTATATGATACAACGTTACCAGGATCGTACTGCTCAATATATTTAGGTTTATATAATGCACACACTGAACATTTCCTTAGTAGACATAGGTCATTGCGGGTCTCACATGTCATTGACTCAATTATTGCTTCTGTAGTTTTGCAATGCAACACTTTACTTTGCCAAAGAGATAATATCAACTCCATGTTACTATGTGTCATACATTTACATGTGTCTCGATTTGCTACCTTCATGAACTTTATCCAGAAAGGTTTACATTTACAGAAAAATGTATAACTCACCTTGACATCGGCGTATTTTTTACAAAACTCTTTGAACAAATTCTTCAAAGTGTTTGTTAAATATCTTTTTTGATAGGTGAATTTATTCTTTGTAACATAGTCTTTCTTACCGGGGCAAATCCGGCTATTAACATCTTCCTGTAAGAACGCCACAATTTTATTCCTATTTTCAGATGCTCTTCGGTTTTTCTGATACTTAACATCTACATTCCTATGGCTGTATTCCACTACTCTTGTTTTTGTATATCGAAAAACTTTGGAACACGTTCGCTGAAGCTTGTACTTCTTAATAATTTTTCCATCCATTATTTTCCTAAATACCTTCTTTTCTTTTGGGCTTAACGATTTATATGGTCTCCCCAAAAATAAGTTGTTTTTTAATTTCATCTACTCTTTTTTACTGTATTGAAGACCTTTCTATGATCTGTTGTACTCTAGTTCCAGGTGAAACTGATGGGGAACTAGTTTGTTGAGCAACATTTTTATTTTGATGCATTGACTTCTTTAGGCGAGAATACTTTTTCTTCCACTTTCCAACTTTTTTTTAAGGTCTGCTATTTTAGCTTCATTTTTTCTTTTTTCTCGATGTCGCTAAAGTTTCATTCTATTACTTTTCTTTATTGCATGTTCCTTTCCTCCATCTAACTGTTTCGTTAAATGATCTGGCACATGTGCGTTTTCGGATGATCTTAGTCTTAATCGATCTCGGTGAGACTTTGTATATTGTCTCCATTTCTTGCGTTGCGATCTAATTTCTCTTTCTGTCATTTCCGAAACAAGCTTCCTTTGTTTATTCTTTCGTTGACGCAAGTATTTCTGATGCTCTTTTTCCCGCTGCTCCTCACGTTTTTCCGGATCTTCTCTTATTTTACGCCTCCGTTCTCGTTCCCGGTCACGTTTAATACGCGTTCTTTCTTCATCAGATATTTTCCTATGTCCAGACATCTTACACCCTGCTATAGACTAGTAGATAGACCTGTGAACTGTAAAAAATACTTGCATCAATGCATGTTTGCTATAGTTTTATAGAGAAAAAATGGAATCAAGTCAGTTCCGTGTTTTCGCAATGACACGGGACTTACAACCACGGGACTGACATTATTGCACTTACAGCAACAAAAAAAGTAATCGGTTCAAAATTTCTAATTAATTTTAGTATGACAATTATGGTTTTTGATACCCGAAGTACTCATCGGGTATTTGAAGCAAAAAGAAAAAATAGTAGCTTTAAAACACTTACTACGGTACTGACAAGAGACAGGTTTCCAAGACACTTTTTTACTTGTCGGACCCAGTTCCTGCTTAACCTATCAGTAATCTAAGCACATCTTCCGACGATTGAGCCAATACTAACAATTTCCAGTTGGGATAATACGGATGTCACTTACCATACCTTCCTCCACTACTTTATGGCGTGATATATGGCGCGGCACGGGACTGGCCAGATAGCTGGAGACAAATGCTTTCCGAAAAATTACTAAATTAATTATTCTTTTTGTTTCAGCAATTTTCTATATTGTGGTTAGCTATGTGCATACTTGCGATATAGGTATATCAAGTTTTCAAAACAGTACTTCAGGTGAAAAAAATGGCAGGTATTATCAAGAGACATCCGCTAGGACATGGCACGGGACTGACATTTCAGTGGCATTTTCCCAGTTATTTTGTTCTAAATGGAAGATAAATATTTCATATAGTGTGCAAACCGTAAAAAATATGTAGCCAAACGCATCGTATCAGATAATTACATTGAAAAAATTATAAAAAATCAGTTATTAAAAGGAACTTACGATGACTCATGTTAGGGATATTAACCCACTTATCAAACACAAGAGCTGACAGAATTTGTTAAATTTATTATATCTGAATATATATGTATGTACTTGTGAAATGCTGTAATGCTACCAGTTCTTGTTGTTGTTGAAATTAGGATTTTTTTTTTCTAAATAAAGGACTATTTACTACTTAAAAAATGCCTATTGGTGCAAATTTCGTGAAAATATCTAGAATGGTATTGATTAAAGTTACAATAAAACAAATTTTTTCTTCTTTTTAATTGTGACACCCTGTAGCTCAAAAGTTAAGAGGTTCAGGACATATGTTCATACAAACTTTTCTTCCTAAAGTGAGCTAAAGAATCATATCCTGTATTTCAATCCATCAAATAAATTAGTAACATATTTCAAAACTTTCATATTTTCACTCATTTTCAATCTCATTTCATCTACACCCAAAAAGTGGGGGGTCTGAAATCATTTTTTCATCAAAAGCGGCTGCTGCTAAGCAAGCAATAATACTCACTTCTAGGTTGGATGCAAAAACAAAAAAAATGTCTTTAAAGCTTATTATTAACAGACGTACATCCACACAAGAAAATTGAATACCAAAATAAGCAGCTATCTCTTCTTGAAACCATATTTTTTCCGTTCATAAAACAGGTCAGTCTTGGAGCTTCCCAGGTTTACGATCTTGGGACATCCATCCCTGTCTTTCTCCTGTATCGTACATTCTTTACAGTAGTAAGCATCGGATACGCCGGGTCCGCCGCAAATAACGCACCTACCTTGGTACGACCCATAGTTGCATTCATCACATATCCGGACTAGGGTGCAGGGTCGCACATAGGAGTCACAGATCACACATTTTCCGTCACATTTCTCGCAAAGACGTCCAATGGCAACGCCTGGCTGTTTTCGGCAGAAGATCAGATCCGGATGATGCTTTGCCATTTTCTGAAAATGTTTACGGTATTTACTATAGGAAAAACGGATAGGGTATCGTGTACATACATTTGGGATATGCTTCTGAAGAAAATCGAGTATGGGATATTTCGACTACAATAATAACATTCGAAATTGGTCGAGGATTTTCTTGCATTGATTGTTTAAGTTTAAAAAACTGGATGAAAATGTATTTTTTAGAGGTTATGTTGTGACAAGTGACAACTGAAGGTTGGCATTGACATTGACAACGAGACTGGGTCACGAAGACTAGAGATTTCGGAAGTGAAAATCATAGAATTGGCGTGAAACCAAAAGTGTCGACGATGAAGGCGGGGCCTATCTTGTAGTACACTACCCAGGAAACGAATTTCACACCCCATGTGTATTTCACCTGTATCGTTATGTAAACTGTGTGTGTGTAGAAAATAAATTTTAGGCTCTGTACATGAGGCAACTCTCTGTATCTGTTGCGATAACCATGACTGTAAACCACCAAGCAATAGCTCCACGCACTAGTTTTCTGAGAGCCACGCCTTCCTTGACGACAGGATTGGCTTCATTCGTCGGTGCGTATAAAGTTACCTCCTATTTCTAGTCTTCATGGGCTAAGTGTAGTGATGAGCGGTCCTGGCGATACTATAAGAATTAACGTGAAACGTGCACTGGAGCACGCTTGGCGAAGACAACCTTCCAAATATACCATTCATTTATTGAGACTTCGGAGAGATGCGTTCGGTCACTTTTATCTTCCTGTCGTGTTCCCAACTGTTTACATTTCCAGCTTAATTCCATGAATGCCCGGAGGAATTTTTCTAAGGGGTTGTTACACTTCATTAGCCTACCTAACGTCCGAATGCCATATGTCAAACTACAGAATTAACAAATTTATGTGCGTTTATGATGCCCACATAAACTTTGGGGAGATAATTATTATTAACTCTTGAAAACCATTTATATTGAATACAACCACCATCAAAAGTAGAAGTGAAGTAAATATGTGACTGATACTCCTGATAATGTTTGACATAACCTATACAATTTTGTTGCAACAAATGCCAAGGTATTACATTTCCAACAGTTTGGACTATAATCAAAAAGATAACATGGCCACGCAAGACAAGTATTGAAATAAATTCTACTAGACTCTAAAATACCATCCGTAGCGAAATTTTTCCCTAAATCGTGGCACACCGCTTAAAAAATGCAAATGAAGATGGGAAACTGCCGCTTTGACGAACTAAATGTCACCGTCGTTACCCCGGAATAGACATACGTCTTAGCAGTTGACCCTGTCATTTTTGTCATCTAAATTGCTGCGTTGCCATATCACCGGACAATTTCAGTACCTCTGCTATTTTGCTAGAATGTTATATAAAAAAGAAGCTTTGAATAAAACATTGAGGGATACCAATGGAGATATATAAAATTTGAGGGGTAGCAATGTTTGCCAAAAAATTAAAATAGCTGTTGTTTACATTTTGCGTCGCCTGGCGTCTATGCGGCGGAACGTTAATGTCTCTGAAAACTTTGACAAATGCCCAGTTTTATAGGATAAAATACTTTTTTTACAATTGGAAAAAACACGATTTTCATTTTCCCTACTATTTAGCAGGGGAATAAGGTTTTTAGTGACTACATTGGCACATAGGCGAGGAACACCCTAGAAAACCTCAACCGTCACTGCTAAGATTAATTGTATCAGCTGAAGAAAAATCAAGTCGTTCCACAATCCTGACTTCATTTGTACAATCAAAAATCGTCAGCATGCCACAGTTATTAACCTAAAAAAAAGCACTGAAATAACGGTTTATACGAGGGTCATTCTTTAAGTAAGTGTCTACCAATCACAAACGTGGAATTTTGAATTACAAATAGTTTCTAGATGGAAAAATTGTATGACAGTACCTGTCAGCATTTTTTCCAGTTTACCCGCGGCAAAATTTGCCAGCTATTCTCACCAAAAATAACAATACGCAATTTATTTAAAAAAAAAAACATATGATGTCAACCCTAGCACACAACTAGATACATATGCAAGGCTCACCTGGTTTGCTGCGCAGATATCCTGTTTCCATCAGAAGAGTTGGAGGTAGACCTAATTTCCACTTTGGAGACACTTGACACCCACGTCACAACACTAAAACACCAAAGCAATACTGAAAGACAATCGAGAACCCTATAGTGAACACCACTACTGAAAAAAAGTAGCTAAAACGAATAGAGCTCTGCACAGAGCTGTGAACGCCTAGACATGCCGCTGCGACGACGGTTGCCGAGAGACCGTGTGAGTGCTACCGGTCAACATAAACATCGAGTCGCTTCGAGAGCAGACGCGCGGAGTGGTAGCTGGAAAGGGGCGTGGCTGTACCGTATCGCCGCAGCGAGGTACAGCACCCGCACGCTTCAGTCTCTCGGCAACCGCCGGTGCAGCGGAATGTCTACGCGTTAACAGCTCCATTCGGTTTAGCTACTTTTTTTTAGTAGTGGTGTTTACTATAGGGTTCTCCATTGTCTCTGTGGTGCTTTAGTGTTATGACGTGGGTGTCAAGTGTCTCCAAAGTGGAATTTAGGTCTACTTCCAACTCTTCTGAGGGAAACAGGATATCGGTGCAGTAAACTAGGTGAGCCTGGCATACTCATCTACTTGTGTGTAAGGGCTGACATCCTATGTTTTTTAAATAAATTGCGAACATTGCATCCACTGAGAAATTAATTATATACTGAGGTATTTGGGAAATTTGGCCAAATCGTTTTTATTTTTGTCTGACTTTATTTTAAGAAATGTCAAAAAACTAATGGCACTATTTAGGCACTACGTGTACGTGTTCAAAAAAGTGCTACATTGTATCTAATAGCAGCTTTTTCTACGACTTCAACCATGTTATCACGTTATAATTGTTTTTTAGGTATAAACAAACGTATTTTTTTCATTATATTTAAGTATGCTTTGCAAACCAATGGTTGATGTAAGAAGTTTAACCTAGTCTGATCCTTATCATCTTCATTATTATAAAAGAAAATTTACAGAAACGTGCACTAATCTAATGTTCTTGTAAGTATTCTTATGTATTCACACGCATTTCTGAAAAATCTCATAAGCAAGGCCTCGAACAAAAGGTCCAAGGAATTGGTGATAGCAAAATCGTCCGATGAGCAGGCAACACCGCAATCCAGGTGACAAGATTAAACTTTCAAAACGTATGTCTATCCCGGGATAACGACGGAGTCATTTAGAACGTCAATGCGGCCGTTTTCCAATCTTCATTTGCATATTTTAACGGATATTCCAGTAGAGTATATTTCAATAGATGTATTGCGTGGCCATGTTATCTTTACTCGGGCCCTTTAATCAACAAGGCACTTATTTCGAAAAAGAAGTTTTGTTTAAATACTGATATGATTCTCGCCTAATTTCAATTAAAGTACTAAAAAAGTAGGTTTACATTTTGAGGTATAAAGATTTGAGTTGTACTCCAAGGGAAATTTAATTTTTTTTTCATCCAGTGTCCAACGTCCTTTCCCCATCTTGGAATTTAAGCCGCAAAAAATTATATTATTATAGGTTATAGTTGACTTGTAAAAATTTGTGGGATATCGTGGTTATTCAGAAATGCCCTTTAGATTATAGCAGCATCTATCAGGAAATTTTCAAAAAATCAACTTCAGACATTGATACCTACGCTACGGGTGTTTTTATACAATTTTTACATTAATTTTTCTTCTTATTCAGCCGATTTCTTCAAGGTCATTCTGATTATGTCCCATGTACGGTATTTTTTACGAGTATCCATTACGATTTGACGCCTACTGAAGGGAGCAGCTGATCACAAAAGCGACATCTTTGTATTAGTCTATAACGTTGTCAATAATGAATTTCAGGACCGCATTCAGAGATGTTCACAAATCTGGATTATACTTTTATGTGTATCAGGATCGCAAAACCATTAAATATCATTCAGGCCTCTTTTATTTTTAAAAATACATTTACATAACTGCATATACATTTGAGGAAACGGTAAAAAAACAAGGTAATAAATAAAAATACACTAGACAATTTGAGTAATTCAAATTTCATGTATCTAGGTAGCTCACTACAAAAATTGGAAATTACAGGAATATATGTCTGGCTGAAGAAGCCGCAGATTCCATCTGGCATTTTACCATTTTTAAAAATTGAATGCAATAGACAACATAAAAATTGTATATCTAATAAGGGAAAATTCGCAAATATGGCATCTGATAATAAAACTACAATCAGGCGCGAATCCAGGGATGGGACAATGGTGCTATTGCCCCCGCCCCCCAGGCCTCGGACATACAGGAAAAAAATGAGGAATCAGAAAACACATTAATTTTTTTTTAAAAGTTAAGTAAAAATAAAGGTGCATTCTGTTATAACACAACTGTTTATGATTTTCCTTCTTAATTACTTTATAATAAGTGCAAATGACTTGACAGTACCCCCCCCTCCCAAGACGTGATCCTGAATCCGCGCCTGACTACTATTCTTCATTGCATATTATCATGTCGCCTGTAGCACAAAACTACATTATTATAAAACAAAGTTACAACCAAGCTGCAATAAATAAAATTAACAGATTTTATAAATAGAACAATCATAAAAAAACAACCTTCATCTATACCAAATAAATAATGAATCAATGCATTCTTCTAACATAATTTTCCTAGTGATTTCATTTAAAAATTTGTGCTTTTTCGACTCGTGCTGCATGAAAAAGGACTTTTAAACCAAACTTCGAAAATTTTTGTTCCACAGGATGGCATAATCGCGAGTGAATGCGGTGTTACCTGTAGAGGTCGGAGGTCATATTTAAGCAGAGTTGCCAATTTGTGGGGGATTCCCCAAATTGCGGCAAATCTCAAGTTGAGGGGGATTTATTGGGGATTGGCATTAAGAGTGGAAGATGTGTGGATATTGCCTGTAGTAGCTCAGAACCTCACATCAACAGAAGAACAAATAAATGTTCCATATTTTATTACATACTCTGATAAACCCTTCCAAAAGTAGATGATAGATATAAACATGCTATAATAGCTTTTTGATGATTAAGTGGTGAGTTCCAAATGATTCAATAAACAAAAACGCTCAGCACCATGTTGAAAGAAAGCTGTTTTATATTCTATGCCAGCAGAGTACTCCTAAGGAGCTTTAAAATGAGGTACATATTACCTCATCAGTTTATTTAAAAAATGTTCGAAATTGGTGATGAAATTTTCAAGTCTCACTTTGATCACCCAAAATCTCAGCTTGATAACTTGACCCGTTCAAAAAATTAATGCAGGAGAGACCTTCTTAAAAATTCATTTAACAAACTTGTTTTAAGAGAATGTTGTTGAAAATCATACTTAATATTTCCATTAGCGTTCATTTAAGTACAATTTTTTTAGAGACGGAATGCAATAATAAAAACGTTACAAATCAGTCAATAGGTGGGTAGAGAAAAGAAGCTGGAGTTATCAAATCACTAATTCTGCTTACCTTTTGATATCTATAGAAGAAAGGTGCATTCAGAAAAGCTGTATCTAGAAGTTGTGTCTCAACCATTATACATACACACTTCTAAAAATTGCTACTGGAATAAGAATTCAGTAAATAGATATGGTATTTGTGCTTTTGTAGTACAAACCGAAAATAGTTATACTGTTGCATATTTCTATTCTGAATCTTATTTCAGGAAAAGTATTAAGGGTCAAAGATGTTGCAGCCAAACTAACGTCCAGCTATATACAAAGGCAAGAGCAACTAAAATAATAAAAACTTGTCAACTAATGAGATCTATCGCTTACAATGACTAGACTTGAACTAAAGCAATCAGCTCTTAGAAAAATACATCTGGGTCACATTCAATCTCACGGATATCCAGCACACATTTTTCACAATAAATATATATACACGGTGTTCCATTTTTATCTATCTACCTAAATGTTTAGAAAACTGTGCATTCTAGATAAATAAGTTTCAAACAGGAGCTGTAGGGTTTCGAGGAGAAAAAGAGGTGAGCTTGACTACTACCTCCAAGGTCAAGCGGATATTTAAAAAAAATACATCGAATTTGAAAAGGGCAATTTTTAAGCCCGAACATCACCTTGGCCATGACCTTGACCATTGCCTTCAAGCACAAAACGATACATCAAAAACAATTCGCTCTAACAACTATGTTAGACAGTACAGTTGTCAGATTTGTGGGGATAATCCGAAGGTGACCTTAACCACAACTTTCAAGGTCAAATCTAAATTTCACCGGAAATGGGAAAAGCAGTAAATTTTACGTCCGAATGTGACCTTGACCTCAATTGCCATTCAAGCTTGACTCGACCTTGACGTGAGGTTCATGGTCGTAAAATTTCCTGTTTTCCATTCCCAGCACACAAATGGGATTTTTCCTTTGAAAATTGAAAAGAGCAATTTTTACGCCCGAACATCATTGCCTTAAATGTCAAAACGATACATCAAAAACAATTTGCTCTAGCAACAATGTTCGACAGTATAGTTGTCAGATTTGCGGGGATAATCCAAAGGTGACCTTGGCCATGAAATTGACCATAACCATCAAGGACAAGCCTACATTTTCTAAATTTCGCCGAAAACGGGAAAAGCAGTCAATTTTACGCCCGAATGTGTCCTTGACCTCAATTACCATTCAAGCTTGACATGAACTTGACGTTAAGTTCAAGGTCACATTGGGACGTAAAATTTCATGTTTTCCATCTCCAGTATAAAAGTGAGATGTTTCCTTTGGAAATTTAAATTTTACCTTGAAGGTCATCGCCAAGGTCATATTTTGATGATCCCCAAAAAACTCACAACAGCGCTGTTTAACATTTTTGCTACGACAAATTGTTTTGACATCACCTTGACCATTGCCATCAAGGTCGAAACAATACATCAAAAACAATTTGCTCTTGCAACAGTGTTAAACAGTACAGTTGTCAGATCTATGGGGATCATACAAAGGTGACCTTGGCCATGACCTTGACCATAATCTTCAAAGTGAAGTCTAAATTTTCTAAATTTCGCCGAAAACGTGAAAAGCAGTCAATTTTACGTCCGAATGTGACCTTGGGCTCAATTACCATTCAAGCCTGAAATAAACTTGACGTTGAGTTCAAGGTCATATTGGGACGTAAAATTTCTTGTTTTCTATCTCTAGTATAAAAATGAGATGTTTCCTTTGGAAATTTTAATTTGACCTTGAAGGTAATGGTCAAGGTCATATTCAAGGTCTTTTTTTATGATGCCCACGAAACTTACAACTGCGCTGTTTAACAGTTTTGCTACGACAAATTGTTTTGACATAACCTTGACCATTGCCTTCAAGGTCAAAACACAAAAACAATTTGCTATTGCAACAATGTTAAACAGTACAGTTGTCAGAACTGTGGTGATCATCCAAAGGTGACCTTGACCATAATCTTCAAGGTCAAGTCTAAATTTGCTAAATTTCGCCGAAAACGTGAAAAGCAGTCAATTTTACGTCCGAACGTGACCTTGGGCTCAATTACCATTCAAGCCTGAAATAAACTTGAAGTTGATTTCAAGGTCACATTGGGACGTAAAGTTTCTTGTTTTCTATCTCTAGTATAAAAATGAGATGTTACCTTTGGAAATTATAATTTGACCTTGAAGGTAATGGTCAAGGTCATATTCAAGGTCTATTTTTATGATGCCCACGAAACTTACAACTGCGCTGTTTAACATTTTTGCTACGACAAATTGTTTTGCCATGACCTTGACCATTGCCTTCAAGGTCAAAACAATACATCAATGCAACAATGTTAAACAGTACAGTTGTCAGAACTATGGGGATCATCCAAAGGTGACCTTGACCATAATCTTCAAGGTCAAGTCTAAATTTTCTTAATTTCGCCGAAAACGTGAAAAGCAGTCAATTTTACGTCCGAATGAGACCTTGGGCTCAATTACCATTCAAGCCTGAAATAAACTTGACGTTGAGTTCAAGGTCACATTGGGACGTAAAATTTCTTGTTTTCTATCTCTAGTATAAAAATGAGATGTTTCCTTTGGAAATTTTAATTTGACCTTGAAGGTAATGGTCAAGGTCATATTCCACGAAACTTACAACTGCGCTGTTTAACATTTTTGCTACGACAAATTGTTTTGCCATGATCTTGACTATTGCCTTCAAGGTCAAAACATTACATCAAAAGTAATTTGCTCTTGCAAGAATGTTAAACAGTACAGTTGACAGATCTATTGGGATCATCTAAAGGTGACCTTGGCCATGACCTTGACCATAACCTCCAAGATTAAGTCAAACTTTTCTAAATTTCACCGGAAATGGGAAAAGCAGTCAATTTTACGTCCGGATGTGACCTTGACTTCAATTACCATTCAAGCTTGGAACGTTAGGTACAAGGTCATAAATTTTCCTGTTTTATATTTCCAATATAAAAATGAGATGTTTCCTTTGGAAATTTTAATTTGACCTTGGAGGTAATGGTCAAGGTCATCGTCAAGGTCACATTTTGATGATCTCCACATCTGTGTTGTTTAACATTTTTGATTTCATCTTGAACGGTCAAGGTCGTGGCCAAGGTCATCGTCGAACGTAAGATATGCTCTTCTTTTGAACTCCAAAGTAAAAAAAGCGATTCTATTTCAAAACATTCACTTTAGTTTGAAAGTTAAGGTCACTATAATTTTGCGCCCTCGAACCATACAACTTTCGTTTGCAACTTTTTTTAAATGCGCATTTTTCGAAATATATGTAGGTGGAGACATTAAAATGGGTCACCGTGTATATATCATGTCGTTTTGTGCTCTTGTTTCATTTTTTAAAGGTATTGCTTTTATAATTAGTTTTGTCATATGAATCGATTAACTTTTAAACTAATTTTCTATTATCAACCGGTTCTCTACACGCATTCCATGTGACCCAAGACAATTTGTTTTCCTAAAGGACGCTATGACTTGTTAACGTTCTCTAACACCATAGAACACAACTGAAGGCAAAACTTTGTCGAGAATTCTTTCAAAAAGCCGGAGGACGACGTCGGTTTGATCACGTTCTCGTCCTTCGAAATCTCGTCCAGGTTGTTTCCTATGTTCTTGCAGAACAACAGGATCGACAACGGATAAAAGTACTTATCCAAATTTTTCAACAACACGCTCTCCAACACGGGAACCGGAAGACTGTTTTTCAACCAAAAATCGATACACCGCAGCAGGACGTTCTGCATCAGAATGTGATTCTCCAGCATGTAGATCTTTTTTATGTAAAACTCGACGATGTGAGATGCGGCGTCGATGATCCCCTTCGTTGTTTTATCTTTGATGAGGATCTCGTATTCGGCGTCTTTCAGTTTGATTTGAACGTTGTCTACCTCCGAAACCATCTTCGAAACGCTGTTGATCGCGGCGGGGACATCATTTTTTAAAGATTGGACGTATTGGGATACATTTTGCCTTATATCGCCAATTTCGGGGACTTCGCAAGGACTTTCACAACCTCCTTGGTGTTCCTCTTCACCCCACTGTCTGATACTGTCCAAAGAGGAGCTGGAACTCAAAATATGCGCTGGCGACTGACACGGTATCTTCTCTGACATCAGGTTTTTCTCGTTCATATCTTCACGCATATTTTTACTTCTCTTCACGCGTAAGTTCAGATCTAACGTTTCCATGTACTTTTTGAACGCGATGAGTTGAAATCCCAAGCTATCGCCGAAGTGACCGCCTAAGATCGCCATCTTGGCAGCAGCCTGGTAATTGTGCACTTCCAAACACTTCGACAAAATCGTGTCCGTATCGTAGAAACCATAGTACGTTTCCAATGCGTAGTGCAAAGTTTTGTGGCCGTATTTCACTTTAGGCACGTCGTATATGTGATCGAAACTACCCGATTTCCCTGCTTGGAATGTCGGCGAACTATTCTCGATTAGTCTGACAGCGTACGGAATGAAGTTTCTGGAAAAGAGGAGTTTGTGATTCGTGGGATTGAACGTTATGGCCATCGTTGGAAGTCCCGGCACTTCTATCGGCAGGGAGTTGGTGTTGCTTTGAGAGGAAGCGGGGAATCGTACGACGCGTTTCGTGTTTTTGAAAAACGCCACTTTCGCTTCCATTTTTCGATTGTCGTCGTCCATTTGCTTTCCCAGGATTGTCTGAAATAGCAAATAGATCTTATACCAGGATTGAAAAAAAAACATGTTTTTTTATAAAAAACAAACGACATGACGACGCTGTATCGTCATGCGGTTTTCTATAGCAGTGCCTGTGAGGATAGTGGATCGTCTTCGACGCAAGTCTATGTAAATTCATGTCAGTGGGCACTAAGGACCAAAAATTGACCAACATATGCGTCATTGTGTTATTTGTGAAAAATTCGCCAATTTCAGCGAAAAAAATACTCTATATTGAATTTAGTAACAATTTAAAGCAGGTAAACTGAAATTTGATAGTTGGTACTGGAGGAAAAACACCTCAACTTGATGGGCATCCAACGTGTTAACAATGAATTTTTTTTGTTTAAAGCATTCAAATTTAGCGGAAATAAACATGTTTAAAACAATGTTAAAGCATCCCACAAACCGGCGCGAAAAATTCGCTTTGGCTGCGAAAATTTCGCGGCGATGAATTCGCGATCAGATTAAAACGCGGCGGTTTACGGACAGGCTCAGACTTGTGCGAAGCGAATGCGATTGTTCCAGCGTTTTTATCGCGGCGTATTTCAGTTCGCCTTTGACCGCGTTTTTGACGCCGTTCTTCAAAAATTCGCAATGGCAAAAACGGAATTATTGATAGAAATAGTGAAAAAGTATCCTTGTTTGTATGATTTGTCGAACGATGAATACAGGAATGTGAGAAAGAAAGACAAGATTTGGATGGAAATAGGAAAAGAATTAAATACAAATGGTATGTACCTAATATTTTTTATTAACTTGTTAAATAATTTACAGTCTACACAAATGTGAAAAGGAACATTCTATATATTGAGCATAGGCATATCAGAATTAAAATAATTTACGAATTTGTCACGAGTAGAAAATGCTAGCCTTGCTGCCCGCCGAGGATCATTTGCTATATCAGTAAAAGCTCCAAGCACGGGATCTAAGAATTCAAAATATTTGTCATCGCCACTTTTACTTCGTAAAAAATTGTGTAAAACACATGCCGTACGTACAATTAGAATAGTAGTATCTACTTTAGTTTCTAATGGCCTGTAAAATATTCGCCATTTTTGAGACAAAATACCAAACGCATTTCACGACCCTTCTAGCTCGGCAAAGTCTTACATTGTATTTCTCTTTTCTGACGTCTGTTAAAGTCTGCTTATAAGGAAATGGTCTCATAAGGTATGGTTTTAAAGCAAATGCTTCATCACCAATTAAGACGTACGAGCTGATTTCATTTTGCCCAGGGAGAAATCTAGGTGCAGGGACACTCATTAAATTTTGTTCAAATCGTTTTCTCATGTTTGAGGTTTCGAAAATACCCCCATCACTATTTTTTCCGGAACCACCAATATCAACACATATAAATTTATAGTCCGGGCCAACAATGGCCATAAGTACTATTGAATATTTATGTAAATAGCACCAGTAATTGGAGCCACTGTTGTTAGGTCTCTTGATTGTTACATGTTTACCGTCCACGCTGCCAATGCAATTGGGAAATCCCCATCTATTTTCAAATTCTTTAGCACATTTTTTCCATATATTCTCTGTTGGTTCTGGTAAATATATATGCTCCATATGTCTGCATATCGCTTCACAGACTTCTGTTACGATTGCACTCACTGTTGTAAAGCCAACTCGAAAGCTATGCCCAATGGTATAGAAGGTGTCACCAGTGGCAAGGAATCTATAAAAAAAATCGTTTTTAGGTGATGAAGTAAAAAAAGGTGGAAGAATATCAGAGACACATTTGCAAAATATATAAAATCTACCAAACCAAAGACCGGCCAAGCAGTGGGCAACATAAAAAAATGGCAGTGGGCTGACTACATGCAATTTTTCCGTCCTTTTTTGGCATTTGCCAAAACGTCGTCTAATGTAAAAGATATTGACGTCATACATTATGAGACTGCCGAATTTAACTCAAATATATATCAGGAAAGGGCTGGAAATGTAGAAACCGAAAATTTGGAAGACCGCGGCCATGGAGAAGATGAAAATGCTGATGAGGATGCAGAAGATGCACAGAACGCCTCGGCAACACAGACAGCACCACCTTCTTCATTGAACACTACAGCAGTGACTACTCCAGGGCACACCTTTCCGCAGACTGCAACTACACCAAAATATAAAACGAGCAGAAAACGCTATGAACCACCATCTTCGTATGTACAACAGCTCATTAATTATTTTGAAGGTAAAAAACCTAAAAAAGAGAACGAGGCCATTGATTCACTTTTCTTGGCACATGCACAGACTGTGAAAACACTTCCCTTAAAGCGTCAAGCCCGAATAAAACTAAAAATAGCCGAATTAATAGCGCACGAAGAATTTGAACATATTGAAGAAATGTCTTCAGCGTCTACCCAGAATTCTGTAAGTATGTATGATAGTAGTATGTCGTCCTTCCCAAGCGGCACTGGGTTTACTCCAATAATATACCCAACAGAGGAGGCAAATTCTGCCTCGAATCATTTAGCAACATTTAATCCTAGTGGCAGCATGTAGTCCAATTATTACAATAAAATATTTATTTCACGATCCCTGAAGTTTTCGTATTCGATAAGCCTACTAATTTTAATACATATAATTTTTTTACCTGAGTGTAATAGCAAGTCGTTCTTCTGGCGAAATAGCTTCACGATAATTTGTGTCAGATTTTCGTATTTCATCTTTCACCAAGTTCAATATTTCATCGAAACACTCTGGAGTCATTCTAAAATATACGTAAAAGCGCTGTTCATCCAGCCGAAGTTGTGGCATCAAGGTATGGTATTTCCCAAATTTATTTCGTTCCAAGTTAATATCATGTACCCACTTCCTTCGCTTCCTAAACAAAATTGAAAATATTTGATTTATGTACTTCGTTAAACTTAATACATACCCAACTATCAAATGGCGTTAAATAAACATAACTTACCGTGCATTTTGTTCCTCTTCTACAGCAAGAAATAGAAGTGCCTCCTCTTCTTCTGAAGACGAGCTCATTGCAAAAGGCAAAAATAAAATGTACGCAACCTGTCGAAACCTTCACGTTCGAGGAGCGAATAAGATGCTTTGGTATGAATAAACAGGCGAATTTCGCTCTGAATTTCGTTGCGAATACTTCGCCGCGATTATTTCGCGCCGGTTTGTGGGATGCTTAATACATGAAGGGTACCGGGGAATAACGACAATAGTCCATCCGGACTGATTTTGAGAAAATCGGTAATTGAGGTAAGTAAAATTGATGAAAAAATAAGTCGTAAAGAATATCTTTGCTAAAATAGATTTTACAAAATGAGCTTTTATTCAAAACTAGTAACGTAACAAACAAACGATAATGTTCAACTGTGGACTCGTGCCACTTTTCGCCTGCTTTGAGCGTAAAAAACTAAAAATACTTGCCTGCGCCATAGAAGGGCTTCCCCACGCCAGCAACTTCCCGGTATGATCTATCGCCATCGTGTAATCCAGTCCGCACGAAACATACTTGAACCTTTGCATGAATATGCTATTCATGTTGTCCTGTTGCCTTAGCGTCGGTTGGCACAGTTCTTCATCCCTGTTCTTGCCCCACAGGATCTTCCCGCTCTGCAAGATCGCGGAGTGGCGGTAGCCGACAGCGACCTACATCAGGAAAATGACGTTTTTATAGCAGTAGAAACTCTTGTAACATGCCAAAATTACATAACCTTTTTCTACTATTTTGATCACTTGCCAGTAATTTGAATTTCTCTTTATGAATCATAGAGCACCGACTCCTAGGCCAAACCCTTTTCAAATATTTTCTTTTGGTAAATCTGGTCTATTGAGCTTAAAACTGATTTCACACATATTATATATTTTTTTCTTCGCGACTTGATATTGTGTTGAGATCTTTCGGACACTAATGCCTCCGCCCACTTCATGCAAGGAGGAGGATGCTTTGTTATTCAACAAAACCACATCAATACGTAACATTAGATATAATAAACTAAGGATGGATTTCACCAAGGTTGTCAAATTAACAGTCCGTTATTCTCCACCTATAGGGTCAAATACAGCGAATGAGCTTCAACATCCAATCAACAAATTTCAGCAACCAATACCTATGACATGTTGAAAACAAAATATTGTCAAAGTATGAGATGACAGCTTGTCCTTGAAACAACACCAGCTTATTGAATATTAAGAAATTACATATAATTCAGTCAAAATTTAAAGAAATTGTTGGAACGCGTCGCCTAACCTTGAAGCTTGTAATAGGCGTCAGTCGTAAAGAGTCAGCAGTAGGAAGCAGTTGAAGAACAACAGCAGCAAACGCACGCGCGCGGAACGCGGAAGCCCGATATACACCTGTCGCGTATCTACACATTCATGTACAAGTACTCAATAAACTGTTCTAAACCGAAGACCACCGCGAGTTGAATTGCTTTGCTTACCTATCCTCAACAGAAATGTATAAAACATGAATTTTATTCAAAAATCAATTACTATTGTTGATTTTTTTACTCATATTTATATTGTTTTCTTCAATTGATATGCGATTTTACTGATTTAACATCACCTCCCGTGTTTTTTTTTCCTATAAGCCTCTTGCAGATTAAACACCTACTTGATGACAGACTCTACCAAAAATTTCATAGATATTGCTCGTTTCCAAATATTCTTTGATTTACTTGCCGTTCATCAGAACCATTATGGCAAGTTAGATTGATATTCTGACAAAACTGTTTAGGAACTGAACGAACATCCACACTATATTTAAAGCGATTAAGAAATACCCAAATATATGTCGTAAAGCTACCAGCAAACCTAAAACCAGTAATTTGCAATATTTTTCTTTTTCCACGAGTACACATTCTAGGTTATATAATTAGATGTTATTTGATGATTATTACATTTCAAAACTCCCCAACGAGTGACAGACGTGTGGGATCCGTCAACCCTTAGTACCAGTTACAAAATATATACACTGAAGAAGGTTTAATTCCATGCTATTCAATGACAACACGGTGACATGTGTGGTTGTCAGCGGCCATTTCTTGAGGTGCGACATGGTTGCGAGATTGTGCATTAATATCCCGTGTCACCCGCCCTAGTCCCAGTGGAGTACGCTCCGCCAACTGTTGAAATATACTCTACAATGCTTTATAAGACTATTCGTGGAATTTATCCCAAAATCGTTGCACAACACTTGAAAAATGCAAATCAAAGTTTACAATTATTTCCATGATACCCCAAAATAGCAGCGTCGGTACCTCGGGTTATACATCTTGACAGTAATGATATTCGATACGATCCTATATTTAGAAGTATCGATACTTTTGCTTCCCATACCCGATATTTTGGATCGATATTTTTATATACGACACTTGAGTGTATCGATACATTTCACGAGTATCGTCATCTTTCGATCCGGATTGTGTCAGAAAGAGTGATCAACTTCAGATTACTTTTCTTCTTTGTTTCCTTCCGATGGATATCGATAATTTGATTCCAATATATTAGAGTATCGATACTACCTAAAACGATAAGAATCGATACATAACGATACTTTTCGTGGATCTAAACATCCCTAATCTTGAGAGCTTGTCGTTCTTGTCCACTGGGCTGCAGGGTGCGGTGTTGCCTTTACTATCTTACATTTTGCTAAAATCTTATGACAAATAAAAGCTTCAAATGAAATATTGACGAATATGAACCGATATGCATAGAATTTAGAATATAAATTCATATTGTCTATGCATGGACTTGAACCGGATTTTTCGGTATTTTACCGAAAAGAGAATATTTAGCGATAACATCATTATCCACAATTTTTCAAAATAATTTAAATATTTCTATACTTGCCGAAAAAGAGCTGAAACCAAAAATAAAGCTAAAAGTTAATTTTATGGAGTATTCATAGTTTTATGCCCCATATCAATCATATTTCCTGTGCAAAAGAGCTCAAACTAACTTACTACTGAAGGCTCCAATCAATTTTATGTGCCGTAATGCCAACAAAATTTCAAGTGCATGTGATATTTTTCACTGCAGTGTCTGTGAATTAAAGAATAAATCTCGCGCCCATCTATGATGGATTTTGGTCAAGCTTTCATGTTTCTTTTGTTTCTGTTTTTTTTCTGTTTTACATTTTGTGCTGTAACTACCATGTAACATAAGCTATACTACTGCTTTTTGCTCTGTAAATGGTGATCACTGTGGGCAATAAACGCATTATTATTATTATTATATATTCATACACACTCGGTCAGTGGGTTGCATATGATTATGAACGCACATCCTCATCCCTTCCTCCTCTTGCCCTGAATTGATTTTTGTGCATACAAAAGGTACAGACTGGTAGATTACCGTCATTACCTCATCACCGGACAAGCAATAAAGAAACCGAAACCTGTCTGTTTTCAAAATAAATATTTTATTAAAATGAGAGGTGGGTTCAGGGGTAAAACAGAAAAATATTCACAATCCCATAAGCAAGAATCGAAAAAGGAGTTTCCAGAATGGTTTGCAAAGTACTTTGAAAGAGCGACCTCGAACAGCCGACCGCAAACGAACATTCCCACTGGACACCCTGTATATACGATTTGTTAAATAAAATCCTTAGTAATGGCTTAATGTCAATCTATTGTATCAGGTTTGATCCATGAATAGGCCACAAATCTTTTTTGATTCGATATGGAAAACCAGATGGCTGTATGCACCTATTTTCCGGCAATTTTTCCTGTCTCACCTGGTCGATTCGGCTGTTTTTCGAACCGGAGTAGATGTGAACGGTGGATTTCCAAGAGTCCGAGGGATTGCACGATACGCCGTTTTGACGTTGATTGTTCTTCGATTGGAACAGGCGGACTTCCTGCGGACTGGCACCCCACGTGAATACTTCTTGGTCGGTACGGACAGCGATCTGGATGGTAAATTGAAGATATTGAAGTTTTCGATAAGCTGAATATTATTAGTTTTCACAAGCTATTATTTAAATTAAACTAATTAATTTGAAATTATTTCTTAATTTAATTGACAGAAGTCAAAAAAACACAATCGGATCTACATTATCAAGATCAAAAAATATTTCTGTTGGTATACCACAAGGTAGTGAACTCGGTACACTACTATTTATTTTATACATTAATGACATTTGTAATGTTTTAGATCATTGTATAATTCAGATATTTGCAGATGATACATTTATATACATATCAGATGCAAATATAGACACTGCTTTAAAAATGCTAAATTCTAAAATAAACTAAAACTGAATACTTCTAAAACAAAATGTATGTTAATAGGGAAATACCTAAATGAAAATACTATGACAGTTAGGATAACTGGTGAAATAATTGAAAATGTTGAATCAATTAAATATTTAGGCATATATATTCATAGTAAACTAAAATCTGAGGATCACTAGGAATACATTATTTCAAAAAGTGCAAAAAAAAACAAATTACTTTTATAGGGCTTCTCATAGTCTTGGTACTTATTCCAATAAAATAATTTTATAATACAATTATTCTACCGCATTTACTATATTGTTCAACTATCTTATTCAAGCTGTATTCTCAAAATTACAACTCCTGCAAAATAAAGTTATGAGAATAATATTGAATAAAACTTAGCACACCAAAATAAAATCTATCATATTTGGTTCATATTTTTAAATTTAAAAAAAATTATCTTTTGCCACAACATTTAGAACACTACATAGAATTCAATAATCTTTACCACAATTATTATACAATAGGAAATATAGATTTTCATTTACAAAATTGCAATATTAATATAACTAGCAAATCAATATCTCGGAAAGGATTACTTGAATTTAATGAACTAAATAATGATATAAAGTCTACTTGTGATTCAAAGATGTTCGTTTAGTTTTTAGAAGAATGTAATTATAGCAATCACGCTAAATAAATCTTGAAGAAAAAAAAACGGTAAATTTACAGACCCCGTACGTCAGGAGCTTCGCCTTTTATCATAACTCTACTAGGAAATTGAAATATATTCAATGCAGGATGAAAAATATATTTTTTCAAATGCTTACATACAAAAAGGTTCCAGCCATAATAAGTTCATTTTTATTTCAATTTTTATTTTTCGTTTATTTTTTATCAAGTAACACACAATAAATATTATTATTATACCCATAAGAATTGTAAAACCACTTACATTTTTTCTGAAACATTGTCGTTTTTTGGCTAGTCAGCTTGGTCTACAATGTGAAAACCCCGTTTCGACCGAAAGACAGCATACTTACGTTGTGAAAATACGCGGTAGCGATCTTCTCTATAGGCATGTACATGTCAGGCATAACAACAACCCAAACGGGTTCTGCAGACTTATTCGCATCCAAGTGACAGCTCTCCAATTGGCCGAAGACGTTCGATCCGAATCCGTACAATTTTCCTTCAGTCGTTAATATCAAGCTGTGCGCATGACCCGCCGCTATTTGCTTGACGGTGAAAGGCAGATTCAGTAGTTTTGGGTAGAATAAGTTATCACAGTTTCCTGAAATATATTTTTTTCATCAGGGTTACTTCAAAAAAAAAACCTAAACAATGGTCCAACGAAAAGGTCGCACCCCCACTTGTGACTCTCCTGGTATATTTTGGGAAGAACGCAAGGACACGTCAATTTTGATTTCTAAGGGGACGTCTTTTCGTCTATAGCAGTGCAACTCAGGGTGACACTTAGGATTTTTAAATGGAAACCACATTTTTTTTAATATTCAGATTTTCCAAGTTTTTAGTAACTTTGGTATAATAACGTTGATACCTACACTACCGTTCAAAAGTATCTGAACACCCAGAAAACAAGCAAACTGATCGAAGTTATTAAAGAAAACAAAATAAACATATTTTTGACTCATCAATATGTCCTCCTTTACTTAATTACAGCCTGGCAAATGATGGGTAAACACGCAACTAATTTTTCTAAAGTGGATAGGTTTATTTTTCGTCAATCGTCCTATAATATTCTCGATAAGTGTTCTTGAGATGTAGAACAACACTTCAGTACTTGTATGTCCAGTTCATCCCACAGCCACTCTATCGGATTCAAATCCGGGAATTGGGGAGCCTATTGCATGACTTTGAAAATATTTTATCCTTCTTTTGCTTTCAAAAATTGTGTTTTTATTGCTGAAAGACAAACCCCGGACCAATAATACGAGTCCCAGACGGCACAACCTGATTTTGAAGTATGGCTTTGTAACCTTCTTTATTCAGTATTCCCTGTACTCTCACAATATCCCTCGGGGCGGTACCACCAAAATATCCCCAAATCATTATAGTATATTTCTGTTGGAGTTATCGAAGAATTCCTCTCAAATGCAGCGGTTGCATTTCGTCTAATTGAGCTATGAATATGTAAAAACTGTCTGCATCAGAATAGCCTTGAACTTGAACGCGGTCATAGTGATACAGAAATGCGATCCGGACAGGTAATATTCGAGGCTAAAAAAAGCAGTTGTTTTGCAATAACAGTGCATTCTGGCCGAAAAATGTATGGCCTAGTAGAAATACACTACTCAAAAAAATTGAGGGAGCCAGAAAAAATCCAAATTTATTGGATTTTAGTGAATGGTGGTCGTATCTAGACTTTCTTTAGTCCACAGGCTTGAAGACATTTTTTTCTGTTAGGCAATAATATGCATCAAATAGCTCGTTTATTCATCTTCAATATCATGTTTTCAAAATCTCGTTACGATTATTTGACGCGGAGATATTTGACTTCAGAAAACTGGATTAAGATTTGATTGCAATTTTTGAGGATTTTTGCGTTTCCAAGTGTTGATCTTAAAAGAGTAAAAAAGATACGTTTTGCCTTGATTTGGAAAATCGACCGTATTTTGGGACTGTCAATGAGAAGGCTTAATGTTTTTAGGTTTTATACCTAATAAAAAGATCGATCCATCTTGAAAAATTAGAATCTTGAAGCTTCAAAGCGCTTTTTTTTAGAGCCTAGATATGACCATTTTTCACCGCAATACATCCTGTCAAAAATCACAGAAAAATTTGGATTTTTTCCTTGCCCCCTTAATTTTATTGTACTAAAAAAATTCTATGCGAAGCTATGATAACGTCAACTTATATAATCCATTCTTAGATTCTATATCGGCGAAAAGTTTGCAAAAAATACAAAATTCCTGTTGTAGATTGCTTTTAACCTACGAAAGTATGAACACATTAGTTCGCATTTTGAACAACTGCATTGGTTAAATGTAAAAAAATGTTCACTTACTACGTTTTATGCACAAAGTTGTTACTACATCATTTCCTCCTTTTTGAAAGACAAGCTAATATTTAGTGGATGTACCCTCTCAGGAAATATTTGTTTTGTAAATACGTTAGCCACAAGACATCATAAGAGCTTTACTTTTGTCATTATACTAAACAATGCATTACCATCGCCTACAAAGCTTCTGAACTTCTACGATTTCAAAAAACAAGTTAAGAAAATCATTTTTGAACAACAAATTTAAAGACAATCATCACTCCTCATTTCTCTAAATTATGAACAAGAACCTTTTAAAACATAACTTTGATATCAGCGCATTTATGTAATACTAGTTCTATAATTTACACATTTTATTGTATTTAAATATTTTTGATGTTAACTTATTTGTGTTAAGGATTAACAGGCAAAATAGCTATAAGCTAAAATTCGCCATAAATAAATTCGATTTATTATTATATCCTGGAATATTAGCACTTCAATAAGCAACACCCTGTATCCAAATAAATTCGGTTGGTATTCGGGTCAGGAATACAAATGCATTGATTATGAGAAGCCGTACTGGTTATGCGGGAAAGATATACAAGAATTAAGCTAAGGTCAAGCCATGGCAGAAAGCGTAAAAATCGAAAACATCGTCTTGTGTATAAATAGTTTCAGATGCTGGAGGATTGACAACCACTTCAGCATATCCAGCAGCGCAGCAACTTCAATATTGTAAGTACATTTTCTGAGAGCTTTATCGCACATGTGTGGGGAGGCGGTAGTAATACAGGGTGTAAACGTTGTAGTCATTATTTAAATGGGTGACAGAGGGGGTTGAAAGAAGCAAAAAGCTTCATATAACATGGGGGTCAAAACGGCATTGTTTTACAGACAAGCGACTTTAAAGTAAAATAAAATCTGACAACCCCGTAATGAGATTGAGTTTGTTATTTTTGGCTCTTAGGTATTGTTTCGTCACAGCCGACGTCAACTACGAGCCGTGATGAAAGAAAGGCAACACCGCGCTCGGACGGCATGGTAGTGCTACCTGTGAACGTCGGCCGCCAGCGGCTGTGTGCTCCGCCTCCGTATAACATTCAAGAACTAAATTTAATTTTGGAAAAGAGGACAGTTCGATTCGATACAAATCGTCTGAATATGAAATAGCTCTAAAAAATTTAAAAATACGAAATAATCGTGACATATATGAGTCGCTAATGCAGTTAACCTAATTAAAAGTATTTAGTTTACGTTTTTTGGTGTCAGCACAACGTGTTCCAACAGGCCCAGCTTGGAAATGTGGAGTTACCTGTTTGTTTTTAATACATTACTTTCAGTTTTACTGTTATTTTTCAATTTTACATTATCATTCAAAATTATGTTTGAAAAAATAGACAAAAGCTTAGATAAAATATCTGCATAATTGCGGCCAAAGAAAATTCACTGTATATAAAGTCAGACTGAATGCTGGGCAAGGTTAACTGACACAAAATAAATTTTTGGTTATTGCTTTTCAAGAAGAAAATTTCCAATATATCTACATTAATAATAGATTCAAAAATGGCATACATATGGTAGAATATGATTGGTACATAACTGGTTGGAATTGACAGTCCTCCTCTTTGCAAATGATCAAAATAAACATTTGTTGTTAATGAACCTTTTTCTTTAACTATTAGCGATTTGCATATCTCGCAGTTTAGGTTTTTAGAGATAGCGTGTGAAGCATATCCAGATATATAAGTCTTAGTACTATCCTCTATGTCACAATTGGCTAAGGAATTTGTCTCAAATACTTCATTGAATATATCCAAAACTTCAGGGTTTTGTTTGGTATCCAAGAAATCAAAATTTTCTTGAGTTTCTAAGCAGTTTTGGAACCTTGTTTTAATTTCTGCTAAAGAAAATGACGATTTCTTTTCATTGAAAATATGCTTTAGCCGTATTTTCTTTTCAGCATTTAAAATTTCATCATATGACACATTGTAATTGCAGCCACATAAAAGTCTATAATTGCCAAATCGTTTTTCTAAATTATCAGTGGTGAATTTTCCAGGCAATACATACTCAATGTCAAATTGATTAAATGAATATACAATTGTAGAGTCAGCGTGCTTTGATATAGAGCTGTATACGTTTCTGGTGTCAGGTGTCCATTATTATTCTCTAGATTATGCCATTTTTCTAATCATATCAGGAATTTTTTTAAAAATTGTACTCTATAATCATATTTATTGGCAATAGGCTTACAAAATTCGTTTCGCTTCAATTCTCCTTTTATTACACTTGTATTACTGACAATATCCCACGAATTCCTGATTATTTCCAAAAAGTGTGCAGCATCATTAAACTTTAATTCTTTCATAGCAGCTATTGTTGAGTGATGGAATAAATTATCTACAAAATTTACATTTTGCCTTTCAAATGAATTTGGATGCAATTTAATTTATATGCTTTCTTAACTACAGCTTCTTTTTTCAATTGATATACAGCACGAATGTTTTCAAATTTAGCATACTGAATAATATCATTATTGTCAAAATTAGGATATACAAAAGTTTTGTCTAGGTTTTTTAAATTAATCCAATTATTTCTGATACTCTTGAAAATATGCACAACATCATAAGTTAAATATATGTTTTTATCAGGATTATGTGGATTTGGAATAGAATAATTTTCTGATGAATCCTTTGCTAATTTCCTGAACATTGCTCTATTAATTCGGTGATTATCAGTAACAACACAAATAACTTCAAATCCACATTTTTGAACTAAATTTATCTTTGATCTTATCCATATCATCGAAATTCTGGATAGCTTTTTCATGTTTCTCAATTAATTTTTGTTTTCTTTGCATTGGGTCAGTTCTTTTGGGTGCTTCAGTTTTTGAAAGATATGATGGCAAGTTTGGGAAAATGGAGGGAACAGCATTTTCTTTCAATTTTGGATATTTCAAAGGTATATTAGTTTGGACTGTTCCATCCGCCAAAACTATATTTTCTGTCCTGATGATATCCGATTCTCTAAAATGACGACTGCACACAGCTGAATATTTTGAAGGTGTCCAATTTTTTCTGGGAATTGCCATAAGCCATTTGTTTTTCAGACTTTCGGTACTTGGGAAGCGAAAAGTTGAAACATAGCTTTCTGTTTTCAAAGCAGAATTATAGTTTGCATTGCATAAAGGAACACAGCAACAACGAGGCATATTGTCTGCGTCAAATACTTGATAAATGAAAAAAGAAAAATACAACCTGAATTTGCACGTTTTCAATAGTTGAAATCCTTAGCGTCCTGAGGCGCGAACATCCACAGTCACACTTCTTAGTTTATTTTTAAAGCACTACAACTGGAGTCTTTTTCTCATATATTATAGTCACCGATCACTTTGAACACATACACAGACTTTGAAGCTTAGAAAACAAGCTTATCTCTTAATTACAGCCTCTGGGATTCCAAAATCACAAATTGAAAAGGTTATGTTTTCTCAGCGTTTTGAGCACGAGTTGCGTCGATGCAGCAAGCAGCGGCGGGAGTAACACTACCACCTACGTTGCCAGATTTCTTTGTTCACTGCTCGTAGTTGACGTCGGCTGTGGTTTCATTATTTGATAATGTACTCGTAAAATGCGACCAATTAAAAAAACGGACTTACCTCTAACTGTCTCAGCGTTTCACCTCGTGTGTGAAAGTTCATAGAACGTATTAAAAAAATCCACTTATAAATAGGGAACACAATTTTGATGCATACATTGTTTTTCTTTTTAAAACCCACACTGCACTTTTTTTGTATTATAAAGGTGTTCAAAATGTCGTCCTCCACTTTCCACATAAGCTTCATTACGACGAACCCAGTTTCTTCTTACTCTGGGTCCTCGAAGTTGTCCATTTATTATTTCAGCTTTAAAAATTTGTTCGCGAAGTTGTGCTTCAGTTAGTGTATTTTTGTTAATGTTTGACAATTTTTATTTGTCAGATTTATGATTTTAATGAGAGAAAACGATCCTACTACTTATTAAAACACAATTTTAATACTTTGAATTGTTTAACGGAAAACCCACCCAGTTTCTTCTTACACTAGGTCCTCGAAGTTGTCCATTTATTATTTCAGCCGCATTAAATTTTTTTTCGCGAAGTTGTGCTTCAGTTGTTATTGGACCAGCCCCAAAAACCATTCCTTTAAGTTCTCCCCAATACCAGAAATCCATCAGATTGAGGTCAGGAGATCTTGCTGTCCATTTTCGAGGATCGAGCATTTCGACCGATCCAGCGATTTGGACATGTTCATTCAAATACTGAATGTCGCCTATAAAAATGTGTGGTGGTGCCCCGTCATGAAGAAACCACAAATTCTGTCTCCGTTGTAATGGCATGTTGTCTAAGGTCTGTTCCAAAAGTTCTGGTAGGTTATTGACTAGAAAACTAAGGTATTATTCTCCTGACAACTTTGGGGGTAACTCGAAAGGGCCAATTACCTGATCGTCAAGAATACCCGCCCAAATATTTATTTTAAAACGTTTGCTGGAAATGACCTTCACGACTGGTATGAGAATTTTCTTGAGCCCACTTGCGAGTATTATGGAACCTGTCTTTCACGAGTGCGAATATTAGTGGGCTGAACACTTCCTGTATCTCGAAGCCTTTGGTACACTTGCACAAGTAAACTAACAACATGTCTGCGAACTCTTGATTCGAGAACATTGTGAATAAACACGACGACGTACGCGAACAAAAACAAAACAACATACTAACCACTGTTACCGTTTGCGATCGATTGCCGGTTCGATAAGAGTGATGATGACCGACGCGCTGTTGTCATGTGTGTTTTAAATATTTAATTTAATGAAACTTTTTTACTGTCTGCAAATTTTGGCTTAACTTTGAAAAACGTTTTAGATTAGATTATAAAAATTAATAAGATTGTGCTCGATACAAAGAGTACAAAGTTGTAAACTATAAAGCCATTTAGTCAAAAATCTTGACTTTAGGACCATGGGTCATATGAACTTTTTGACTTGTTTTGACCCCCTTATTACCCATTTCAATAATGACTATCATAACGTTTACACCCTATATATCAATTACATGTTTTAACGAAGGAATCATATATGAACAAATCATTGAATATATTGAAGAAAACAACATATTGACAAAATTTCAAGCACAGGATTCAGAAAAAGATATTCCAATGAAACAGCAATTCAAACGGTAGTAGAAGAATTGACACGAAATAAAGGTTTACAGTAACATTATTCATAGATTTTACGAGGGCATTGGCAGAGAGAAATTGTTAACGAAATGATAGTAGACAGTGTTCGAATTTGAAGATGTTTAAAGTGAAATTGAAAAATCACTTTACGAATACCCAAAATGCATAGTGATGTACAGGAATGTAAAATTACAGAAAATTGATTAATAAAATACAAAACTGACTTTGTAGCATCAATACCAAATAAATCTTCATCAAACAAACAGAAAAAAACTATAACGAATAAAAATAACGACATGCGGTTTTCACTAGTTTGTAGGATTTTTCATACATTTCCTGAAAAATGAAAAATAATACCATTGCATTTGAATACAGTATGTAATATCTTATCAACTTGCTGGTTAGATTTATGTTTAATTAATGAATGGCAAGGAACAAACAAACGAATAAAAAACACAAACTAGTTTGGAAAAACATACAAATAGACGTTTATGTGACTTGTTACCTTGTCCGAGTTGTCCATGAATCCCCCAGCCCCAAGTATACACCTGTCCAGCAGATGAAAGTGCCAGGCTGTGGTATTGCCCGGCAACTACGTCGATCATTTTTATTGCAGTTATCGATGTCAGCATCTGAGGATACGGACTCTCCTGAACGTGAGATCCTAGTCCGAGCTGACCATACGCGTTCGATCCCCAAGCATAGACCTGAAACAAAAAGTGGTGGCAATTAGGTTGACTCTATATTGCTCACGAAATATTATCAATTAGAAATAAATGTAGTACCACCAGTATTTATTTTATACATAAATGATTTACCTGCCATAGTCAAAAAATGCAAAATTCAAATTTTCGCCGATGACACTATGATTTACGAGTATATAAGTACTAAAAATATTCAGTCTGGTATCTCTTATATAAATGAAGACTTGAAGCTTGTCTCAAAATGGTTAGCATCTAACAGACTAAAATTAAATGCAAGTAAAACGAAAGCCTTGTTAATCGGAAAAAACAATGTACAAATGTTCAACTGAATATTGATGGTGAAGATATTGAATTCGTAGAAAATTTTAAATACCTGGGAGTTTTTGTTGACTCTCGATTAATTTTTGATATTCATTATGAAAAAGTTATAAATAAGATTAGTAGTAAAGTGGGATATTTATCGAGAGTTTCTGGATGTCTGAGTTCATAGAGCAGAAAAATTATCTATAATACCATCATTCTTCCAAATTTCTTGTACTGTTCGACTATTCTATATTTAGCAAATAATTCCATTTTTGAAAGACTGCAAATTTTACAAAATAAGTGCATGAGAATAATACTAAATAAAAATAAATATACTCCAATTAGGCAAATGCTTAGCAAATTAAAATGGCTCAATGTAAAAATTTTTATCAAATATCTTGTAATGATATTCATTTATAAAGTAAAAAATAATATATTTCCATCAAGTCTAACTAATTTAACATCATCAAATGTCGACCATCATTTACATAATTCCAGGAATAAAGATGACTTCCATTTAATGACCAAAAAGTATAACATATGCTACAAATCTGTATTCCATCAAGGGTTGATTGAATATAATAAATTATACTCGGAGATAAAAGACCAGAAAACTTTGACAAAATTTAAAGTAAAATTGAGAAATCACTTGTTAAATCTACAATTATAGGTTGCCCAGCATTTACATCATACACCATATGGCATGAATTTACTAGTTCTAAGTTGTTTACAATTGTTCTGTTTATGTAGCCAAATGTGCTAAATAAATCTTTCTACTACTACTACTACCAGGAAGTAAATTGAAATGAGAACAAGATACGCAGATGATCCACATTGCAGCCGCGGAAGTATAGGAACGTAATAGAAATTTTACTAATTAGAATGTCCAATTTTAACGGAGATAATACCGAATTGTATTTAATTTTATCACAAACCTTTGCCTCTAAATTTAAACTTAATTATCAGTTCTAAGACCAGCAAGTTTATGAACGTTGTCGGAAAATAGTTGTAATGTTATAAGATGGAAATTACAATAATTATGTTTGAAAAAATTAACGGAATCAAAGAACAAATTAAAAAAAATAGTTCAGTATAAATAAAAAAATAGACAGTAATGGACAAAAGTATATAGACAAATTAATATTGTGCTATATATCTTTTTTAACTTGTTTTATTTATACACCAACCTGTATACTAATTCGTTAGAGCATAATACATAAATACATTCATTAGATTCCCTTCAATAAAAAATTAATTGAAAAAAACAGGAACTATGAAGGAGAAAAATATATAGACAAAGCAAAACAGTTATAGAAAAAAGAAGCAAATTTCATTGAATTATAGAAAACCAACCATGTTTGTGTTAATATTTTGTAGCATAACCATTATTATCAATCACCACCTGGCATCATCTCGGCATAGATTGTAGAAGTTTCTTGATATAAGATTCATCAATCTGTCTCCACTTTTGCTCTAAAGCGTCAAAAAGTTAATTTTTATCTCGTATCTGCTTATCTAAGTATTCCCATAGATTTTCAATGGGCTTTATATCGGGAGACTGTGAAGGCCATTTGAGAACTGGTATTTTTTCATCCAGAAAGAATTTCTTTGCGAGATTTGAAGTGTGGTTCGGGTCATTATCTTGCTGGTAGATTGAAGGGCATATTGTCTTCCATACAGGGTAACATTACATGCTTTAGTATGTCTGTGTATACAAACTTATCCATAATGCCATCTATTCTATGTAAAGGTCCCATCCCAAACCCCGAAAAGCACCCCCAAACCATAACAGACACGCCTCCATGTTTGACAGTGGGCAAAGTGTACTTGGGGTCCAATCTTTGTCCACTAGGGCGTCTAACGTAATGAACACCATCTGATCCAAACATACTGAACTTGGATTCGTCACTGAAACATACCCTCTTCCAGTCACAGATGCTCCAATCAAGATGCAACCGTGCAAATTGTAATCCGTACTTACGGTTTTTCCTCGAGATTAGCGGCTTCTGACTTGGGCGACGTGCAAATAAATAACTTCAAATCATTTAATCTTCTACTTATACATAGTTTTCGTAGAAACACTGGCAATTCCTTTTGTCTCGATTTCGACTTTTATTTGTCTTGGGGTTCTAAACGGATCTTTGGACAAAATTACTGATCTACAGTATATTCAGATAAGAGATAGACCGGACATAAACAAGACCACGTGATCATCGAACGCTGTAACATTCGGCAGGGACGTATTAAGAGTCACGCAGTACATATTTTAGATAGTAGATGCTGCTTTGCGTAACTTTGTAGTAAATTAGCACAATTCGATGTGTATACGATTGGTGATGGATATAGGATCATGTGGGGGTGGGGTAAGAAATATATAATGATGTAAATATACATAACGGTTTCAAAATTTTCGCTTCGATTTCCAGATTCGGATGCCGCCTGATGTTTGGTGAAATACAGTCGAATATAATCTCAAAATGGCGTTTAAATTAGCCTAAATTAAAAATAATCGTATATCTCTTAAAATTGCTTTTAGAATATTGATTAGTATATTTTTTGATTTCTAGGTAAATATGTAACCAAATTAAAACGTTCAAAACGTAAAAAAATGTGCATGGTTGAACATTGTCAGAAAGTAGATTCTTGAATAGGTTTTGCCAAAATGGGTTCAAAAATGTCAATAATTAATTAAAAAATACAGTAGTTTTATAATTACTTATAACTTACCGAATTTGATGAACGACATCTTTTATTGGAAAGATGAGCTTGATGAGCTTTCATCATCGCTACTGCCTGAAGCACCAACGTCAATAATGAATGGCTCGACTTGTTCCTCTAAAATATTGTCCAGTTCCCACATTCTCTTTTCAACTTTGTCTTTCACGTGCTTAATACAGTTTTCCCATTTTTGCGCTGTTATTAATTCTAGTGCTTCTTTGAAAAGTCCTTTGAGGTCACAAAATTTAAAAGTTGTATTGTGCTTAGCTATATAATTTTTAACCTCTGCCCATATGAGCTCAATGGGATTGAGCTCGCAATGGTATGGAGGTAAACGGAGCACAGTTTTATTTTGACTTGCTGCCATTTCGTCAATGGCGTATTTTTGATATTCCGCCTTGTGATACTTGACAATTCTTAATAATTGTACTTTCAGCATTGCTTCTTCAAACTTGATATTTTTCGAGCGGAGCCAATTTTGAACATCAACTTTCCTTGAAGCCGTTGTTGGGACCTTCTCCATTCCTCGAGAATGATAAGGCGCATTATCCAACACAATTACTGCGTTTTCCTGTAAGTTCGGTAAAATTTTTGAAAACCACTGTTCAAACGATTCGCCATTCATTTCCTCGTGGTAATCTCCAGTTTTCTTAGACTCAAAGCACCACAGACCGTCAACAACAAATCCATCCTCACTGCCAATATGGCAGATAATGAGCCTTTTCCCTTTACCTGGAAATCGAAGTACTAACTGGTGTAGATTTATTTCAATAAGCGAACCTTTTTCAAATGTTTTCATCACATTCAGCGAAAAAACATTGAGACATGAGTATCAGATTGCTATAATTGGGATCATTTAGTCATATTGAAAGAAAGAATATTGAACGTCGTATGATTACTCAGCGCTTCACAATTTAATTTAAAGTTATAAACCTTTAAAAAATGAATGATCAGGAACCTGAAATACGCGCAAATATTAATATTAACAAATTATAACTTTATAAAGCTTAAAGTATGAATTAAAATGATTAGAAATATTAGGAACGGTACACAATATAAAACTTAGTAACTTTTTTTAAGTTTATAATATTCGACATATTTTAAGATTATATTAAAAAGTTATTGAAATATCGAAAACACATAAAAACATGGCTTAAAAAAGTTCTAACAAATGAAAATGACAATAAAACATCCACGCATTTTATCGAAAGTTATAAAAGTTTTGTTACTTGTAATATGTTTTATCTGCCCCCTGGAATTAATGTTTAGAACCTTGTTCCCAAGGTTTGAAAAACATCCGATTGTTGTCTATTACTCGTATTTACCTGCTGGATTTTTTAATCCGGTGGACAGTCCATCTAGAAAGGCCCTCCTGGATGAAGTTACAGAATCATCAACCCATACTTTACTTGTAGTGTGTCCTGCGTTTACCCACGTTTCATCAAGGTAATAAATCTTCCTGTTTTGATTTCTATATTTCCCAATTTTTGTTAAATAATCCCTCCTCCATAGCACAATTTCTTCTCTATCCAGTAGTAAACTATTACGACCCCGTTTTTTCCATTTGAAATTTAAATGCTTCAGTAACGCATGGAAAGTTGATCGTTTGAAATCTGGCAACGTTGTATCTCCATTTACCTCCTGCAGTACTTTATCTATAGTAGGTATTTCATTCCTAAAGAAGAATTCATGCACTTTCCTCCTAATCGCATGCTTATCAGCTTCATCCAATGATTTAACAATACTTTTGCGATGTTTACTGGTCAATGGCTCAGAAAAGGTGTGATTTTTTTTGTATTGTCTTAACACATTAAACACTGATGTGCGACACACCCCAACTTTGTGAGAAACCTTCACAACAATTTCTTTGATGGTTGATGCCTCGTTCTCCTCGCGCTCGATCTTATATATATTCAAAATGACCTCTTTCATTTCTGCACTCAGGTGTCTTTTTTTAGAGCGTTTCCTAGGTGGACTACAGGAGTTTACAACTTCATCGGCAGTATCTGTACTACTGGGCATTTTGCGCAAGCAGTTGATAACAATAACAATCAATAACAAGGTATAACAATAACAACGACAAACTCAACAACTTAATAAGATAACAAACGAAAACGTCCAAAGAAATATCAAATTGCAATGATGCACACGACATACGTAACACGTCTGAACCTGAATGTGACTCTGCCTTGATACGACTGCTCTGCCGCTCGGCATAGGCATTTAATTGCGAATTGACCAATGAGGGCTCCTGTTTCACGTGGAGACGGCGGCGTTAGCGTGAAAATCACCCGAACCTTTTTGTTTACATCCGGTCTATCTCTTATCTGAATATACTGTAGTATTTGGTTTTCTAGGCCAATCACTTCTCTTAGAGGTTTCCAAGATTCATTTTTGTTTATATTTGTTCAATATTGCCCAAACTGCTTCAAATTTTTGGCAATGTCGACTTGACGTTGACCATCTTTGAATAACTCGATGATCTTAGTTTTCACATCGAAAGAAAGTTCTGGACCACGCGGCATGATCTTAAAATCACTCAACTTATTCCACAATACTTGATGAATACAAACTAATCCTCTTCTGACACGAAACTGTACTAAACTAATGTTGAAAAGACTTTGTCTACATATTTTTGTCCCTCATAAAAAAGTGCTTATATTCAGACTTGTACTGTGTTCATTGCAGATAATGTAAAAACAAGGAATTTAGTTTTTCTACTAATAACGCATTTGTCTATGGAGCAATGAAGTATGAATTCGTGTTTTAAATATTCATATTTGTCTATATACTTTTGTCCATTACTGTATATGAAAAAACAAAGAATAAAGAAAAAGAAAAAAGGAAAAGAATTGGTGTTAAAAGGCGTGTTTGAATCAAAGATCGACCAAGTGACAACAAGTCCTGACATTCCAATGTTTAAAAACTTTCGCGAGAGCTGAAAAAGTGTGGATTCAGAGAAAATACAGATTTATACTGAAAATCATGCCTGAATATTTCAGAGACTGTTAGAATTTTATTGACAAGAATTGACCAAAGAAGTTGCTAGAGACGATTTTCGAGAATTAATAGAACTTTCAATAATACTCCTTGGCGGAGATACAGAGAGAAGATTTAAGTTTCTACCGCCGGACGGATGGCCACAGCATATTACAGATAAACTCAATATTCTGTTAACCTGACCTACTACGTTCATGTATCACTATACAACATCAATTCTGTAAAGGATCCAGGGGCGGATCGTAACGATCAACCCTCGTATAGCAAACATCTTTATAACAGTAATCAAATCAATGCTTACTAGAAACGCTAAATAACATGTTGCAAACGAGGTATTCATTGCTACAATTGAAAAGATAATATGCACATGCACAGTTTTCAATTCGCTAAGCGCATAAAAGTTTATAATAATATACTTAGAAAATCGACCATACTACAATAATTCGTTTTAATGATGCACGATTAAGTTCAACGTAAAATATGACATTATCCTGTTTGACGAATTTTTTTCTTGATAATCAATATTTATACCGAGCATATCAATTTTTCCAGGTTAGACAAAAATGAAACTGATAATCCTACTGTTATGCGTGTTTCTCGTCGCCCATCGGACATCTGGGGTAAGTATAATGATTGTCTCATTACTTAATTTACAGACCTGGCACATGTATTGTTAGCCACCATAAATAATCCTTTTACAGATGAGCGAAAAACAGCTTAAAGCCACAAAGAAGTTAGTGCGAAACACGTGCCAGAACAAATCGAAAGCTACAAGTGGTAATTTCTAAAACCCATTTTACATTTCACTAGCGTAACTACTGAACTATTACTATTCCAGAAGCAATCGATGCCATGCAAAAAGGTGATTTCAACCAAGACAAAAATGCACAGGTCAGTTACTAAAAAAAGATATATACAATGGAACAGTACTAGCAAAAAAAGTTCCTACTCATATACCATCAATTAACATATCGTCGGACATCTGCCCAATTTCAGGTATATGCACATTTTTCTTCATCTATCTACAGCGCACATTGTGATAGAGTCCGCTAACTGCAGAAAAAAATAGTTTTTGAATTTCTCAACCAAAACAATACCTACCACTGACAACACGTCTGTCAATGAGTGGCAATTCCAGCTATCTAACAATTACGCGTGTTATTTTTCTTAACTTTGCAATGAAACACGACGTTGTGGTTTCTCAGAAATATCTCACCAAAGGACACACCCAAATGGAATGTGACTCTGTACACAGTTGCATTTAAAGAAAACTGAGAAATAGAGTTATTGAATTACGAAATGACTATGTTAAGGCGTCAAAAGAATCTAGGAAAAACCAGAGCCATATGAGGTGATCCAATTGAGTTATGACTTCTTCAATAACTACTCTCGAACAGAGGTGCAGCGGCACTCAACAATTAGACCAGGCAGGGACATCAAAGTACTATGTTGTTAATTTGCCATATATCAAGGTAAGAACCTGAACGTTCATTTAAGGTGTAACTGAGAATGCTACTATCTTTTTGATTTGTAAAAGCATTAAACTTTCAATTTGATATAATGAATGACAGTTTTTCTAACACGAATCTCACTAAATCCATCTGTCCTGATGCATTTAAAACAACTGTTATTACTCCTGTTTATAAAAGCGGTGACAGAATGGAAACATCAAATTATAGACCCATATCAGTACTATCGAATATAGCCAAAATTTTCGAAAAATTACTACAAAAAAGGATATTGCAATTTTTGGACAAAAACAAAATTATATGTTCTGACCAATATGGATTTAGAAAAGAAAAATCTACTACAGATGCAATTTTGGCTGCAATGGATGAAATTAACTCTAATGTCAACAAAAAGATACCTACTATTGGTATGTTTGTTGATCTAAAAAATGCCTTTGATACGGTTAACCATGTCGAGCTTCTGAAAGTTATGGAAAGATTGGGATTTAGCGGAGCGTCACAAATCCTTTTAAAAAATTACCTTTCAAGTCGGGCACAGACTGTCAAAATCACTAACTCTTACAGTAAAAAAATGTACATCAAGTGTGGTGTGCCTCAAGGAACAGTACTAGGCCCACTATTAGTTAGTCTCTACTTAAATGACTTATTCAAAATTAACAGTTCTGGAAAGATTATATGTTTTGCAGATGACACCCTCGTATTATATAAAGCTGATGACTGGAGCACACTGAAGCAAATAGCTGAAAAGGATTTTATAAGGATCATTGACTGGTTTGATACTAAAATTTTAACAGTTAACTTCAAAAAAACAAAATTTATTGCATTTACATCCTATTCAAAATTTTTACCTACCTTCGAACAAATTTCCGTTATTTATCATGGCCAAAAGACCAAAATCGATAGAGTTAACACTTTGAAATATCTTGGAATATTTATAGACTCGCATCTAAGGTGGGATAACCATATTAAATATGTTATCAAAAAAATTAGAAATGTTGCCTATAAACTCAAAATGCTTGCTAACATTCTTACAGAAAGTTATCTGCGAATCCTATACCATGCCTTAGTTGAAACCCATATAATATACGGCATCACAGCCTGGGGTGCCGCCTGCAAGACATATATTTCTGACCTGAATATAGCACAAAAAACTGTTTTGAAAGCCATTTTCCATAAGCCAAGATTATATCCAACGAACAACTTATATCAAGAAACAGGGATACTTGATACAAGACAACTTTATTTCTTACATGCCACCACCTTATACCATAAGTATTGTAATAAAAAGAAAAAATGCTATAAACACGAGCATAACACACGATTTCGAATAGGCTCATCTAATATCCAAAGACCACACAAAACATTATTCAAAAAATCATTTATATTCTTAGCGGCTAAATTATATAATGTAGTACCAAACGAAATAAAGATACTTAATTTTGGGAAAAAATTTAGAAGAAAATTGAAAGACTGGGTTAGTAATGTGCAGCGAATGACTATACATAATTATATAGAAAACTAAAAGTACAAAATTCCAATTACATTAATACCTTTTAGATTTAACAATAATTGTTATACACATATATGATTGATTGTTAGTTATTAAGATATAAACCACACACAGGCGATGCCTTCTGTGGTTTTTTCATATTTATTTGCCCATTTTTTGTATTTTGGCGAATAAATATTATATTATTATTATCTATGCATCATAGTACAATATCTGCTGACTGCAAAGGAAGTCAGCAGAAATGTCAGCTATCTGCACTAATTTTGTCAAACACACAAACCCCTTAAATATGTGTTAAACGTCATTTATTTTTTGTGACCAAAGTTGTAGAGGCTTAAGGCCGATAGTATAAAATTGCTAAGGTATTTTTCTTCCCCTGTAAAACTACGGTTCCTGCATATAGCGGGTATTGTCAGATGTCCGACGATATTCAACTAGAAGATACCATAGACCAAAACAGGTAATACTAATGGGTTGTCCAATAGGGACGCAGGAAAGTAAACGTCAATTTGACATAGACGCCATCTTTGTTTTCTGTCACCGACATGTCATTTTGTTAGTTGAATGTTTACCATTGATCGCTATGGAGTCGTATTCGATTGAAGACCGCATTAAAGTTATTCAAGACCACTACAAAAAATGGTGCAAAAATAAAAACACGTTTCGCGCGCGTCGTGAACATTTCGGTCGCAACAACCGCCCAAACGAAACAACCATCGGTCGTCTGGTGCTTAAATTCGAGGCAACAGGTTCTGTGGCAAATCTGCCAGGCTCTGGCCGGCCAAGGAGCGTTCGCACACCGGAAAATATTGCTGTTGTGAAGGAGAGTGTGAGAGACGATCCGAAACAATCAACAACGCGTCGATCCCAAGAATTGGGCATTTCGAGAACCAGTTTGCTCCGCATTCTCCACAAGGATTTGAATGTACACGAATACAAGATCCAATTGACGCAAGAGCTGCCATTTTTCGCGCCGAACGTTCTCAGATTGGTTCCTTGAACACCGCCAAATTGATGCTAATTTTTCATCAAAAATCATGTTCAGCGACGAAGCGCATTTCATTTTGAATGGGACGGTAAACAAGCAAAACTGCCGCATCTGGGCGAACGAAAAACCCCGTGAGTATCAAGAGCAGCCGATGCATCCTCAAAAAGTGACTGTGTGGTGTGCATTGTGGTCCTTAAACAGGCGAAAATGCCGTCCACCATGTTTGACCCCTATTAATGTGCAATTTTAAACATATAAACATGACTTAGAATCAACCAATTTTCGGAAAATTTGTGCTTCTGCTTTTACGAATTACGAACGTCTATGATTGATTTTTCATTGAAACGAGAAAACGATTACTTTTCACATTGATTCGGAGAAAGAAGACAACGTTAGTCAACATACCGATGAAGTTTCTTCTTGTTTAAAATTTGTATGACGTCACATCATGACTGATAGTGTTTTCACCGTTTCGTATTAAAAATAAAAAGTATTTTTTTAACCGGACTCGTATATGCATCTTGCGCTTTCAAGATTGAAATCGATATACGGGGGCGGTCCGATAAATACTTAGTCTCACCGCCCGATGCAGCCACTATCGCAAAAGCGACTAAAAACTTCATCAAAAATCTAACAATTAAAAATGGCGGTTTACAATTAAAAATCTAAACTGTAACGCAACATCTTATTTTTGGATCACCCGGTATTGTACGGCTACAGATGAAAAGACGTCCCTCTAGAAATCAAAATTGACGTGACCAAAATATACCAGGAGATTTGCAAATGGGGAGCGACCTTTTCGTTGGACCACCCTGTATAAGCCAGTATGAGTAAGACAAAGTAGGTTTAGGTATCTTCTTGGGGAACACGTTAACCAATCTTTACACTCAGTCAGTATGTTTATATGTATTTGTGTTTCAGTGTTACATCTACTGCATTATGAGCACCTACAATCTGGTGAGTACTTAACCAAGAGGGTAGTTGTAATATAACTGTTAAATAATTTATTTTATGCACTATTTCAGTTGAACAAAGACATGATATTCGATTGGGAAGGCGGCATAAAGGCACTGCGAGCTAACGCGCCTCCGCATATTGCCGATCCCGGAGCAGTGACAATAGAGAATTGTAGAGATGCTATCAAAACGAAGAATGACCAATGTATAGCCGCGACGGAGATCGCAAGATGTTTATATCAGGACAATCCATCGGTAAGTCATCTAAAAATATGGGACCAACATTCAAGGGGCATCATGATAGTATTTTGTTAATTTTTCAACAGCTGCTTTTGATCACAGATTTTTCAACAATATAATGATATTCATTTATAAAGTAAAAAATAATATATTTCCATCAAGTCTAACTAATTTAACATCATCAAATGTCGACCATCATTTACATAATACCAGAAATAAAGATGACTTCCATTTAATGACCAAAAAGTATAACATATGCTACAAATCTGTATTCCATCAAGGGTTGATTGAATATAATAAATTATACTCGGAGATAAAAGACCAGAAAACTTTGACAAAATTTAAAGTAAAATTGAGAAATCACTTGTTAAATCTACAATAATTATAGCTTGCCCAGCATTTACATCATACATCATATGGCTTGAATTTACTAGTTCTAAGTTGTTTACAATTGTTCTTTTTATGTAGCCAGATGTGCTAAATAAATCTTTCTACTACTACTACTACTATTGTTTTTTCCAACCTACAAAGCTACTTATATAAATCAAGTTAACCCCCAAAAAGCAAGTATTTGATTAATTAGAGCTCTCAAAATTTACCGTGTATCTTCGAAAAGGAGCAAAGAGCAATATCATCTTTTGAAAAAGTCATGATATACGAGGGAGCAGTCAACGTCGATTAGCGTAGGAATTTGTATGTTTTAATAATGCTATTGTTTGTTACAGAACTACTTTCTCCCGTAGAGAAAAAATGTAACTACACGTATACAACATAATAATTAGTGTGATGTCACCTTTCTATTGATGTTTAAGGGATGCATGTGCAAATAAAATGTCGCAAACGTAAGATTGTTTTTATTCCCATATTCAGGGTGTTCCACGTACAAATGCAGCGACCGATTACTCGAAAAATTAACTTTAGACAATTGTGAAAATATCAGGTTATAGTATAACTGATATGAGGAATTCCGCTAAGGTAAATACAAAATGGTGGCACTTCGGTCGTATCGGAAGTTGTTACCTAGTTGCTTATTTTGAATCATCCTATACATTATTCAATTTTTGAAATCTTCGCGAGATTCCAAATACATTCCGTATATAATATCCTATGCCTTACTCTAACCGTTTACGAGAAATATCAAATTTTGTGCAAAAAAATCACTAATGCAGGCACATAAAAGCCTATTTTTTGTCTTTGTCGAACAATTCTAATGGTCAGGTTGATGAGCTATATACTGATTTCAGTAAAGCGTTTGATAGAGTCGATCATGGTTTACTACTGGGAAAACTAAATAGCATTGGCTTATCCAAAAATTTGGTATTATTATTTCAGTCGTATTTGTCTGATCGCAAACTATATGTGGATTTTAACGGTGGTAAATCAATTCACTTTTTTCCATCTACTGGCGTCCCACAAGGATCTTCCTTAGGTCCACTGCTATTCGTCATTTTTATTAATGACTTAGTTAATACGATTGACTGCAATATTCTGCTCTACGCTGACGACGTAAAACTCTACTGGCAAATTGATGATCCATCTAGTTGCTTTTATTTACAAAGGAATCTTGACAGACTGTCTGAGTGGTGTACTGCTAATAAACTTCCTATCAACGTGAGCAAATGTAAATCTTTAACTTTCACTAGGAGAGTAAATTCAATTACCAATAGTTATAAAATTAACAACATTCCTCTTCAGACTTTAGAGGAGTTCAGGGACCTAGGAGTAATATTTGACAGGACATTGAGCTTCAGTGCACACCTCACTAATTTAATGAATTCTGCTAATAAAGCACTGGGATTCGTTATACGCAATTCAAGAGAGTTTATCGGTACCACAGCACCTACAGTGCTGTATAATTCGTTTGTTCTTTCTAAGCTGGAATACGGAAGAATAATCTGGAACCCATGCTATGTTACCTCATGTGACTCATTGGAAAAAATTCAGAGGAAGTTCTTGAAGTATTTATCTCTCAAAACTGATGGTGTTTATCCTCCCATAGGGATTTCACAAAATAACTTACTTCAAAAGCATAGGTTTCTCAGCCTTGATGATAGAAGGAAGATACAATCTTTAGTCTTTTTGTTTAAAGTTATAAATTACCAACATGACTGTCCATCATTTTTGTCTATGCTAAATTTCAATACACCCAGAGTACGAACAAGGGCCAACCTTGCCTTTTACCTACCTACCCCACGAACAAATCTACTGCTGCACTCACCGCTATATTCGATATGCTCATGTTATAATGACTATATGAATTATTTTGATATCTTCAACACATCCATTTTTATTATTAAGAGAGTATGTAAAGCGGTATTTTTTTTTAGAGCTACCACAGTTTGATTGAGCTATGATCAGTTGTAGCTTTTCATGGGTTCTTATTGGTAATTACAAAGCAATCAATGCTATTAGTTTATTTTGTGATTTTTATATATATATATATGTACGGTATTTCCCACCAGTAATTGGTTTATAAACTGTTGGTGGTGTAATTAAATAAATAAATAAATAAATAAATAAATAAATAAATAAATTTATAACTGGTCCATTATAGAAATGAAACAGACTTCATTTGATATTTAATTATTAAATAATATAGGGTGGTCCAAAAAATGAACTGAAATTGAAAAAATGCCAAAATAATTGCCTGATTTATAACCTCATCATCTTAAGAAATAACGATAAGCGCAGTTTTGTATAAGATTATCTTCTTCGAAAATTAGTAGTTCATGAAGTATTTGCAACTACTCGTTTTCTATGCCTCTATACGGTTCTTTTATTACCGGCGTCGTGTCACGTCTCAAAAATAATTTAGATATTTGTACTTAGTAAGACTTTTCCCACGAATAATAAACAAAATGATTAACAATATCGTTTCGTCATTTGATTACCGCAAGCGCAAACATCCTTTTTAAGAAAAAAACAACCCCAGAAATCAGTTAATTAATAGAAATGGGAGATGCTTGTTTACGCGAAACGATTGCCCAAGTAAAAATCCCCTAAATATTGCGGAAAATCCCCCAACATGGCAACCCTGTCAAAGCACCACTGGTATTCCAGGCGTCAAGATCCGCTAGCGTACGGACAACGCATCGTTGCAAATTACTGAAATATCGCAGATCGTCGGATATATGGGGTTGTCCAAGACGGACGCAGGAAAGTAAACGCATATTAAAACAAGAAAGATTGATACTCAAATCAAGATGGGTACTTTATTTTGAAGGTTCATTTATACCATTTATGTATGAAAAATAATATCGCTCAAATGTTCACCACGACTGGATCTACAGACGTCCACGCGATGGTCGAAATTTTCAATGAGATTTTGCAACATGGTCGGTTCTATGACATTTATCTCGGCAATGATGTTGTTTTTGAGTTCTTGGAGGGTGGCTGGTTTGTTGACGTAGACTTTGCTTTTCAAATATCCCCATAAAAAGAAGTCCAAGGGAGTCAAATCGCACGATTTTGGTGGCCATGGCACATTTCCTCTGCGCGAAATCACGCGATCACCGAAGAAGGACTGCAATCGATGGATATTGACGTTGGTTGTGTGGCATGTTGCACCGTCTTGTTGGAAATAAACATCGTCCATATCCATTCCTTCAATCTGAGAACGTTCGGCGCGAAAAATGGTCGGCCCGACGCAGCTCTTGCATCAATTGGATCTTGTAGGCGTGTACATTCAAATCCTTGTGGAGAATGCGGAGTAAACTGGTTCTCGAAATGCCCAATTCTTGGGATCGACGCGTTGTTGATTGTTTCGGATCGTCTTTCACACTTTCCTTTACAACAGCAATATTTTCCGGTGTGCGAACGCTCCTTGGCCGGCCAGAGCCTGGCAGATTTGCCGCAGAACCTGTTGCCTCGAATTTACGCACCAGACGACCGATGGTTGTTTCGTTTGGGCGGTTGTTGCGACCGAAATGTTCACGAAGCGCGCGAAACGTGTTTTTTATTTTTGTCTTCAATCGAATACGACTCCATAGCGATCAATGGTAAACATTCAACTAACAAAATGACATGTCGGTGACAGAAAACAAAGATGGCGTCTATGTCAAATTGACGTTTACTTTCCTGCGTCCCTATTGGACAACCCTTTATAACTAAAAGCAACCCTCTTATTTTCAAAAATAAATTTAAATTTCAGACATCAAGTATAAGTTACGGTATTAGGCGAAAATAAGATCTTTCATTAGTAGTACCTAAAGCAACATTTGTGAAAGACTCATTTATAACGGCTCGAAAATTTATATCTACCTCCCTGATGGTATCAAAAGAATCAACAATTTGAAGATATTTCGCCGTGAACTTAAGAACTTCCTTATTTGTGAATCACATTATATCATGTCTGTTTACAGAGAAATCCATGTACCACTGACGTCATGATGTGTACGAGAGAAAAGTGCGAAATACGTGTGCTAGAAAGAGATAGAAGCACCAGGAACCCGAGTGACGAAGCCACATTACCTCGTCAGTGAAATATGGATTTCTCTGTAAGTGATTTTGTTTAGTTTTAAATTGGATTTGTTTTTTCTATACTCCAACTAGCACGAAGGCCTAAACACCAATGGGGTACTGTGTGGCTATAGGGGATACAGGGATGCCACATGAACATATGCGAGGGAACACATGTGCATGCAACACGAGATTCGCCGGGTGGTACCTCCGCGGTCGACAGTCAGAGACCGTCTACCACCTACGGACAATCACAACATCCATAGCCAAGAAAAAAATTCTCTTGGGACGGGATTCGGACCCGCGCGGCGCACGGCGACCGAAGAGGCTACCACTGCGGCCACCGCTGCTGCCTTCGTCGTTAATTCAATTCAATTCTTTATTTGTGTTAAGTACACCAGCGTGTTTACACAAGTCAAAAGAAAAACAAATTTAATACAAAAAAGCAGTCTGACAAAAGACTGATGTTCAAATTACATAGAGAAACATCAACTTATGACATTATGATTCAATAAAAACAGATACAGTCCATAAAAGTTGTAAAAACAGGAGGACATATATACGTACATAGATACACGCATATTCATTTAACCACAATATGTTTACTTCTACACACACACACGCACACATACATATATACACACATACACACATATACGTTAAAATGGTACGACATATGAAATGTTGATATAAAAATTTACCAGATGACTTAGTAGCAAGTTCAAGGAGCCTAGAGGATCCCAGGTGTAGGAACCTTGTTGTATTTGCTAACAATCCGACAAGTCTGAAAAATTGTTGCTCAAATACTCGTTGATCGAGTAAAATGCTTTAGTAGTCAGATAAGCATTAACTTTATTTTTAAAAACTTTCGCATCCAGTTTCTTTATACGGTCTGGCAACAGGTTATAAAAAACTATCCCATAATAGTTTGTGCCGTTCCTGGTGGTTTGGAGACGGCTATGAGGTACTAAGATTTTATCCATATTTCTGGTTTTATAACTGTGGACATCACTGTGGGTAGTATATTGGCTCAGGTTTAGTCTTTATATACATCAGACATGTGAAGATGTAAAGAGAAGGTACTGTCATGATTTGCAATTCTATAAAAGCTTCCTTGCAAGGTTCCGTGTATTTGAGGCCAGCAATGTACCGCAAGCAACGTCGTTGTAATCCAAAAACTTTTGACGAATGGGCCGAGTGACCCCAGTTTAACAATGCGTATGAAATTCTTGATTGAAAGTATGAATAATATGTTAGAAGAAGAACTGACTGAGAGACATTTTGTTTCAAGTTCCTTATCAAATATATATATTTTGCTAGTGCATTGAGAACATGGATTACGTGAGTTTCCCACGACAAGTGTTCATCAAGGTAGACTCCTAGTAACTTCACGGACTTTAGTGTATTAGTCTCGTGCTGCCTCAAGCTAAGAATAATCATCTGAGACTTGGTTTCATTGATGGTCAACTTATTAGCGGTTAACCAGTTTGCTAGTTTTCTTTCATGAGCTTCAGAGTCGAATATCAATGAGGCTAAAGAGGCATTGCTATTCATCAAGGTAGTGTCATCAGCGAATAGGATTAAGTTATTATTCACATTATAGTTAGTTATATCATTGACGTAAATTAAAAATAAAATAGTTCCCAATACCGAGCCTTGCGGTACCCCGTGAGCAGCGACTAACTGTGAGGATGATGAACCTTCAAAGAATACAAATTGGCGTCGATTACTCAAGTAAGATTTAATCATTGCAGTGGATGTTTCATGAAAGTTATAAAAAGGGAGCTTTTCCAACAGGATGTCGTGTTGCACACAATCTAAAGCTTTGGACAAGTCCAACAAACATGCTGCGCCATATAGGTTGTTTTCAAAAGTCTTGTTCACAAACTGAATAAAACTGTTAATAGCTGATGTGGTGGAACTATTTTTCCTAAAACCAAACTGTGTTGAGCAAAATAGATTATTGGCCTCAAGGTATTCATTAATTTGATCTTTCAACAATAATTCCAAAATTTTCGCAAAAATAGGTATTAAGGAAATGGGCCTGTAGTTGCATAACTCTTCAGTATCCCCTTGTTTGAAAATGGGTATAATTTTAGATAGTTTGAAAAAATGCGGAAAAGTATTACTTTCTATACACTGATTGAATAACTTGGTTAGAGGATATATGATGAGATTTTGCAAGGTTTTTACAATCCTGACAGTAAAGCCATATGGGTCAGTACTCTTTGAGTTTTTTAGTTTATTTATGGCAGTTCTCACATCATGATATGAAACTTCCCTGAATCGAAAGTGTGAACTATGAGTAGGATGATTCATATAATGCGATGGAGAAACATCGGATGGGGTAATTTTGTTTAAAAGTTTTTGTGCGATATGGGTAAAAAAGTCGTTGAATTGATGTGCTGTGAGAGATGTTGAGGAGTCCTGGTTGTGCACGTTCGGTTTAACATTCTTTATGATATTCCAAGCAACATGTTGTCTGTTGTTGGATTTATTAATGTAGTCATCATTGGCTTTAATCTTAGCTTTGACAATTTCTTGTCTGTAACTGTATTTAAATTGTTTCAAGCAGTCCGTACTAACTAAAGTAACATCGTCTTTATGAAGTTCTGTTAGGAAAGTCATAATCTCTCTCATATTTCTTATATGATCATTGAACCAATATTTACTACGGACAATCACAACATCCATAGCCAAGATAAAAATTATCTTGAGACGGGATTCGAACCCGCGCGGCGCACGGCGACCGAAGAGGCTACCACTGCGGCCACCGCTGCTGCCTTCGTCATTAAGAATGACTGTATTCTTCATTCAGACAATAAAACATATTTATCTATCTACTGGTATCTACTCACCCCATAATCCGTAAGCGCCAACGTATGCTTCCGCCCGCAACTGACGCTCAGCACCCTAACGCCCGCCTCTGCGAGTGCCCGGACCGGTTGCGGCGGGCTGCTCTGGGTCAGCATCGGCCCCAAACCGAGACATCCAGCTGCGGAAACGCCCATCGCGTACGCCACGTCGTTCCGGATGACCGCGGCGTGTTCGAATCCGCAACTTAGCGGGCGCAGATCGGGGATCGGAACCTTCGCCGAGTGCTCGGGAGAGGGCGAATCCGGAGGGTGGACGAGGTCCAGCAGTGACGAGTCGTAGCTGAAAATAGAAAATGTCAATGTCTCAGGAGTCTGCAATATATGCAATAACACTGATCAACAGCCAAAAAATATCCTAAATAAAATCAACAAAATATTACTATTTTTAATGTGCTAAAACCGGAATAAAACTTATTTTTTTCAATATTAGTTCAAGTTTTAGAGATACGGTAATTATATGTGTTCCTGCTGTGACAGTGTTAATATACTGTAATTCACAAGAATGCACGTGCTACATTTTTATATTCGGCAAGGAAAGATGATGTAATCGGCATGATTGTGTTACGTTATACATACGTGTACATTATATTGTTTTATATTAGCCATTTTTTCCTCAGTTGGCTGACAGCGTTCATACAAGATGTCTCGAAAGTGTGTAAACAATCCAGATCAGTTTTGTTACGTGTGTGGTGATGTGACTTTTGCCTCTCAGAGACGGTCTATTACTCCACTAATAACAAAGGCATATCAGCTTTATTTCGGTTGTAAACTTGGTGATCAAGACAAACAGTGGGCACCCCACATCTGCTGTAATACATGTGCTTCAAGTCTGAGGAGCTGGTTAAATGGCAAAAAACGGTCTATGCGCTTTGCTGTCCCAATGGTTTGGAGAGAGCCTACAAATCATATTAATGATTGTTACTTTTGCATGGTACCTTGTGTTGGACAAGCCACAGGTATGTCCAAGAAAAAAAAATCGGTTATTATCTACCCAAACATATCATCTGCGATGAGACCTGTGCCTCACAGTGACGAAAATCCTATTCCAAAACCCCCAGAATCCTACACTTGCGAATCAGAAAACGAATCAGATCATGGCGATCGAGTGATTCGTCAGGAAGAAGATATGCCATCAACGTCAAGAAATCCTGATTTTATACCGTCATCCCACCAACCGCACAAAATAACACAGTCAGAATTAAATGATCTTGTAAGAGATTTAGAACTTACAAAATGTAAGGCAGAGTTACTTGGATCAAGACTGCAGCAGTGGAACTTGTTAGAAGACGATGTTTCGGTATGTGTTTTTCGTAAACGCCACAAAGACTTAGAACCATTTTTCAATATGGAGAATAACTTGGTTTTCTGCAGTAACATTAACGGCTTACTGGCGCCTTTAAATATAAACTATAACCCAGAAGAATGGAGATTGTTTATAGACAGTTCAACATTGAGTTTAAAGGCAGTTTTATTGCATATTGGAAATATTTTACCATCTCTTCCTATAGGGTATGCAGTTCACATGAAAGAATCATATGACAATATGAAGTACCTATTGACATGCATAAAATACGATGAGCACCAATGGCAGATTTGTGGCGATTTGAAAGTTGTTGCACTTTTACTTGGGCTGCAGCTAGGCTACACAGAGTTTTGCTGTTTTTTGTGTGAATGGGACAGTCGGGCAAAGGCACTTCATTACACCAGACAAAACTAGCCTGTTCGTCAATTCCTAGAGCCAGGTCAAAAAAATGTACAGCATATGCCATTAGTAGATTCGAAAAAAATTTTATTACCACCACTGCATATCAAGTTGGGCCTAATGAAAAACTTTGTCAAGGCATTAGATAGAGATGGGTCAGCTTTTCAATACCTGCGTCAGAAATTTCCAAGACTAAGTGAGGCAAAGGTTAAAGAAGGTATTTCTGTTGGGCCACAGATTCGAAATATTTTGAAAGATACACAGTTTGAAAACACTTTAACAGGTATTGAAAAAACTGCTTGGGATGATTTCCGCCTGGTGGTCACTAATTTCTTGGTGAAATAGAAAAGCTGACAACTATAAAACCCTTGTCAAAAATATGCTGTCATCATATCAAAAGATGGGCTGTAATATGTCTCTTAAGATACATTTCCTACACTCACACCTGGACTTTTTTCCTGACAATTGCGGAGCCGTAAGTGATGAGCACGGCGAACGTTTTCATCAGGATATTTCAACAATGGAAAAAAGGTACCAGGGAAAGTGGAATCCTTCCATGCTTGCAGACTACTGTTCGACTCTTGGTAGAGATGCTCCAGAAGCGATCCATAAAAGAACAGCAAAAAGACAGCGCATATAGTGATTCTTATAAGTATATGAATCTTGTTACTTTTTTTGATAAACCCTTAAAAATAAAAAGTTTTTTTCTAAACCGCAACTAATTTTTTTATTTCATTGTCATTTTTGGATTCAGCGCCCCAAAATTAACAAAGAAGTGCACTTTTCCCACAAGATACAATTAAAAAACTAAAATTTGTTGTCCAGTGTAATTATAATTCCATAGCAGACAGTTCTAACATTAATTGCGATTGTATCAGCAAAATTTTGTCAAACTTCGGGGACTATTACAATGGCTAATTTTTTTATGTTCATTTTATGTAGTCCTTGTATGCACACTATTATTTAAGTTACCATTATAGTACCATGTAATTGGATCAGTATGTTGAGTAATTACACTGGTGAACAAGATTGAAATAATTTTTTGTGACATGGATAAAGCAATGTGGTTATTATGTAAAACGTACCCAAAAAGCCGGAAATAGCATTCGATTTTTTCTCTCACCCACGGTATTCTTGCAATAAGGCATTTTATTTGCTGCTTATACTCATAAAATATAAGGATATGCGTGTAGGAGTACTAACAAACACTCGAATAAACATTAATATCAGAATGTTGTTGTCGATGTTTTTCGGCGACATGTTGCTCCTGAAGTATCTCTTAACAATGTCCAGCAATAATCAGCAAGCAAATTGACACTCCATTTGCCTTGATACTGTTTTTCCATAGCAGAAATGGCTTGGTGGAACCATTCACCATGTTCATCACTTACCGCACCTACATTTTCCGGAAAAAAATCGAGATGAGAATCCAAAAAGTGAAGAGACATGTCCTTTATAAGCATTAAATAGTTCACTCACAATATCTTTATAATTGTCTGCCTTCAGATTGCCTAAAAAAATTGCAGTAACTGATTTAAAGCATTCCAAGCTTGTAATTCAGTTTCATTTAGAGCACTGTCAAATACATCATCCTTCATGGTTTTCCGTATTTGAGGACCCACAAATATGCCCTCTTCAATTTTTGCATCGCTAAGTCTCGGAAATGTTTGGTTATAAATGCAGAAATAATCTTCCATTTCGATCCATAGATTTCACAAAATTTTTCATCAGTACCAACTTAATATGCAAAAGTGGAAGCAACACGTTTTTGGGATCAACTAGTGGTTCATGAGCAATGTTTTTGAGGCCCGGAGTTAATACTTGACGTAGTGGCCACTCCTTTTGTTCATAATGACGATCTCGCGCACGACTGTCCCATTACCGTTGTGTACCAATACCGCTTTTAAATTAAGCTTAGAGGAATCAATGAACAGGCGCCAATTATTTGGATCATGTTTCTGTCCTAACGCGTCAAACAAATTGTTGACAACGAAGCAATATATCAACTCCCTTTCTTGACGGAAACAGAGTGTGAGGTCTTGTTGCCGTTTTCGGTAAAAAGTACCACGGAGAAGATTCCATCCTTTTAATCTTGACGCTAAAAGTTCTGACTGGGATCTTGACAGATTTAATTCTCGAACTAAGTCATTAAGTTCGCTCTATGTGATCAAATGCGGCGCTGTTGAACATCCTGGCAGGTCAAACGAAGGGTCGGAAATTTTTACGCTTTCTGTACCATCACTTTCAGAATCGGTGGATTCGACTTTTTCATCCAAACACCAAGATTCTGGCGAAACTGGGACAGAAAGTTCATCACTACGCTTAACGGGCCGCAAAGCTGATAGAAAATTAAAATACTTAACAGTATATTTCGATTTTGGTTCAATAGCTTTAATATTTGTGAAGCAAAAATAGCAATCAGTAGTATGGTACCAATGGTTCTCTCCACCAACCTGTTAACAACGTTACACAAGTCTTACAACATATATGAAGGGCCCACAGTTTATCTTGGTCGCCAACTTTAATTCCAAAATAAAGTTCGTATGCTTTCAACACAAGGGGAGTAAAAGTACGTTTTTGGGATTTAAAAGTTAGCTCTGCGCACACATAACAAAAACTGTTCGCACTATTTACACAATCTCTAGTCATTGTCCAGAAAGCTAGTCTCGATCACAGTAAACTAAAAACAACACACCGTTTTAACAAAAATTAACAGTACTCAGAACATCTCAGTACTCTTCAACGCAGAAAACGTAACTGACTCGGCTGCTATTAGTCTACTAATAAACGCAATATGCTCTCTAAACATAGAGCTCGCATATAATAAACAGGAATAGACAGGTCTTAACATTATATGTGTGCGTCATCGCATAAACGCCGAGAACCGCAGCAATATGTATTGTCATTCATAAAAGTAGATGTTACCGAAGATCTGTGGGCGATAGAAAAATTCTGTTTTTAGATTTGATTGAAGGGTCTCAAATTACATAAGATACACCCAAAAATTGTCATGTCACAAATCCTGTTATGTATAAATAAATATATAAATAAACGAAGGAAAAAGGAAATCCCATAATATGCTGCAACTCTCCAAGAGGTGGCAAGTCTGTCATATAACTATCTTTGCCCTCGATTTTTCCTTTAATAACTGCAAATAAAAATCTCTGAGATCTGAAAGAAAATTCTGGTTACACTGAATCAAAAGTTGTAATTACCACTTGAAACGAAAAACTGAAGCTGAAGTTGAAATACTTCTCCAAGTTTCGTGGAACCTGGTTGAAAATTTAAATGAAGGTGTACGGAGTCCTGAGTTTATGATATCTACAATTTCCGAAATAAAATCGTATGCACATATTTTACAGAAGTAATACATTTTGAGGGCAGATGAAAAGGTTTTTCATATAGAGAGGCAAATTTCTTAGGTGGTAGGCGGTCTCTGACTGTCGAACGCGGAGGTACCACCCGGCGGATCTCGTAGGCGGGGCCAGAATGTGTGCATGTCGCATGCACACGTGTTCCCTCGCCAGAGTCCGGGTGGGGTTCCCCCTTTCCCCTATAGCCCCACGGTACCCCATGTCTGTTTAGGTCTTAGGCTTTAGTGGTGGTTGGAGTATAAAAAAAACCTAAAGTCGATGGCTGGCTGTTCCACGCAAACTCGGCCTGGATATCTTCTGGTAGCTGATGTTATTAAATGGTCTTAACCTATAGTTTCCAGTGCACTCACCTTGTTTTCTCAGTCTTCCACGTCAAGTACACCGCCACAGTGAGGAAAGTCTCGATCATGTCTCGAACGGTAACATTACTCCTATCCGGGTTATCCAATTCCAGCATTTCAATGGTCGTATCCAAACTGGAGGAATGTTTGTTGGAATGGAACATCCGACTGACAAGCGGCACCGCGCACGGCTGACTCGGGTCCAATTGAGCTGCCAATCGGTAGAGTATTTCCACAGGAAATGCGGCTACATGCGTACGGATGTACTGGAATATCACCTGAGAGCATTGACCTAGAATGACGACAGCGATCATCTACTATTTTTGGATACTTAAGCTGCTCGACATAATAGGCTAGTTGACACTTCTTTAAGTAGGTCTTAAACAGTTAGAAGGACACCTCCTTTAAATGGACAGTTTCTCAACTCTCATATAATTTGCATTGTATTAATTCTCTCTTGGACAGACATTCTCATGAACGGACGCGGACACGAGAAAATGTTCTCGTAACCGGACAAAAGACAAAATAAAAATGAAACGCCTTGACTTATTTTTTTCTGATGAGAGTATCGCAATTGTAACCGGGGATTAAGCACCACAAATGCGTCAACTTTTGGCTATTATTTCAGAAGTACTGTTATGCATTTTTCAGTAAAAGAAATGTAGAAATAAAGATTTCTGACTTTTTTGTAATAACAAATTGAAAGTCACGGCAAATTGACAAAAAACGCTTGACAGCTCGTTAAAAAAGTCCATGTTTCTGAAAAAAATTAGTAACAATTGAAACTTGCAGAAACCGTTGAGCATTTTTGGATGTTTTTTTTTATGTTAAGAAATTATTGAATGGTTTCCTTTTCATAGATTTTCAAGTTTTTCCAAGATGATCAGAGTGTGCGCTTGGTGCTTTATAAATAAGTGCCGAGAACCTCGTGTTTACAATACTTATTTAACGGTCGAGGAATTGAACAGGGCCAAGACTTGCTTGCTCAAACTGTCTCAGGAACAATCCCTTCACGAGGAACTGCGCAATTTAAAGAAAAATGGGGAATGCAAAGGTGGTAAGTTACGAAAACTTAATCCCTTCCTTGGTTCTGACGATATCCTTAGGGTCGGGGGTAGACTCCAACTTTCTGGAGCACTCTATGAGAAAAAACATCCCGCGCTTTTGTGTAGTTCTCATATATTTACAAAATTACTTTTCTCAGAACGACATGGTAGTCTTCTTCATGCAGGCCCTCAGCTTTTGCTGGCATCGCTTCGAGAAAGCTTTTGGCCAATTGGGGGGAGAAATTTAGCTCGAAAAACTGTTCGTACATGTTTAAAGTGCTTCAGGAACTCCTCCCCAGTGCAGCAATCTCCTATTATGGGAATTCTCCCACGTGAACGCGTGGTACCTGCCTCTCCTTTCTCCAGTGTAGGTGTGGATTGTGGAGGACTTTTTTTAATTAAAGATCGTAAGGGCCGTGGAGCGAAAAAATCTGAATGTTACATATGTTTTTTTGTTTGTTTATGTACAAAGGCTGTACATATAGAGCTAGTCACTGAATTGACTACCGAAGCATTTTTAGCAGCCTTCAGAAGGTTCACTGCTAGGCGAGGTGAAGCAGTAAATGTTTACTCGGATAATGGAACAAATTTTGTGGGTGCGCGCAACGAACTTAGAGAGTTGGGCCTTTATCTGAAACAAAATCAAAATTATTTGTGCGAGTCGATCGAAAATGATAATGTGTCGTGGCATTTCATCCCGGCATTAGCTCCGCACTTTGGTGGAATCTGGGAAGCCGGAATTAAGTCATGTAAAACTCATTTAAAAAGAACTTTAGGTGATGCTTGTTTTTTTTTTATATCGAAACAGCCGCGCAGGCAGAAGCCTAAATGCCGGAACACCGCGGCTGCTATGATGATCCCAAAGAAATTTTGTTAATACGATTTTTGAACTGCCTAAGGTTAGTAGAACTGGGAAAAGCTTCCTCCCGTAGATTGTTCCACAATCTAGACACCCTCGGGACAAAGGAGCGGTCGTATCGGCCAGTTCTGGATGTACGAAGTTTGACACGGTTAGGATGGGACGCCGAAGTCAGGCGAGTCTGTCTGGCAGGCACATCGCGCGGCGGCATCATGGAAGAGAGCTCTGAGGAGCAAAGCCCGTTGGTGTAGCGATAGAAAAGAGCTAGATCGCCGACGGCCCGCCGGTGCGAAAGAGTCCCGAGACTGTCTGTTAGGGAAGAGTCATCGATCAGTCGGACCGCCCTCCTCTGGACAGCATCGAGCATGGACAATGTAGTCGGGGCGGCAGCACCCCAAATGTGTGAGCAATACTCGAGGCTAGGCCTTATCTGGGCCTTGTATAGAGTGAGAAGGTCATGCGGAGAAAAGTACTTCTTAGCCCTAAACAAATAGCCTAGCTTTTTCCCAGCAGCTGCAGCTATTGAAGAGATGTGTTCGTGCCAGATCAGTTCCTCGGTGATCTGGACTCCGACCAGCCGAAATGAATGGCTCTTTGGTAGAACTCGACCGTCCATCGAAACTGTATGAGCGCTAGGACGCTTTTTGTTCGTCAAAGTACAGTACTGTGTCTTGGAAGCATTGAACTGTACAAGATTGTTGCGTCCCCAAGCAGTGATAGCTTCCAGGTCTCTTGTCAGAGAAGAAGTCGTCGCTAGTCTTCTTTTTTCCAGCTCAGCGGCAGAGATCGGCTTGTCACTCTGAATTCCTGCATGTAGAGTGCTGTCATCAGCGAAGCTGTGGATTGGGTTGATCGTGCAGGAAAGGAGGTCGTTGATATGTAAGAGAAACAGTGTTGGAGCCAAGACCGATCCCTGGGGAACACCCGCGTTGACGTTGTGGGATGAAGAGGAGAATCCGTCAATTACGACGGATATCTTGCGGCCAGAGATAAAGTCAGCCACCCATCTGCAAAGCTTTTCTGGGAGGCCGTAGGATGGAAGTTTGCTTAAGAGGGCAGCGTGCCACAGCTGATCGAACGCTTTCGTGATGTCAAGAGCAACGACATGAGCCTCACCATGAGACTGGATGAGTTTACTCCACAGTTGCGTGACGTAAGCTAGGAGGTCCCCTGTGGATCGTTGGTGCCGGAAACCGTACTGCCTGTCGCTAATCAAGCTGTGACGTTCGAGGTAGTCCAGAAGCTCGCGATTTATGCACCTCTCCATCACTTTACTTATAACAGAAAGCAGAGCTATAGGCCTGTAGTTGTAAGGGTCGGTTTTAGATCCTTTTTTTGGGATGGGCTGTACATGAGCAAATTTCCAGTTTTCTGGGAAGGTGCCGGATTCATAAGATATCTGGAAGAGACGCGAAAGAACTGGAGCAACTCCGCTGCACATCTCTTCAGTACAATGGCAGGAATCAAGTCCGGACCAGAAGCTTTGTTGATGTCGAGCGACAAGAGCACTCGTCTTACGGTCTTATGCCTGAATGTTACCTCCCGCATAGTGTGGGGAACCCTTTGAATTGACGGCACTTGGGCGTTGGTAGGGACGTCCATGGTGGAGTTGGCAGCAAAGATCTTGGCTAGCACTTCCGCCTTGGCCTTTGAGTCGAATACAATAGTTCCATCCTGACACGTAAGTGGTGGAAGGCTACTGTGTGAGAAGTTCTTTTCAATCTGCTTGGCCAGTGTCCAGAAAGACCGACTGCCATTGCGCTGCGACATTACCCTGTGCCTAACTTTTATATCATGCTGGCTTTTGGCATTGCGAATCGCTTCGTTATATTTGTTTCTTGTTTGACATTTGAAGGATTGTATACAGTTTTAACGGAAATCGAGGCCATCCTCAATTCTCCCATTTCCAGTGATCCTAGTGACCTCACCGCCTTGACTCCCTCCCATTTTTTGATCGGCAGACCACTTACCTCATTGCCCGAACGCGACTTGAAGCCCATACCACAGAATCGTCCGTCTTACTACCAGAGGCTTAAACAATTGAAACAGCACTTTTGGACTAGGTGGTCTCTCGAATATATTTCGGAGTTGCAAGTGCGATCAAAGTGGCACAAAAACCTTGAAGTGCTTCGTGCGGGTGATCTAGTGCTTGTAAAAGATCATAACCCTCCCTCACAGTGGTCGTAGGGCAGAGTTGAACAAGTGCATCCGGGACCGGATGATGTGGCAAAAGGACTCTTTAAACGAGCCTTTAGCAAACTGTGTGTGTTACCAATCAACTGAATTGTAAAACCATATATGGATTGTACGGTCTATGTATTTAGGTTAGCACTCTGTCATATTGAAATACTTAAGTTACTTATGTCAGGTTTTGATATATTTAAGTTTGAAAACCTAGGGCTTTCAAGGTCGGGGGTATGTTGTGGCCGACTTGTTTTACTTTGTAGTTTTTAGACGTGGCAACAATGTAAGTTGAGTATTCAGCATTCGCATATCTAACCGCCGACGTTTACGTACGTGCTCTGGGAAAAATACAAAGCTTGTGAACAAAATCGTGTATTAAACCCCAAAACCTCAAACAAAAACCAAACAGCCATTATTTTTATTATTTACCGCGATGCATTTTCCAGTAAAAGATAAATGTAGAAATAAAGATTTCTGATTTCTTGCAGAAACGGTTCAGCATTTTTAAATGATTTTTTTTTAAGTTAAGCACCACAAATGCGTCGTCGTTTGGCTAGGTTGTCGGAAAAGTCATGACGTAAATGCAACAAAGTATGCAATTGCATGGTTGGAAGTACGTGAGTCAATGACATTTGTATGTTGATTGTGTAGTTTGACAGTTGACACTTCAAGATTCATTTGCACCAAAAAATTAAGTGATTTATTTGAGTCTCGTCGATTTTGGAGGACGTTGAAGATGGACGACCAAACTGTGCATTTTCGTCACATTTTGCTGTATTACTTCCGCAAAGGCAAGAACGCAAGACAAGCGTGTGAAAAGTTGAGAAAGGTTTATGCACTACAAGAACGGCAATGCCAGAGATGGTTTAAAAAATTCCGAGATGGGGATTTTGATATCCATGACGCACCTCGATCAGGGCGGCCTACTGAGTTGGATAGTGACGAATTAAAGGCATTGGTAGGAGCAAACCCACATTACAGCACACGGGAAATTGCAGAAACCTTAAAAATCCATCATTCAACCGTTCACGACCATTTGAAGAAACTGGGATACGTAAGCAAACTCGATCGTTGGGTACCACACGAACTGAGAGAGGTTCATTTGACGGCGCGTGTAGACATCTGCGATATGCTCCTTAAACGTGAGGAAAACGATCCTTTCTTAAAGCGCTTGATAACGGGAGATGAAAAGTGGATTGTTTACAACAATGTGGTTCGCAAACGGTCTTGGTCCCGAAGTGTAGATACGCGTAACACGATCGCGAAAGCAGAGAGTCATCAGGAAAAGGTGATGCTCTCTGTTTGGTGGGATTTTAAAGGGATCGTGTTTCCATCGATACAACTGTGTATTGTCGGCAATTGGACAGTTTGCAACAATCCATCATGCAAAAACGTCCGGAGCTCATTAATCGCAAAGGAGTTGTGTTCCACCATGACAACGCGAGACCGCACACAAATTTGCTCACTCGTCAAAAGTTATTGGAGTTAGGATGGGATGTGTTACCACATCCAGCATACTCGCCTGATCTTGCCCCATCTGATTTTCATTTGTTTCGGTCGCTTCAAAATTCCTTGCGAGAAATACGCTTTACTTCAGATGAAGCTGTACATCAGCACCTTGTTCAATTTTTTGCCGGTAAAGACAAATCCTTCTACGAGCGAGGAATTATGAAGCTGCCTGAAAGATGGCGAAAGGTCATCGATCAAAATAGGCAATACATTATTGATTGAAGTTTGTGATGTATATGAATAAAATGGCCTTAAAATAAACAAAAAAAAGCGTCATGACTTTTCCGACAACCCCAGATTCACCGTTATGTATTTTCCAGTAAAAGATCAATGTAGAAATAAAGATTTCTGACTTCTTTTTGTAATAACAAATTAAGCGTCACGGCAAATTGGCCAAAAACGCTGGACGTTAAAAAACCCCATTTTTCTGAAAAAAAAAATTAGTAACAATTGGAAACTTGCAGAAACGGTTCAACATTTTTAAATGTTTTTTTTTTTGTAAGTTAAGCACCACAAATGCGTCGTCGTTTGGCTATTATTTCAGATTCACCGTTATGCATTTTCCAGTAAAAGATAAATGTAGAAATAAAGACTTCTGACGTCTTTTTTTGTAATAACAAATCAACCGTCACGTCAAATTGACCAAAAAAGCTGGTCAGCTCGTTGAAAAAGTCCATTTTTCTAAAAAAAATTAGTAACAATTGGAAACTTGCAGAAACGGTTCAGCATTTTTAAATGTTTTTTTTTGTAAGTTAAGCACCACAAATGCGTGACGTTTGGCTATTATTTCAGATTTACCGTTGCCTTACAGCAAATTGACCGTGTAAAGTATTATTTTGAATGTATTTCCATTCAAAACGTTTCCAATTTTTTTCCAATTTTGTCGTTTAATAAAAAAGTTAGCCTCCAATTTTATCAACGAAACGCCTTTTTCGTATACCCTCAAGAATACAATTTCGTTGTAAAACAGCTTATTACAATGTTCTTCTCTCAAATTCTAGATATCCCGGTCTAGACAACCTTAAACCTAAAACGACACAAGTAAAAAATAAAATACCTAAAATAAGTAAACTTTGCGATAGACTAGGTTCCGACAGAGCATATACAAATTCTCTGTCCGTAGGCTTTGGTGCTCTGGCACTTTGTAGGATTTGCCCCATAGCTGAAACCACTTCTGGCTGCAATCCACGCGTCGTGGCCAGCAAACTAACAACGTTCCAATGACCTGCTTGGCAGGCTACATTAACAGCTAATATTTGATCATAATATTCCTCATAACACAGAAAGTTCCTGGAAAATAAAACATATTGTCAACTATACTACAACTATTTAAAACTGTAATGACTCATACGCGTGATCAACACGTGATCAGAGCTCGATCCCGGCTTCCTTCCAGTACAGCCGCATAGCGTACGACATATGTCGTTTCTGCGGCTTTGCGGTGGTCAACAGCATAGACAGAGATGGAAATAATGGCTGATTGTTCTCCGCCGGTAGAACCAATGAAATCAAAGACGCGCCTCGACCGGCAGACTCATAGGCGTCGGCAACGCATTGGAACGTGTTTCGTTGAGCGATCGCATATTGTGTGTTTTTATAAGAATTGTTGTGTGATTGTTATTGTTGTGGTTTCTGTGGTTACTGTTTTGGTTATACTTAACCATGGAGAGTACAAATGGCACGAGTGGAAGTACTGAAAGCCAGGGAACAAGTAGACGGCTTCGTAAAGCACTGGAGAGGGACGCGAAAGAAATCGTGCTCAACGTGTTCAATTATCTGACCAGAACTATGTCGCAGGGAGATGCACTCGCGCGTTGTGAAAGTATGACAGGCGTTCCAGAGTGGATCATTCGCAGGGTGGTGCATGAAAAGAAGAAAACTGGAGCTACTACTGATCCAAAGTTTAATTTGAAGGGACGAAAGGCCGTTAAATTGGATGACGATAGCAAAATGGCGTTAAGGCGAACCGCACATTCATTCTTCTTTAGGAATGAGATACCAACCCTCAAGGCTGTACATGCAGCGATCAAGGAAAATGAAATTATACCCCAAATGAGCGTCGAGGTAATGAGGAAATCCCTGCACGAAATTAATTTTAGTTATGAAACGAGTAATCGGAAGTCAGTATTGATAGAGAGACCTGAAATAGTCGCCTGGCGTCGAAAATACCTACGCGAAATGATTGAATATAGGCGACAAAGCAGAAAAATCTATTATTTGGACGAGACATGGGTGAATGCAGGTCACACAGTTAAAAAAACCTGGATAGACAAAAACGTAGTGAGTAACCGACAAGCAAGCATTGAAGGTTTGTCAACAGGTCTTCGTGGACCGTCAGGGAAAGGTCAAAGATTGATCGTAACTCATATTGGTAGCGATAGTGGCTTTTTAGAAGAGTGTGACTTGATTTTCGTCTCTAAAAAAGGAGGTGATTACCATGACGAAATGAATGCCAGCTGCTGCGAGAGCTGGTTTCAAGGGCTGCTTCAGCGAGTTGAGCCCATTTCTGTGATCGTCATGGATAATGGTTCCTACCATAGTCGTCGAGCCGAACGTGTACCGACTATGGGATCTCGAAAACGTGACATGCAGCAATGGTTGCGCGAAAAAGGAATCCCGTTTGACGATTCATGTGTGAAAGCGGAATTGTATGAAAAAATTAAACAGCACAAACCTGCGAACATTAGTTACGTGACTGATGAGATGGCCCGTCAATGTGGTGTCACTGTGCTGCGGTTACCGCCCTACCACTGTAAACTGAACCCAATAGAGCTCATCTGGGCTCAAGTGAAGGGTTATATTGCGCGCCATAACACAACCTTCAAATTACCAGACGTTAAGGTTTTACTTGAGACTTCCATACAGCTAGTAACGCCCGAACCATCATAGAGCCAGTTATAATCAATTTCAACGAGGAAAGCGATAGCGACAGTTTATTACTGTCAGATGTAAGTGGAAGCGACGATGAATAAAGGTATTTTCCAAATTTTTGACTTACAATATGTTTCAAACCACTCTTTATTAAGCATGTGACAAATCTAGTTCACCCATGTTAAACATTCATACCCCGCCTATGAACAGCCGACTACTGGTAGTTAAGTGATGTTCACGTGAACATCGATGAGTCACTACAGTTTTAGATAGTTATAGTATAGCAAAAACGCACGGCTCCGCACACATAGAAGTAGTGAAAAGTATACGTCTTGCATTACTTTGAAAAAGATTAGTTTCCGAGAAAGAAATACAATATTTAAAGTAATGCAATAGTTACTTTGGCAATGCATACTTTTATGCAAAAATATATAAATGTGAACGATCAGCATCAAGTTTGAGCCATAACTGACTGCGTCAATCGTGAAATATTGTTAAAAAAAAACTACATGGTTACGGAATTACTGGCAGTTCTCTCACAAGGGTGAAATCTTCATTGGAAAACAGGTCACAATATGTATTTTTATTACTCAAGTACGGTACAGAAATAAAGTCCGGTCTTCATGCGTTGATATTGATATGCGAGTCCGCAAGGATCTATATTAGGGCCTCTCATATTTATACTGTATATTAATGATCTGGGTGAACTGTTCGATGGCGAAGTAAAGAGATGCGTAGAAAAAAATCGCTTAAAGATCAACGTTTCTAATGGTGAATCCGTTTTTTCAAATAAAAAATTCCTTGTGCCATGTGGGAACCCTATTTTTGAAACCACCCTCGTATAACGCATTAATCTTTTCTTGAATGTATACTCACATAAAATCTTTGGTATTGGATACCCTTTGTTGCCCACCATATCTTAATATCAGCTCTGTATAAGCCATCACAGCCAAATTGCCGATGTGTATTTTCGTCGCTATTGACATATCCACTTTACTAGCACTCAAACACAGGTGAACAAACTTCAGCAGAGTTTTACAATCTGCCGACACAGCCAATTTCAATACCTATAACAAGAACGCACTAGCTTGTTTATATAGCACGATTGCTACAATTGCATTCTTTTAAAAGAACTACAACAATTACATTACAAATATTTAGAAAAACAAAACTTGCATCTCTAAGAATTTTCACTGTTCATGTACGAAAATTGTACGTAATTTGTGAACTTTCCGCGTACCTTTCTCCATTTTTGTAGTGAGTTTTCACAATAATTAAAGGATGCTCGTTTGAATACTGTTGTGGACACGACAGCTGTCATCGAGTAAACACCACGCTATTTTTACAAAAAAAAAATCGCGGCATATTCAAATCCGGTGCTCTTGTTGAGACACCCTAGATTATTATTGCAATTTTGTAAATTAAAATCTATATTTTCTCTTGTATAAGACTTGTGGTAATGGTTATTTGATTCTATGTAATGTTGTGGAAAACGATGAGTTTTTAATTTAGATATAAAAATAACAACAAAATATTATAATTTTTCATATTTCACCCAGCAGCGATTAGTGTTTACAGTGTTAGCACTAACATTATAAACATTGCACTTTGATACGAGAGAAAATGCAACTGTCAAAATTATGTAATTATGTGAAATACCAAAAGAAAAGTGCCATTTTGGAGGGGGTTACAGATTTACACGAATTCACGATTTAATTATCAACCTATTGAACAGTTTATTAGCTCCGCGCGAAAAAAAAATAATCTGAGACACCAAAAACTAACGGATCGTTGAATAATTGTTGGATTTATGTAGTAGTAAACTAGGTCCACTACTATTTATTTTATACATTAATAAATATTTTAGATTATTGTAAACTTCAGATATTTGCAGATGATACATTAATATACATATCAGATGAAAATATAGACACTGCTTTAAAAATGCTAAATTCTAACTTGGCAAAAATCGTAAATTGGTTGAATGTAAATAAACTAAAATTGAATACTTCTAAAACAAAATGTACGCTAATATGGAAATACCTAAATGAAAATACTATCACAGTTAGGATTAATGGAGAAATAATTGAAATGTTGAATCAATTAAATATTTAAGTATATATATTGATATTAAACTAAAGTTTGAGGATCACTTCGAATACATTATTTCAAAAATTGCCAAAAAAAACAAATTACTTTTATAGGGCATCTCATAGTCTTAGTACCTATTCCAAGAGTTTATAATACAATTATTCTACCGCATTTACTATATTGTTCAACTATCTTGTTCACTGCCAATGAAGCTGTATTCTCAAAACTTCAAGTCTTGCAAAATAAAGCTATGAGAATAATATTGAATAAAAATAAGTACACCAAAATAAAATCTATGTTTCAAGACTTGCAGTGGTTGAATATAAAAAATTTCATATAATATTTGGATCTTATTTTTATATTTAAAATAAAAAATCATCTTTTGCCAGAACATTTAGAACACTACATAGAATTGAATAATCATTATCACAATTATTATACAAGAGGAAATATAGATTTTCATTTACAAAATTGTAATAGTAATTTAACTAGCAAATCAATATTTTAGAAAGGATTACTTGAATTTAATAAACTAAATAATGATATAAAGTCTACTTGTAATTTAAAGATATTTAGGAGACACAGGAATATTTCATGGAAAATGAAAATTCATAGAGATGCAATTTTTTGATACTAGATTTTTTGAGGATCCAGCAAAACCTTCTTCCCGGATCATTTAAATGTTTGGGTATATATGTGGATCATTATTTCAAACATATCAAAACATATAAATTACTTCTATATGGATTCCCACAATCTTAGTATGTATTAAAAAAATTATGTAAAATACTATAAGTCTTCCCCATTGTTTGTATTGTTCAAGGATCTTGTTTACATCAAATGAAAACATATTTTCAAAATTCTACACAATGAAGTTATGAGATTTGAATAAAAACAAATATGCTAGGATTAAGTCTATGTTAGAAGAAATACAGTGGTTGAATGTTAAAAATTCCATAAGTTATTTAGTTCTCATTTTCAGATTCCAATTAAAAAAATCATTTATTACTACCACATTTAGAAAAATTTACGAAATTAAATAGTCATTATCATAACTACGAAACTAGAGGCAGTATAGATTTTCATCTGCAAAATTGTAATAGTAGCAAATTTGTATTTGAAAAGGGAGTATTTGAAATTGATAAATTGAATAATGATATTAAACAGTTTTGGAATTTAAAATTGTTTAAGGTGAAACTAAAAAATCACTTTATGAATACTCAAAATGCATAGTGATGTAATTTCAATAAACGAGAATGTAATAATTACAGAAAATTGATTAAAAAATGTGTAGACGAATAATTATACAAAAATGGGATTGTAGTATTAATGCTAAATAAATCATAAATTCTGCGTTTTGCATGTATATTTTAGATTAATACTTCTTCTTATTTTCAGCCGAAATGACTACTAAAAACGTGCTGAAAAACTGTTTCGAAATTTTGGGATATTCTGCATTAAATTGGATCAATTGTTCACTGAGAGGCAGTTCTTTCCCTGAAAATTTGAAATGCTCTACAATAACACCAGTTCCCAAAATAAAAAATTCTAAAAGATGCAGCGATATGAGACCAGTAAATGTGTTACCAGACATTGAAAAATTATTAGAGTCCATAGTGCATGACCAATTAATGCAGTTTATAGAAGAAAACAAAATTTTAGTGGAGGCGCAAGCAGGCTTTCGAAAAAAATATTCCACAGAAACAGCTTTCCAGTTGGTAACTGAGAATTGGAGAAGAGCCATAGACTCAGATGAAGTTGTCATAGCAGTATTTTTGGATTTGAAGAGGGCATTTGAAACGATTGATAGAGATATTTTGTTAGGTAAATTGAAGGCATATGGTATAACAGGAAGTGTTTGTTATTTGTCTAAAAGGATGCAAGTTACAAAAGTTAATGACACTATTTCATCAAAAATTGAAAATACGTTGGGTGTTCCACGGGGCAGTATCCTGGGACCACTTCTTTTTATTTTATACATAAATGATTTACCTGCCATAATCAAAAAATGCAAAATTCAGATTTTCGCTGATGACACTATGATTTATATAAGTACTAAAAATATTCAGTCTGGTATCTCTTATATAAATGAAGACTTGAAGCTTGTCTCAAAATGGTTAGCATCTAACAGACTTAAATTAAATGCAAGTAAAACGAAAGCCTTGTTAATCGGAAAAAAACAATGTACAAATGTTCAACTGAATATTGATGGTGAAGATATTGAATTCGTAGAAAATTTTTTTAAATACCTGGGGGTTTTTGTTGACTCTCGATTAATTTTTGATATTCATTATGAAAAAGTTATAAATAAGATTAGTAGTAAAGTGGGATATTTATCGAGAGTTTCTGGATGTCTGAGTTCATATGGCAGAAAAATTATCTATAATACCATCATTCTTCCAAATTTCTTGTACTGTTCGACTATTCTATATTTAGCAAATAATTCCATTTTTGAAAGACTGCAAATTTTACATAACAAGTGCATGAGAATAATACTAAATAAAGATAAATATACTCCAATTAGGCAAATGCTTAGCAAATTAAAATGGCTCAATGTAAAAAATTTTATCAAATATCTTGTAATGATATTCATTTATAAAGTAAAAAATAATATATTTCCATCAAGTCTAACTAATTTAACATCATCAAATGTCGACCACCATTTACAATACCAGAAATAAAGATGACTTCCATTTAATGACCAAAAAGTATACCATATGCTACAAATCTGTATTCCATCAAGGGTTGATTGAATATAATAAATTATACTCGGAGATAAAAGACCAGAAACCTTTGAAAAAATTTAAAGTAAAATTGAGAAATCACTTGTTAAATCTAAAATTATAGGTTGCCCAGCATTTACATCATACATTATATGGCTTGAATTTACTAGTTCTAAGTTGTTTACAATTGTTCTGTTTATGTAGCCAAATGTGCTAAATAAATCTTTCTACTACTACTACTAACAGAAAAAAAATGTAGCAATAAAAAGGGTAAACATAAAAAACCGACTAATAAAAAACTTACCCTTTTCAATAAGTGCACTTTAGCCTGCTTATACAAAATTATCCCAGAATGGTATGACCCTCTGGATATCAGAAGATCACCGCAACCTTCTAAAAGTTGCTGTATATTCAATCCGAATATAAGCGATATTTTTTCAGCTCGTTCTAAATCGTTTTCATCAGTCACGTATTCGACAAATGTTTTTATTGGAGAGCATCTAAAAACAAGATCTGGGATAAAGTATATACTTGACCAGGTAACTATTTCCAGTAAATCACCACTTGAACGGAAAAGGAAGGAAAATATGCATTTCTAAAGAAGGAGGAAAAAAATTTGACTAGCTGTACTAAACCTGAAAACTAAAATCTTGGAGCTTCAAAATAGTATTTTTAAAAGTCTAGATACGACCATGTCTTACCAATATAGAGCCTGTCAAAAATCACCGAAAAATTTGTATTTTTTCCTTGAACCCTTAATTTTTTTTGAGCATTGTACAAATGTTAAATCCTCCAGTGAACATCCCTCTTACATTGGCGGGTAGATCAACCCGTCAAACGACTCTCAGCCCTCAATGATCTTTTATAAATATGAATCATAATCATACCTAATACTTATTTTATACACCGATCTTTGCGTTACAACAACGCACGTATCTATCCTAGGTTTCTGTATATTCAAATCGTCAACAGTTTTCGGTAATTCGAACAGCTTGTCTTTCTTTCCGTCATCGCGATTCTTCTTCAGTCTAATTGCGGAAAGATCGGACAGTTTGAACATTTGCAAGATCCTCTTGTCGTTTTCCATGTAAAACTGTGCAACCAACGCTTCGTTGTTAAACTCCTAAAAATGAATTTTGTACAGAACGCGCATGGATGATGAAAATCAAATACTTCTTTAGTAATTTGTTTCAATATTTTTTGTTGTAGGCCAGGTTATAAAGAATTTGAGAAAATAACTGTAATAAGCTGTTTTAAAACGGAATTATACACTTTTTAGCTTATACTCAAATAGTAATGAGTTATTGATGTAAGTGGTCATAAAAAGTTGTTGGGGATGGAAATATCTTCAGTCGTCGTCCTAATAGTGAGACGTCACAACCAACCACCGGTCGCGCCATTAAACGGTGTTAATTGTCAAATTTCAATCAAGAAAAAAAAATGGAAACATTTTGATAAAACTTTTACACTCACCGCATCCCCTTCTAGTCTACACTCCGATAATTGTGCGCTTAAAACAGATATAATCGTATTGTCATCATTCACTGTGTATATTAACCTATCCGTCAACAAAATGGCAGAGGTCCTTTGTGGTAACTTGTGCACGTATAATGGGGCTGATTCTACATCAACTGCATGCACCTGTGGATAATAATAATAATGATATTTATTCTTTAGCGAATATTATTGGCACAAAAATGTACGCCACTGCCTTTTTTGTGACTAATATTTGTTGTTTGATCGAGATATTTTAATACATAAAACTTTTTACTGAAAAGGTATACTTTATCTGAAGTCACTTGAAATAGCATAAAAACCTTTGGTCGGCGCGTCCTTTGTAATTTCATGACGTATCATAGGCGTGCGGTCATTTATTTAGAACGATAATAATAATGTTTTTATATCACAATAAATGGATTTTACTATCTTCTTATTTTTTTATTTGGGATAAAAAATACTTATACTGGGAGTTTAATGTATGTTGACTGAAAGTTAAGAAATGGAAAAATTACAGAATTCCAACGTTTGACATAGGCAAATATTTACATAGCAGGTAGGTATATAAAAAGGTATATAAAGACTTACACTATAGGTATTTATATATCATCCTCGCCTTCGGAGCTATCGCTAGAGTCAACTTGTAGAGGAATTACAACGGGATTTACAGGAGGCAAAACACAATATTCATTTTCTTTTTCAATAATATGGCTAGAACACTGCTTCCATAGGTCTGAGGCAGCAATATGGGATACTACATCTCTTATTGTGGCCAATAGCGATTCACTTAATTGAGGGGTCTGATTATGTTTTCTTACTTTTTTTTTTAAAGCAGCCCAGACCAACTCAATCGGGTTAAAAATGCAGTAATAGGGAGGTAGACGTAATACTTCATGGCCATTTTGCTGAAGCAGATTGTCAACAACATACTCTTTTTCAAATTTTTGTCTTTTAATAAGATCCAATAATATGGCTTTGGTTGATTGTTGTGGTATTTCCATTCCCTTATCCTTCATAAAATCAATAATGTCTTGTTTTTTTGTGCCTGTATTCGGAATTTTGTTTTTCTGTCGGGTATGGTATGGCGCATTGTCCATAATAATCACTGAATTTGGGGAAATGTTTGGTATTAACTGCTGCTCTATCCACTTTTCAAATAAGTCGGAGGTCATGTCCTCATGATAGTCGGCACATGATTCTTTGATATTTTTGGCAGATAACAGCAAGGCATTAGGTATAAATCCATTTTCAGCATGGTGCATTTAAAATGCACTTGTTGCTGTCGTCAACCCAGCCGTACTGCACAACATCATGGGTATCATACCACGTTTCATCCAGGTAAATCAGATTTCTTATCTGCTCTCTATAGATTTTAACTTTGTGCAAAAATTCTTGGCGCAATTCAACGATTCGAGACGACTCCATAATCACCATTCTTTTATCTAATTTTTTGTATTGAAAACCACACAGTTTTACAATACAGTGCAGTGAGTCTAAGCATTTGTAATTATAAAAATCTTCAGGATAATCTTTTAATGTATCCCGTATCATTTCCAACGTGGGCACCAAATTTTCTTTATAAAATCCGTATATTATACGACGAATATCTTCCTGAAAACCCACGTCTATTCTTTTTAATTTTTGCCCTATGCGCTTTCTGTGGAAGGAATGGTTGACTACATCTCCCCTTTTTATAACCCGATAAATGGTAGACCGACTGATTTTTGTCAGGATACAAATTCTGTTTAAAATTTGATTTTGCGAGGAATCTGGATTTTCGTTTTTCAGACAATCATACATATTTAGGATTACTCTTTGGGTCTGTTCTGTTCTTTATGAAATAATTCTGCCTGCACAGGTTCATCAACCATCTCCTCGTGGCTTGGAGCATTTTCCCAAGGTCTCCAAAGAGCCATATTTAGGACACACAAGAACAATCAACACAACAATTAAATCAACAAGTAAACCGAGTATTCAAAAGTCAAAAGCACACAAACTAATAAAATCTATGAAAAAACACGGACAGACTGAAGAAAACACGTTTATTCACCGCTACACGGCACTGGCTAAACTGTTTCAATTTTCAGTAGCCACCTGCACTTGTTCGGAGCTCTGAAATACACGCTTTCTCATTGGCTATGTCCACGCATAGGCGTGCTTTACTCCACGTGGACCGGTGAAACTGCCTTTGATCTTATACGGGGGATATTTGCTGCGTAATTTGGCGAGTTTTGCAGCAACAGAGCGTGTTAAATATAGATATATAGAACGCACCCGGTATTTCACAGTGTTTCAAGTGACTTCAGATAAAGTATACAAACATCTATGACTACTTAATTAATACTTTTCGTTGACTTTTTTGATACATTTTAATATTCAGCTTAAAAGGTGTTGACTATGATACAAAACAAAAGCGTTAAAAAAAAGTCCGGATCTGGATTTTGCAAACGTCCGTATAGTTCTATGTTACCCTTAGGTAACTTTATTATCGTTCAAAAGTTCAACAAAATCGGTTCATTGATGATATTAAAGGTATCGGTACATACATACCATTTCACCATGTCCATTTGAATACCGAAAACCCTGAATAGTTGTTTATAAATAATCAAGCTGAATTTAGAAAATATTCTACAGAAACAGCAATCCAAATGGTGGTGAAAGACTGGAGAAGAAGTATAGATGAGAAATAATGTATCGTAACAGGATTTTTGGACTTTAAAAGGGCATTTGTGACTACAGATAGGGAAAAATTGTTAATGAAATTGCATTACTATGGTTTTAAAGGATCAGTATTAAACAAGTTACAAAATTCTTTAGTAAATAGAAGTGAAGTTGGAAATATTATGTCAAGCATTCAAAAAAGTTCAGTAGGAGTGCCACAAGGGGTAAACTAGGGCCGCTACTATTTATTATTTATATAAATGATATCTCTGACATTTTAGAACTGCAAAATTAAAATATTTGCGGACGATACATATACATATATAGACACATAGATATTTCACACCCTACGACAGTCTGTCAACTCCTGTTACTACAAATATTAATTTTTTTTTTGATTTTATTTTTACAATGTAATGATGAATAATGCATCTTCAAACTGGTGTCTCAACCTTACTGCCAACTTTTCTCGTTCAGGAAAAATTGCCACTTGTTTCCCAACCAAGTATTCCAAAGTAAAACTTTGCTCAACTTTAACTGGCTGTACTGGAAAAAAATGTACTACGAGAGTTTGGCAAGTAACCTTAAAAGTTGGCACATTTAATAACGATTCCAAAATGGTATAACGCTTAGAAGATTACTTGTTAACTTATGCACAATTTTTATTTGAAAAAAAACTGATAAAATTTTTTCAAAATTCCCTAATTAAACAGCGATTATGAAAACGTACAAGGACCCTTAAGGATAACTGTTTGCACAACAGTGGGCGTCAAAATGCTGCTGATGATGATTTACCTTTACAGCAAATGCTCAAACTGTTTTCCTTCAGCCGCAATACACGCTCGACATCTTCTTAAAAAAGATCGGGTTATTAAACGAGCGAATCCACGGTTATTAACAAACTCAGTTGCTTCCAATAGTCTTTGCCGTAGCTCAGCTACATTTCGAATCGGCTTGGAATACACTTTTTCTTTTACAGTTCCCAGTAAAAAAATCTAAAGGATTCCAATCAGGTGATCGGGCTGGCCACGGTATTGTACCAGACCGCCCTATCCATCTGCCTGGAAAGTTTTGATCGAGATACTCTCTCACTGAGAGTGCATGATTTTTCAAAAAATCCAAAGTCTCTGGGAACTCAAGCGGACCGATTATTTTACCATTTAAAATTCCTGTCCAATGGTTTATCTTGAAGCGGTATTGAGATTTATCTTCTCTCATCAAATGTGGGTTTGCTACGTGCCACTCGTGTAAGTTATGCAGGTTCATGTACCCATCTTTCTTAAATGTGGTCTCATCCGACCATAAATTTTTTTCAAAGAACTGTGGATCTTTCCTGTGTCTTTCTAACATTGTGCGACAAAAAGCAACTCGGGGCTCATAATCCCGGGGCAGGAGAGGTTGGATGAAGCACATCACTTACTTGCTATTGCACACTTTGATACCGATCAGTACTCCTTCGTTTACTGCGCATCTTTACATGTTCGTGCTTGTTGATTTCGTACTGTTACTAATTTTGGATTCGTTGATCGCTTGTGATTTGGATTTGGACTGTTTAATTGCTCTTCCAAACAACATTTGCTTTCCTTAGACTATCTTTGATAGTGTGATTGTGCAGTGCCGCTATGCCCGTGTACACCGTACAAGAATATGCTAACATGCACCTCATTAATGGGGAATGCAGATGCAACGCTAGTGCTGCAGCGAGACTTTACTATGAGAGCTACCCGAATGCAGCTCGTCATCCAGATCATCGAGTGTTCACAAATGTGCACCGCTTACTGTTCTCAGAGGGCCAACTACCAAACCAATCACACGGTGAGTGAAGATCTTTCCTTCCTTACGAAGACGTGGTGCTAGGAGCTGTCGAAGAAGACCCGAGTACTTCAGTGCGTGCAATAGAACTAAAAACCCAAAAGTACAGCCCATAGAATCTTGCAAAAAAAACGTGCTCCATCCATACCACGTACAGCGTGTTCAAGCTCTTCTGCCCCGGGATTATGAGTCCCAACTTGCTTTTTGTCGCACAATGTTAGAAAGACACAGGGAAGATCCACGGTTCTTTGAAAAAATTTTATGGCCAGATGAGACCACATTTAAGAAAGATGGGTACATGAACCTGCATAACTTACACGAGTGGCACGTAGCAATCCCACATTTGATGAGAGAAGATAAATCTCAATATCGCTTCAAGATAAACCATTGGACAGGAATTTTGAATGGTAAAATAATCGGTCCGTTTGAGTTCCCAGAGACTTTGACTGCTGAGGTTTATTTAGGTTTTTTGCAAAATCATTTAGAAAATTTATTGGAGGACGTGCCACTGAGTATTTACAGGGACATGTGGTTTCAGCATGATGGCTGCCCAGCGCACTATGCACTCTCAGTGAGAGAGTATCTCGATCAAAACTTTCCAGTCAGATGGATAAGGTGGTCTGGTACAATACCGTGGCCAGCCCGATCACCTAATTTGAATCCTTTAGATTTTTTTACTGGGGAACTGTAAAAGAAAAAGTGTATTTCAAGCCGATTCAAAATGTAGCTGAGCTACGGCAAAGACTATTGGAAGCAGCTGAGTTTGTTAATAACCGTGGATTCGCTCGTTTAGTCACCCGATCTTTTTTAAGAAGATGTCGAGCGTGTATTGCGGCTGAAGGAAAACAGTTTGAGCATTTGCTGTAAAGGTAAATCATCATCAGCAGCATTTTGACGCCCACTGTTGTGCAAACAGTTATCCTTAAGGGTCCTTGTGCGTTTTCATAATCGCTGTTTAATTAGGAAATTTTGAAAAATTTTCATCAGTTTTTCTTCAAATAAAAATTGTGCATAAGTTAACGAGTAATCTTCTAAGTGTTATACCATTTTGGAATCCTTATTAAATGCGCCAACTTTTAAGGTTACTTGCCAAACTCTCGTAGTACATTTTTTCCAGTACAGCCAGTTAAAGTTGAGCACAGTTTTACTTTGGAATACTTGGTTGGGAAATAAGTGGAAATTTTTCCTGAACGAGAAAAGTTGGCAGTAAGGTTGAGACACCAGTTTGAAGATGCATTATTCATCATTACATTGTAAAAATGAAATTCAAAAAAAGTTAATATTTGTAGTAACAGGAGTTGACAGAGTGCCGTAGGGTGTGAAATTTCTATATCTTTTTCAAAGACCTATAATTTTCAAAACACATACATAACATTTTTTTAAATATTTTTCTGATAGCTATTATGGCTTTGCCTATCACCCGGTTTCGGCTTGACGTCGACTTCTGGGACACCCTGTATATATAGCACATAAGCATTTGGACACTGCTTTAGAACTGTTAAATAGTGATATTAAAAAAATATATGAATTGGTTGAATGTTAATAAACTTAAATTAAACACCAATAAAACACAATGTATGTCAATAGGAAGAAATTTAGGTGAAAATACAATTAGGTTCATGATTAATGACATATTACCACTTTTTGAATACTCAAAATGCATAGTGATGTAATTTTAATAGACATGAAGGTAAAATTACAGAAAGTGTATTGAAGAAGAATGTGTAAGCGAATAATTATACAAAATTGACTTTGTAGCATTAACGCTAAATAAATCTTTAACAAACAAACAAAAATTGTACTCACCGTCAGCAAGCTTGTTGGTTTGTAAAAAGCGGAAAACAAATATCGATTCCGTGCGTACTGCGGCGCGAAGAACGTATCGCACAGATGCGGCAACAATTCAGGCCCAGAGTGAACCGAATGATTCGACTCCGAATGCGATGATTCGCTGGTCGTGTCGCTGGTTTGACTGTCTCTTCTCCCGCCCCTAGCGTCCGAAAACCTTTGCCGAAGAGAAGCCAACTTGTCCACGCCCATTTGTTTCAAGTTGTATAGCCGCGAGCGGGTAGAATCGTCAGACTATGGGAAATTACGGAAAAAGAATCGATCAGAAATAGTATAATCTGGATGTTCTGTCTGTTCAGCAGGGTGTTCCACAGGGATCCATCTTGGGACCGCTGAGGTTTTTGATGTATGTGGAGGGATTTATTGTTGGCTTGGCCTGTCAGTATGCAGATGATGATGATGATAATAATATAATATTTATCGGTGTTGTATATGCAATATCATTTACTCAAGTTAAAAAGAGAAAAGTGGTTAGATTTACAATACACATTGAAGATGGCCTTCTACAAAACACATCTATCTGCCCACCTTCCAGTTTTCTAATATTTTTGTTGAGCGATTCCTGTATGTAGAGCAGTTTCTTTGTCGTTTCTTACGTTTAGGCACCTTGATACTGCTGAAAACGTAAAAATCGATGCGTGAACCCGAATGCAGTGTTAACCGCTTGGCACGAGAACAAGAGAAACAGGATACTACATATCTATTCTATTTACGAGACGAGGCCGGAACATAAAGAATACCAGACACATCAAAACAGATCACTAAAATCGGTTGTATTATTAAAAGCTTTCCTAATTACGTATCTCTTGAGTGTCTTCTTAAAATATTCCGAATTTAGTGACTTCAATGACACTGGTAAAACGTTGTAAAACTTAATAACAAAGTAGTTATGCCCAAAAAAAAAGTTTTTTCGGTAATATCTTAAATACCTTGTTGTAATTAGGCGGCGGTATTTATAACATTAAGGTGCTAATTTAGCCCTCACTTGATTAAATTTATCAAATCCAGTGGCGCCTCGAGCGGGATCTGAACGAATATTAGTGACAAAAAAACATACACCACTGACTTTTGTGCAATTTTTATAATGTTCCTTGAATTAAGCAACTTTTTTGCCTCGTGATTTTTTTTTCGTATCTTGCTTAGTTTTCTAGGAAAGAGGTCCACTTAATTGCATATCCCTGGACCACACAAGGAATATGAGGATGTTTTTTTTATTTTTTTATCATGAATTATGTTAATGTTATTTAGTATTTGTTATTGTTGTTACATAATTAGGAAGAAAAAAATCTAGGAAAAATAATCTCCAAAAGAAACTTTTCCGCATATTCTTTGAGTGAACCAGGGATTTGCGTTTAGAAGACTTTTTTCTCTCGAAAACTAAGTAAGATACGAAAAAAATTCAAGAGACGGAAAAGTTGTATTTTTATTTGCTTAATCGAAAGAACACAATAAAAATTGCGCAAAAGTCAGTGGCGTACATATTTTTGTCACAAATATTCGTTCAGATCCCGCTCGAGGCGCCACTGGATTTGATAAATTTAATCAAGTGAGGGCTAAATTAGCACCTTAATGTTATAAATACCGCCGCCAAATTACAACAAGGTATTTAAGATATTACCGAAAAAACTTTTTTTTTTGGGCATAACTACATACTTTGTTATTAAGTTTTACAACGTTTTACCAGTGTCATTGAAGTCACTAAGTTCGGAATATTTTAAGAAGACACTCAAGAGATACGTAATTAGGAAAGCTTTTAATAATATAACCGATTTTATGAACGATTTTAGTGATCTGTTTTGATGTGTCTGCCTCGTCTCGTAAATAGAATAGATATGTAGTATCCCGTTTCTCTTGCGAGGAGTGTCCCCACAACAGTAGCTGTAATAAGCTTGTAAAAAGGCATTCTGAGACGCGCATTAACTAGATTGTGAAGGGCAAATAAACTTTTACTAAGATTTGTGGGCAGGTTATTGACGTGCCCTTCCCAGTTCAAGCGATTGTCCAGGTAAAAGTCAAGAGATTTTACATAAATATTGTTAGAGAGGTTAGAACGTGAATATTGTAGCATTTACTAGTAGAAAAGTGTACAAACACAAATAACAATACCTGGTTATTGGCATCAGGTGGCCAAATGTATCCCGAAGAATGGTGTTCTAAAACAAGCTTCCACTGTTGCCCACTTTCAGCATTTATCTGAAAAATATAAAATCGTTCTAGTTCGATCAATCTTTACAGTCACAGGTCTGACTGAAAGGCAGCTCTTATTGTGTATGTTAACCTAGTCTGCTGCAAAACTGCATGAATGAAGAGTTGAATCTAATTAGCTTTCATTTCATGGATCTAACAGACATGTGAATAGTATCATAAAGTCGAGCTATATGATGAAGCTCTTATATTTTTGAGTAATACTGCAATAATACATACCAACAGAGATACTGTTTCCAAACTATTGTCCTGACACAGACACAACAATTTCACAGGTTCACCTATACTACAGCTGCCTAGACATCTTCCGTCTGTCAAGCTAATCAGCACAATATTTCCATTCTCGAAACCTACCAGAGCATTCTGGTTGCAGTCAAATGTCTGCCACCAGATGATACTCGTTGGTTTTGCATCTGGCACCTGGGGGTGCTTTGGAAAATATGTTGTGTCGTTCAGCGACCATTTGCAATCAACTTTTTGCTTCTTGTCAACTATGCTCAATGCAGGGATGATGTATAGTGAACTATCAATGCCTGCAATGAAGATACTTTCATCATTATTTCTATATACAAAACTGAAGACTTTGGGTGTTTGCGATTCCTTGCTGGGTTGGATAAGGCTACCTATCAGAGAGAAAGCAAGCAGTGAAAATAAAATAATGACATTGGAGATAAATGTGCCATCAGGTGTCCCTCAGGGGTCATTATCATAACTAGGAAACTAGAAATAGTATAGATATTTATCTAAAAAATTGTAATAGTAATATAACTAGCAAATCTGTATTTCAAAAGGGAGTATTTGAATTTAATTAATACAATAATGATATTAAACAGTAGTCACATTGAACATTGTCTAAGCTGAAATTAAAAAATCACTTTATGAATACTCAAAATGCATAGTGATGTAATTATAATAGACAAGAATGTGGAAATACAGAAAATGGATTCAAAAAATTGCTGCTAAATAAATCGTCAACAAATAAACAATGTCTCGGATTTTGTGACAAATTGTGATATTTTGCTGCTAATAATAATAATAATAATATTTATTCGCCAAAATACAAAAAATGGGCAAATAAATATGAAAAAACCACAGAAGGCATCGCCTGTGTGTGGTTTATATCTTAATAACTAACAATCAATCATATATGTGTATAACAATTATTGTTATATCTAAAAGGTATTAATGTTATTGGAATTTTGTAGTTTTAGTTTTCTATATAATTATGAATAGTCATTCGCTGCACATTACTAACCCAGTCTTTCAATTTTCTTCTAATTTTTTTTCCAAAATTAAGTATCTTTATTTCTTTTGGTACTACATTATATAATTTAGCTGCTAAGAATTTAAATGATTTTTTGAATAATGTTTTCTGTGGTCTTTGGATATTAGATGAGCCTATTCGAAATCGTGTGTTATGCTCGTGTTTATAGGATTTTTTCTTTTTATTACAATACTTGTGGTATAAGGTGGTGGCATGTAAGAAATAAAGTTGTCTTGTATAAAGTTTCTTGATATAAGTTGTTCGTTGGATATAATCTTGGCTTATGGAAAATGGCTTTCAAAACAGTTTTTTGTGCTATATTCAGGTCAGAAATATATGTCTTGCAGGCGGTACCCCAGGCTGTGATGCCGTATATTATATGGGTTTCAACTAAGGCATGGTATAGGATTCGCAGATAACTTTCTGTAAGAATGTTAGCAAGCATTTTGAGTTTATAGGCAACATTGCTAATTTTTTTGATAACATATTTAATATGGTTATCACACCTTAGATGTGAGTCTATAAATATTCCAAGATATTTCAAAGTGTTAACTCTATCGATTTTGGTCTTTTGACCATGATAATTAACGGAAATTTGTTCAAAGGTAGGTAAAAATTTTGAATAGGATGTAAATGCAATAAATTTTGTTTTTTTTGAAGTTAACTGTTAAAATTTTAGTATCAAACCAGTCAATGATCCTTATAAAATCCTTTTCAGAAAGACCTGAAAATTATCAAATTAATTACTGAGCCAACTGACTGTGAAGAAGACATTGATAGTTTTATGAAATGGTGCAATTTGAATGAAATGCAATTGAATATAGGTAAGTGTAAGATCATGAGTTTTTATATGATACAGAAAACAAATCAATTCAACTGTCAACTTGAATCTGTACTCATGGAAGAGACCTTGGAGTGGTTATGGATCATAGTCTCTCTTTTAAAAATCACAGTGAATGAAACAAGGCAATGACTATTTAGGATTTTAAAAACATTGCTTCTTTAAAAAAGGCTTTTTTGTTAACATAATCTTTTCATGGGTTGTTAGTCGATCAAATGGAAATCTTAGTGAACATCTTTCGAAAATGGTTTAAAAAGAATGTTTCAAAATTATTGGAGAGAAAATACTATTACTAGTGGATCACAAATTGGCAAGACACTATCAAGCATTAAAAATATTTTGGTAGGTGTGCCACAGGTGTGCAAATTAGGTCCATTACTATTCATTTTACATATTAATGATATTCCCGATGTTTTGCAACATTTCAACATTCAAATATTTGCTTATGACATGTCAATATATCAAATAAAGACATTGAAACTTCAATAAAACTGTTACTGATATGAAAAACAGTTAATTGGTTGAATGGAAATAAACAAATTAAACACAAACTAAACAAAATGTATGCTTAGGTATAGAATCTTTAAATGAAAATAACATAAACCTTATGATTAGTCATGAAAACATTCGATCAATTGAATCATTTAAATATTTGGGCATATAATGTAGATAGTACATTAAAATTTGAAGGACACTATTAACACATTTTAAAAATATCTGAAAAATTGTGTACATTCATTCATTCTTCTGAATATTTTGTTCACTGCAAATGAAAGAGTAGTTTCAAAATTACAACTATTACAAAATAAAGCTATGAGAATAATATTGAATAAAAATAAATATACACAGAATAAATTTTAAACTGAAAGAACTACAATGGTTAAATATCAAAAATTACATAACCTACTTGGTTTCCATTTTCATATTCAAGTAAAAAAATCATCTACCAAAGCACTTAAAAAATTTGATTGAATTGAACAATGAGTGCCATAGTTATTCTACTAGAGGGAGTATAGACTTTCATTTACGTAATTGTAGTGCCATGTAAAACAATACAGTATTTCAAAAATGATTGTACAAATTTAATAAATTAAATAATGATATCGAGATGTGTGCCAGTTTGCAAATGTTTAAAGGGAAAGTGAAATAATATTTCATGGAAAACCAAAACTCATAGTAGGGAAATTTTGCATAAAAATATGTAGTCTTGAAGACATAATAATATATCATGTGATATACTGTGTAACATTGATATTGTAGCATTAATGCTAGATAAATCTACAACAAACAAACATGTCGATTTATAGTTTAAATTGTTTTATAGTGTGAAATGCAATGAAAATATACATTTTAAGTTGAAAAGTGCTTAGACCTCAACAATTTTTGATTTAAATTACATAATCAGCACTCCTATTAACATATGTGTAAAATACTAAATAATGCATATTCCCTGGTGTACTCATGTTCACTGGGACTGATACTTTTTAAGTTTGAATTTTAAAGTTCTACAATGTGGCATAACATTGAAATATTAGCTATATGAGTGCGATGGCGCTAGTTTCATGTTTTGGTCTCAGGCTTCATCGCCACTTGCAGTTTTCTGATGTTGCAACTGTGCAACGCAGCACCCTGAGAGTTGCAAATTTTTTATATCATCTGAAAAGTGTAAAGTAGAGGTTGAACGCAATTTTCACTTACAAACAGCTAAGAGCCAAGTAGCCGATGGATCGAAACAGATAGCCTGTATAGTTTTCTGGGAATCATTAAGCCATGGTATTCGTCTTAAAACTGGTGTCAATTCTCCATATGCATAATGCAGTACAAGATCTCCTCCACTGAAAGTTGGACATCTTAGTAAATTGCAGCTGGTAAAGCTACTGTATTTACCTTGTGACTAGAGCCAATAATTGTTTCACCCCATTTTCACATCTAGCACATAACTTTATGTCGATATTCTCAATTAAGGGGCACAACTCAAATATATCTTGTGCTGCGTTTAAAGACATTGTTGCTATTAATTTATTGCCTCCTTATTAAGTCATTTCATTTATATTTTTTAAGTATTCCGAGTTTTTCAACAAAATCTTCACAATAATAAAATCAACAAACGTCACAAAATGACGTTTGTCCTATCAGCAGACTGTCATCTGTCAGTCACAGGTCACAGGACACGGCTAAAAGTCAGGAAGAAAGATAGAGATGTGCGCTAGTGTAGAAATGCTAGTGAGGTAGATATGTACTTTAATCGTTGTTTAACGTATTTATGTATTCAGTATTCATCACTGGCGTATACTGAAAAATGTTCTGGGGGAGGACTTGAGGACAGATCCAGAAAGAGGAAATGAAATATTTGTGATACGCGCATAAGTGTGGAGTTCCGCCACCAAATTTGTCTGTCGGCTTGAGTTGAATGTGCACCACGTATTTATGCAGGATAAAAATCACACATTTAATTACTAAAGTAATATTTATTCTTAGTAGTATTTAAATGAACAAAAGGTAAATCTATACCTTAGCGCATATCGCAAATACTTCATTTCTTACTTTAAAATGAAAGATTAGGATGTAACTTGCACGAATATATCATTTTTTCTTTAAGGAACCCTCTGCTAGCTATTTTATAGAACTTCAAAGTTGCATTTTTGGTGGTAATACTCTAGAATGGAATACTGTTTTATAAATTTTTTTTGCTTTTTGCACAAAATGATGCTCTAAATTATAAGAATATAACACACACTCTATAGTACTAAGGAAAACAGATGTGAAGATATAAAAAATCGTTGTTTTTTGCAAAAAAACGTTCAAAACCAGCCGTGTAATTACACATTAGCGTATTAGCTAAAATACATGCGTAAATGATGGTAGTTACTTGGTAAACTGTGTAGAGGTGTTGCATTGTGATTTTTCAGTTTACTTGAATTCCGTTAACCATTTTTTTTCGCGTATTTTCAATGAGATCAAAGTTTTTGCGTTTATAAGAAATATTTGAAAATACAAACAATTCTGAACGGCCATTTTGTAACGTTCATTTCTTGACGGATTAGATAAATGATGTCCATAGTTGCCAAGTTGTACCTTTGTTGGGAGAAATACGTGATCTAAAATGAGGTTATTTACAAAATAAAAGTCTTAACTTATTGTAAATGGCTTGTTTGATGAGAAGTTGACCCAATATTCACCGAAGACAAGAAGAAATTTTGAACAGTATGTGTCTAAACAGTGGAAAATGCAGCAGCGGCTCGCGTGACAGAAGATACAAAAGGCACCAGCGGTCATTGCATATAAAAAAACACAACGTCGATTTGGACCACCTCGCTAGGTCCACCCCACATCTCATCGTCGAACATTATAGTTAAATAAAGATCAACGATCACTTCATCAAATCATCAAAAAACTTGCAATGTTCTTTGTTATGTTTTCATTATTTAGTGATTGGCAACAGCTACTTTTTCAGTTATTTCTCATATATATCACATTTAATTAGGTATATTTTGTGACATCAACTTCACTTTAAATAATTCTTCAAGTATATACATACAAAAAGTACATAGATTATAACTATAATATAGGAAAACCAATAACCGAAGTACTTTTGTGAAGGGCATAAGGCATTCTTCAAAAGTGTCCTTAGCTAACGCTATCGTAGGGCACGAGGTGGATTTAGTACAGTAAAACCTGCCGGCCATACCTCCAAATCGCATTTTCATGACAATCCTGTGCCGATTGCACATTTTTGCGTTAGTATATAAGTAAGAATTTGACAAACCAAATTAGGGTGTATAACTATCTATGATTTGGCAACATCGCAACTAGATGGAGAGAATAGGATAGTGATGGTGGTGTAGTGATGGGAATATTTATCTAAAATAAAAGAAATTACTACTTAACAATGAACTATTTTCATCATTAAAATTATGCAAAACTGCGATGAATAGAGTCACAGTAATAATTTACATTGTATGTTATATTCATATAATTTTGAGCAACCTTTTCTGTAAACAAGAAAAAAACAGCTTATAAAGCAGTATTCTATACCACAGTTTTACCACACAAAATGCAACTTTGAAGTTCTATATAATAGCAAGCAGATGGCTCCGTGAAGAAAAAATGATATTTTCGTGCAAGTTACATCCTAATCTTCCATTTTAAAATAAGAAATGTAATATTTGCGATATGCGCTGAAGTATAGTTCAGCCGTACAAAATTCTAATATAGCGTCCATATGAAAAAACGAAGTTGGTGATGTAAGTCAAATGAAAAAGTCTCGAACAGAAAATTGTAGAGAAAAAGTGAAAAGTGCCATGCTTTTTAATCTAGATGCGTTCTTCAAATAGTCAGAAAAAAATAAAAATGACTGAGATAAATCTGCCATACGAAACAAATGACTGTCTGATCATTTCAAAGCCTACATAGGAACTTTTGTATATTTTTTTAAATAACTAAGGTCTGGCAATATCATTGTATGACATGCTCTACATTTTTTTAATCAGAATTAAAAACTCTATTCATCTGTACAGAGATCCAGTATGGCGTCCATAAGAAAAAATAAAGTAAAACTAAAACTAAACGTCATATTGAAATTCTAATTATGAAATCTTGTACAGGAGAAAAGGAAACAATGTTGATCCGCAATTTATTTTTAAATCCCACTTCAAATAACGCCAGGAAAAACAAACGATTTTGGGAAAATTCTGGTTTTCCGCCTTTCTCCGAAAGTACTTTGGATTTTGAAACTTTCTAAGCGGCATTTTGTTATTTACCTAAATACGCAACTTAGCCCCCATTTGAGCACCTGTTACCGTCTTCGAGATCCCGCAATGGTGAGGGTCGAAACACCCGGTATAAGTGCAACGTTGTGTGTGTGTGTGTGTCAAAATATTGGAATTGGAAACTGGAGTCCATTTTCCACAAAATGTTATCAATGGATTTATATTATCTGATCATTGTGAGAGACGGTAAGAAAGAAAGAAAAGGGGTGGATATAACTGAATAGTTACGAATTCCAGACAAGGTTTATTTTATATAGTAATATTTGCCTTTTTAAGGAATTGAATTAGCGCTAAATAAATTTTTATATCCGGAAAGGATAAAATGGTAGTCAGACTTAAAGGTAATTGGAAGCCAAGTTTAATCATCTGAGCGATTAATTGGTTGGAGATATTGGTGTAAAGATTACAAGCAAAAAATATGTGATTTAGATCGGCTATAGAAGATTCATCACAAGCACAATTTATTACACCTATTCGATGAAGATGAGCAGGAAAGCAACCATGACCCAATCTCAATCTCGTTATAATTGTGGAGAATCTTCTATTCATATAGAAGAGATCTATGTGGGGAATTATATTGGGAAGGATCGGGTGAATAAGAGCATAATGATTTCGAGAGTTTACTTCAAAGTTGGACCAGATCAAATCCCATTTTTTCTTGATGATCTCTATGAATAAATCAGAAAAAAGTGGCACATGGGTAATCGTACTAGAGTGAATTTCATTTTTTGCAACCATCTCGTTGCCTCTGATGCCAGCATGCCCTTTTACCCAAACAAGATTTATCTTTGCTCTTTTGGCTTGATAAGCGACGAGTAAGTTTCTGATTTTGCATAATAAAAAATTATCATATGATCTAACAGGATTTTGTTTAATTGCTTCTAAGACTGATCTCGAATCTGTAATAATTGTTGCATGAATAATATTTTGCGAAAGGCACCAGAAAATCCGCCTGTAGTACCGCATAGGCTTCTGCTGTAAATATGGAGCACAGGTATCCCTTGCAATAATCTTTTTGTGGGACGTAGAACGCGCACCCAGTACCCATCTCACTTTTGGAGCCGTCGGTATAGACGACAGTGTGGCAATTGAGATCTTTCAATACGGTAGATAGATCAGACCTATTGTAATAACAGTTTTCGGTATATGTAGGGATTGTGATGGTTGTTTCATTAAGGAAAACTTCATAAGGGTCAACATATAAAGGGTAATTATCCATAGGATGAATTAAATTAGCGAGATGACTGGTCTCTACGAAAGCTTCAGCTAGCAGCGGTGAGGATTTTTTTCCAGTACTTGTTAGTCAAGTCTCTAGTTACTAATTGTGATATCTTATTAAGCAAGTATTTGTTATAGGTTCTGTATTTGACAACAATTCCTGGATATGGTGTTGATTTCATGACTCCCATGCAAATTCTCAAGGCCTGATATTGTATTCGGTCAATTTTAGTTAGGTGAGACTTAGCCGCGGAACCGTACAGCACACAACCATAATCCAATACGGACCTTACGTAAGACTGGTAAAAAATAAGCGCTATTTTAGGATTTGATCCCCACTTTTTCTTTGTGGTGCACTTAAGTATGTTAATCCCTTTTTCGGCTTTTGTTTTTAAGTACTGAATATGCTTGCCCCAAGTGAGCTTACAATCCAGCACTACTCCTAGATATTTATATTGCTGAACCACGGGTATACTAAGGCCACTGATATCATATAGGCTGGGAAGTGCTACTCTGTGTCTTGTGAAACACATCATCGCAGACTTTTCTACAGCCAATTGGAGATTTACCTCTAGCAACCAATTTTTTACTTTACCACGAGTTCAAACTTTTGGAGGCAGTACTGGTATGAATTGTGGGCAATGTAAACAGATATATCGTCGGCGTATTGAATGACTTGAACTTCCTTGTCGAAAATGCCACGGAAGTCAGTTGTATATACAGGACTTTGAAGTTGAGTCATTAATTTTCAGATAATGATTGTAGAAGGAAGATAAACCAGAATATGTGTATAAAAATAAAAAAAAAATGTTTACCTTGTTTTATAAAGTATCCTCCCGACAAGTATTTCAGTGCGGACCTGTATTTGATCGTGAGGTCCCCTGTGAGGTCTTAAGTCACCTGATTCACGAGCCCGTTGTACTACATTAACAAAGGCACGAGGGGTTGGTTGCACTCGATTGGGAAACCGATCCGCATAAACATGTGCCATTTTTTATTTCGTTTGAGCCACGCAACAGACACTATTCACACGCTAACCGACTGACACTGACTGTATGTATAACTGAACTGAATAAAATAATTGTAAAAACATCGTTCCAAATTCTTTCGCTTTTTGTTTCCGATGCGATGAACCGGTAAGGCGGATTATATCCGTTGTTGCCAAACACGAGCACATGATATTATTATTGAGACAGGGCGGTACTCAAACTTCCAAAGGGTTACTTTAATCTTACCAGAAAAATGGTAAAGGAAAAAACATTTCTTTTGATCAGATCTACTCACTGCTAAAATAAATGACTCAACTTCGAAGTCACCCTGTATATTAAATAATATAGGACTAAGAATTGAACCCTGAGGAAGGCCGTTGTATATCGTTCTGGGGCCGAATAACTCATTTCTATGATTTCTTATATACATTTTTCTATTTATATACAACTGGATTATGCTTGCTGAGGATTTTTTAGATAGACCGTTTTGTGTTAACTTTTGCATAAGTATTCTCAAATATACCGAGTCATATGCTCCCTTCAAATCCAAAAACCAGCACAAAAGGTAGCGGTTTCTGGAGAAACATAACTGGACATCCAACACTATAGTCAACGCCAAACAAAGTGGCGTGCACGTCATCAAGGTGGGTGTGTTGAAAAATTTACATTGTTGCCAAACTTTTTGTAAAGTAATAAAATTTATTATTTACATATCTAGGTTTATAAGCAATATTAACCTCAAATGAGAACAAAAATAATAGTATAATAAAATTATAGATCTGTACTTGCATAATCATTAAGTATGACAATTATTGATCAGATGACACTATGAAACTACCATATTTAATTGATAGCTTAAAGGTACTGAATAAAAATCCAAATGGGGTCCTCCAAATTTTATGCATGGTATTTATTTTACAGAATTCATACAGAAAAATGCATTCTAAAATTAGGTAAGCTACTGGTGTAAGCTTTTTCTGTACAATAAAGTTAGTCGGAGTTTCTTTCTTCAGCGCTGTCTGAATCTGAATCTTCATCACTCTCAAAGTTGATTATTAAAGGTTCGATGTCTGGTCGATCAAAAATTCGTTCTCTTTCATACCATTTAAAAATTTCTTGCTCAGTATGTCGAACACTATTTTTCCACATGTCTGGGGTAACCGTTTGTAGAGCCTCGTTTCACATATCCAAAGTCTTTTTCACTGTTACCATCTCTACCAATATGTCTGTTATAGTAACCTTTTGCTATGCCCCAAATTAACTCAATAGGGTTAAATATACAATGGTAAGGAGGCAGACGAAGAAGTTTGTGCCCATGTTGTTCCGCCAATTCATCAATCACGTATATTTTAGGTGGTTTGTTTCTAAAAAAGCAGTTATTTTAAGAATAGGAATAAACAAAAGAAATATAAACTGTCGACCAAAATATATATAATTAAGAAGCATTATGTACCGAGCAACAATACTCAATAGCTCTGTTTTAAACATTGTGTTTAAAAATGGTATGTTTTGATTTGTCAACCAGTCTTGGATATTTTTTTTGTCCATGCATTGTTGGACACTTTGTTCAATATCATGCTGTGATAAGGGGCGTTATCCAGTATAATCATAGATAGACTCTCCAATTTTTCTAATAACTGATGTTGAAACCGTTTCAAAAAATTGTCCTGGTTCATCTCTCCATGGTAATCGCTCAATTTTGTTTTCGAAGAAAATATCGCTTCACTACCCTCAATAAACCCATTTTCATTTCCAGCATGTAATATAATGTATCTAAAATATATTAGTTTTAAATTTTATAGTGCAAATTGTGTAAAAGTACATACCTTTTATCATCTGTTTTAATAGCTTTCACGCTTTTTTGGTTTCCATTTTGCCAAGAGCGACCTATGGTCCCATTTTGAAATATCCAAGTTTCATCGAGGAAGACAAACTGGTATAAGGCCTCAACCTTGGCTTGATTGTATTGCCTTAGAAATTCCACCCTTTTCAAAGCTATACTTGGTAGTTCCATGAGCCCTCGTCGCGGATTGTCCTTAAGCCACTTAAATCCAAGATCTCTAAGCAACCGCCTTAAAGACGTGGCACTACCATCAAATAATGCCCTATCTCTTAATCGAGACCATAAAGTTTGTATCGTAACTTGTTCTTCTGAAACCATGTGTAATATGACATTATAATTTAGTTAACAAATTAATGCAAATTTCTGATAAGTTATTATAATAAGATCTTACTTTTGTGATACATATTATAGATCACTTCTCGAATGGCACTTGTATCCAATGTCGCTGTGTTGGTTACACGTTTAATATAACTTCGCTTTTTCTTGGGCGATTCTAAATTTGCATCACTTTTCACACCCTCGGAAATACGACTAACTGTCCTTAAACTAATTTTTAAAGCAGCAGCGCAACACGCTACAAAAAATATAATTATTAGTAACCTACCTCTTGAACAGCATTTAAAGGCAACAAAGGCCCGTTGTTGTCCTTTCTTGCTCAAAGTAGTGCATTAACGAGGCCACGAGTTCCTTACACCGACTATTTAACTGTTTGGGCATCTTTATATACCAAAATTGCCTTTATCTACTCGTAAAATGAATAATTTTGTTTTGAAACAAACAGTTGTTGATTTACAGTATGCGGGGCCAAAGGATTTATAAAGATTTGAAATGCCACAAATTGATTCAGTGTCAAAATTAATACAAATGTCAGTTCCCAGTTTAAATAAGTTTCAAGGTGACAATGTGTCAACGCTGCGAAATCGGTTTAGTGCGTTTACATGTCGATAAGTGATTGGAGCGTTTGCAAAACATTTTATTTCGCATAATGCGTCTAAATTTATCAGAAAGCAACTTATGTGATATTTTAATAACAATGTTTATATGACTATTAACCATAATAAGAGAGTAATGACCATTTTACAATTTATATATCACATTAATATGAAACTGCAATAGAGCAATTGTTTGTGATAGAAACCTAGGCATTGGGTCGGGGAATTTTTATCGTGATGACGTGCACGCCACTTTGTTTGGCGTTGACTATAGTTGACTTATCGCTTCTAATGTTCCGCGACCTCTTCTAAAACCGTACTGGGAGTCTGGGAATAGTTTGTTGCTTTCGATGAAAAATTCTAATCTGAGTTTTATCATGCGCTCAAAGGTTTTAACTAAACACGATAAAAGTGAATGAATCAGTTAGTCCGGCATCTTTCGATGGTTTTAATATGAGACAAATGATTATAGTTTTGAATTCCTCTATAAACTTGTGAATTGTCCACCAATCGTTTACAATTCTTAAGCGCAACGTCCCTATTCATATTATTTAATAAACCGACTGTCCTGTATATGCACATTGCTTCAAAGAAACTTCTAGTAAATGTCAAGATGTCTGTCGAACTCTGCATTGTCACGTTTTTCTACATCTTTACGTTTTTCTACACTGATTATTTGATAAACTTCCCTTTCCTGCACAAGACCTTCAAGAAGTAAGAACCATCAGGATGGTGTATCCTCATTCATATCGGACCGAACACAGCGAAACCAAAACTACGAATTCCGTATACGGAGACTATTACGCATCCACCCAAAGCAGCAAGATCCATATCCAGCCTCAGTTACTCAAAATCCTCCAGTTTGTCGATTCGAACAGGACCGAATTCCTCGATGACCTAGAGGAGGCGGTGAAGATCAAATCTATATCCAGCAAATTGGCGTATCAAGACGACTCAAAGAAGATGATCAAGTTTGTTGAAAATTGGTTGGACAAGCTCGACGTCAAGTATGAATGTTTTAATATCGGGTATCACGTTCTTGAGGGTAAAAAGGTCAGGCTGCCTCCCATCATTTTAGGGCGCATTGGTAATGATCCTAAGAAGAAAACGGTAAGTACTGACAGGAATCTTTCCCGTAGGCAGGGCGTAATTAGTAGAACTTTGCGTAATACTCCAACCTAAACTCTGGGCGCTGAAGAAAGACATTAAACGTAAACAGTGATCAGCACGTGAACAGATCCCTAGAAAGCATCCACGGATATACTCCAGTCACTTTAGGTCTAAACATCCTCGGCAGTGTATTTCTAGTGAATCCACAGACCCTTTTTCGTGTCATCTTGAGACTAGAAAAAGGATGACTGTTAAAATAAGTTACCTTGATCTTTCATGAGCTCCCAGTACAAAACATCATCGATATATTTTTGATGTAGGAACAACAAATTGGTTTAGAAAACATCCACTTTGAACCTAAATTGACTGGAGTAACATCGATCTACAGACAAATTCAAGGTCACTAGCAGTCGTCGGCGCTCTACGAATCTGCACAGGTTTGGACTTGTAAACGTGATTGTAGATGACACGACAGGCATCTAACAGTTAATTCACGCACAGGATTGCATTGCATACGCATTACGCATTCAGTAGCGTATACTCGTTTTTCGCGAGTGGAACGTTTTGTTTATATATTGCCTAAGATACGATGTCTGACACAGATACAGCCGACGAAGTGGTTGATATCAGCGCAACCCCACCCAAAAAAAGGGCTAAGAAGCTACATTTAAGTGCAAATGAAAAACAAATAATATTAAATATATACAAAAACCAAATTCAAGAAAAACCCGATTTGGTCGTGGACGAAGTTATATGTAAGGTAGCACATATTTCTGGAGTATGTCGGTCCAGTGTTTATAGGATCATTAAGGAATATAGGAGCACTCACTCACTTTCTGAGCCAAAACCGTATCCTGCAAGAAAAAGGATAACGGACGGAGTAGATGACTTTGACAGAACTGCCATCAGGAGGAAAGTGCATAATTTTTTCTTCCGAAATGAGATACCTACAGTAGATAAGATATTAAGATTAGTTAATGCTGATGAGGATCTTCCATCATTTAAAAGAACCACATTCCGAAAACTTTTGAAGGAACTTTCGATTCTTGAAACGGGGAAGAAACAGTATGTTAATAGAGAAAGAAGAAATTGTTGTGTGGAGAAGGGAATACCTTAGGAAGATTCGGAAGTTTCGCGATGAAAAAAGAAAAATTTACTATTTGGACGAAACGTGGGTGAATGCTGGACATACTCAAGCGAAAGTTTGGGTCGACAAATCAGTAACATCATCAAGGCAGGCTTTTCTAGACGGTCTTTCGGCTGGATTGAAAAATCCTGCAGGTAAGCTCCTTCATCTATCCGGCAATTTAATTTTGATAAATTCGGGCAAATAATATGCTGTGATAGCAGATAATGTGTGATATTCTCCAAAAATGGTGCATTCGCAGTGTAGTCATTAGGAAAAAAACTTCGACCCTCTTTTAAGCGTTATTTTGAAATTTATTATCATTTTTGGGTGCAGTCAATTTGCTTTGAATGGGTTTTGAGAAGTTGCAAACTTCAATTTTCTACGTTTTTCAGTTTTTGATCAGCATTCCGTGACTCTTAAATTCAGCTAAATGAACTGCCTCATTCCTTCAAATTTAATCAATCCATAGTGTAAGGAATAATTTATTTCCAGGAAAAGGCAAACGGCTGATCATTTGTCACGTAGGTAGTGAAGACGGCTTTGTTCCCGAAGCACTGTGGGCCTTTGAATCAAAAAAGACAGGGGACTATCATGAGGAGATGGACGGCAATTCCTTTGAAAATTGGTTCTCCAAAATGTTACTAAAGCTGGAGAATAACGCTGTTATTGTACTGGATAATGCCCCGTACCATTCTAGAAAAATAGAAAAAATTCCCACAATGGCAACTAAAAAAGCAAACATACAACAATGGCTGGCCTCAAAACGGATCGATTTTGATGAAACAATGGTCAAGGGTGAATTGATAAGTATAGTCAATAGACATAAATACAAATACGATTTTAAAATGATCGACGAAATGGCCAAAAAACAAAATAAAACTGTCTTGAGACTGCCACCCTACCATTGTGAGCTGAACCCTATTGAGCTGATTTGGGCCAACATAAAGCAATACGTGGCGTCGAATAATAATACTTATAAATTTTCTGATGTTAAAAATCTCTTTCACATCGCAGTCAATAGAGTTACGGCAGAGGAATGGAAAAACTGTATCCGCCACGTTCGGGAGAAGGTTGAGGTCAAAATGTGGGATTTGGACAATGTCATCGATACCCAAATTGAACCTCTAATAATTCATTTAAACGATTCAGAAGATTCAAGTTCCTCTTCTGAATGAGTGCGCGCAGCTTACTTACTAATAACTAAAAAGTGTAGTTAACTCATTTGTGAATCTCTAACTGAAATTTACTGTAAAAGATAATAATTATCTTGTATGAAATTTTTGATGACTACCCATAATATCTTGATGCGGTGCTGTAATGTCTCCTGCGCCTAAACACTCGCTCACGAGCAATATGCGTGTATTTGTTTGGGTTTAGTTTCTTTCTTCAGCGCCTAGAGTATAAGTATCGCTTTTTGCCAAGGTTAAGCGACTACCTATATGGAAAGATGAGCACTTACAGGTTGAGATTTTTCTAAAAGTGATAATGAAAGATGTCAAGCGATTTACAAGGAAAATAAACTGATTTGTAGGTAATAAAAGACTATTACAAAAGCAGTTAAAGATGGATCGCTCTAAATTGCTTATACAGGGTGACTCACAAGTCGTGACCAAAAATTAAACATACACAGAAACGCATTTTAATGGAGATTTCCTATGTAACTATACTTTAGCGCATATCGCAAATATACTAAGTGACATATAAATCCGAACACCCAGTTTAAATGGTTTTATTTTAATAAAATTTTGTATAAGTACTTAATGAAGCATAATAAGTAAATCATAAAAATTTCAAAATGATTGCACTGCTTTAAAGCCCTTTGACCTTTAATAATGTGTGGATGCACCCTGATGTGCTACGCAGTCTCCATCGCGCCTAGGCATGCTTCTGATCAGGTGGTCAATGTCCTCCTGTCGTATCCCATTCCAGGCAACCACCAACTCCTCTCGAAGTGCTTCTAGAGTCTGAGGAGGACGTTGCAAATTGAGGAATCTCCTACCCATCATATCCCACGCGTGCTCAATTGGGGATAAGTCGGGAGATCTTGGTGGCCATGGTAACAATGTGACATCATTATATTGAAAGAAGTCTATTGTGACTCTTGCAACATGTAGTCGGGCATTATCTTGTTGGAAAGTTGGATCTGCCAGGGTGTCAAGATAGGGTAAAAGATGGGGTTCTAGAACTTCGTGGATATAACGCTGCGCGTTCATGTTACCTCTGATGAAGATTAAAGGTGACCTGGAACCATAAGCTATAGCACCCCAAACCATAACTCCAACAGTGTGATGAACATGTCTTTCAACAAAAAACTGTGGATTCCTCCTTTCACCACGTCGCCTTCTAACCCTGGCACTACCATCGTGCATGCCTAAACAAAATCGAGACTCGTCGCTAAAGACAATACTGTTCCATTCCTGATCCCAGAGTGACCGTTATCTGCACCACTCAAGGCGATTACGTCGGTGTTCTCGAGTTAAAGGGAGGACCCAGTGTGACCATTTGCAATGGACCTGGTAGTGGAGAAACGGTCCCTTAAGGCCAATAATCTTAGGCGGCGATCTTCACGGTCTGTTGTTCTACGGCGGCGTCCAGTGCCCCTTGCTCTTTGCGTACGGCCTTCACGAAGCCATGCCTGACAACATCTAACCACAGTGTCTACACTTCTTTGCACTCTAACTGCAATTGCCCGAAAAGAAAGTCCAGCTTTCCGAAGTCCCACTATACGGCCCCTATCAAACTCACTAAGTTGACGAAATCGTACAGGTCTCCGTACTCTAGGCATCGTAACCGATCGTAAAGGATGTCAAGAACCAAAATCCGCCAACGTTGATTCTTTACTGCGGCTGAAATATTCATTTTTAGAGCGTTAGTGAATTAAAAAAAAGCAGTAGGTATAAAAACCGGAATGTCCAACTGGTAAGGCTGAAAATTTTTTCACTTGTTATTTACAGTAAGATAAATACATTCACCAACTTTTATTAAAATAAAACCATTTAAACTGGGTGTTCGGATTTATATGTCACTTGGTATATAAAGCAGTATTCTATACCACAGTATTACCACACAAAATGCAACATTGAAGTTTTATAAAATAGCAAGCAGACGGGTCCTTAAAGATAGAATGATATTGTCGTGCAAGTGACATGCTAATCTTCCATTTTAAAATAAGAAATGTAATATTTGCGATATGCGCTAAAGTATAGTTCAGTCAAGGGCCCTCCATACACAAATGATATAATTTTTCTTAGCTTGAGATACCTTTTACAAAAAAATTACCATATCATCCATCATTAGATCCAGTATTTCAAGGACGCGTTTTGATTGATCGACGATATTTGCTCCCTGACAAAATTTGATTCTGGCAGGAATTTTTTATAGGAACTTGCATTAACTCCTTGTAATCTACGTCCATCCGAGAAAGTGCCTTCTTATTCTGGTATGTCCTGTATAGTTGCTTGTTTATAATTAACATGATTTTATTCGTCAATGCAAATGAAGAACACACTTTTGGAAATGTGTCTCATCGCTGCTTCTCAAAGTTTGTTAAAAAATATTGCTTAACCACTGTTTCTACTCAGTTGATGACCACGTTGATGCTATGACGTCACTCGGATAGATAATGAAATACAGGGTGCGTCATCTATTACTTTTTTTCTATTTGAAAAATCCACACGGTTTTTACGAGGTGAAATCGAATTTTTTTATTGATAAATGAAGGTTGGTTTATGCCATTTATGTATGAAAAATAACTTCAGTCATGTGACCACCGCGGCTTCGTTGACAGGCCAACATCCGAACATCAAAATTATCAATGACTTTTCCCAGAGTAATCGGGTCTATGGCCGCAATTTCAGTCCGAATATTGCGCTTTAGGTCTTGAATTGTCCGGGAACCATTTGCATACACTTTTCCTGTTAAAAATCCCAAAAGAAAATAGTCAAGAGGTGTTAAATCGCACGATCTCGGGGGCCAACTGACATCAGAATTTCGGGAAATTATGCGGTCTTGAAATAAGGCGATTGTTTGGCGAGATGTGTGAGCCGTTGCTCCGTCTTGATGAAACCAAAGATCGTCGGCTCTAATACGATCCAATTGTGGCCACAAAAAGTTTGTTAACATGCCGCAATAACGTTCGAAAACTAGTGCGAAGTTTGCGAAAAGTATTTTTCATATTTCGACCGTTTTCGTAATAAGTTTGGCGAACCAAAATGCGTTGTTGTGTTGTAAACGAATCCATGACTATAAATAGCATACCGTTGACAGTTCATTTATGGATACCACATGACTTTTGACTCGCATGGTAACACATAAACTGATAGGTAAAAAAAAGTAGTAGGTTTCGCACCCAGTAGTTTCTAGGACCTTATATGTGGTCAATAAATGGTATGATATATAATGGTTATGAACCTTTCCAATTTTTTCCTAGATATGTGCCTCACTCCACGTTGACGTTTTGAATCCTTGCGAGAAACCGTGGTCCACAGATCCTTGGCAGTTGCATAGAGTTAATAATAAGAATTACGGTTGTGGATCCGGTTGCGGTAAAGGGCCACTGATGTGCTGGTTCCATGTCTTACAGGCTTTCAAGGTATGTTCGAGTTCAATGAGCATTACTTATGAGCTGCTTGCGAGCCTGCCGTTTTGTGTATGCACCTGCGCGCCTATATACGCCAAACACCTGTTCCGGGTTGATGTTTCGGTTTGATGCACGAAGCATGAAATTGCTTCGCCCTTGCCCTTCGAGCACCAACCCTGCAGCTTTCAAACCCATGAAAAGTCAAAGCTGTCAATCTGTTATATACTCAGTGTTAGACCCAGCAGAAATAATTTCTTCTACTTGTTTTCTTTTTGGTAACATAATGACTATATTTGAAGCATGCTGTGACAACAATGTCAACCCAACTAGCAAAGACATACTTTTGATCATTATCAAAATATGAATCAAATACGAAGCCCGTAGAAATTGCGTAACTACTTTGCACGATAATCACAGTAAAATTTGCTGCGCAAGTAATTCAATAGCCCTATATCGTAAGGTAGAAGTTTATTTATCATATACCTGTGTGTGAAATTCACAACGACCGATATGTAAGTAAACAAGATGGCTGTATTGTGTTAGTATATTCTTCACTTCGTCTATACAATACATAAGAAATAGTTTGTTTGCAATAAAGTAGAATCACGTAACAGAATAGTTGTATAGTTGACAAAAACTGAATCTTGCACTGACGCAAATGTCCTATAGCGGCTGCAAGAGGCTTACACTTTTGTTGTATAACTGTTACCTGCAGCCCTTATACAACCTCTTTAATGACTGAAGTGTCCTATTAGGTGTGCCCATTCCGTTTGTGTAGCTGTTCTAAGAAGGTTTTGCCAGTGTTCTTACAGTATACAATGCTGTGTAAGGAATACTGTATAATAATTCTTGCAACTCTAATAGGAGTGATAATTGTTACTTGGGAACGTTTTATCTTTGTTTTTGTTTACGCTTGTTAAAATGTTATCTGCCAGTTTTTGTGAAGAAAGCAGTTTCTCAATAGTACTACAGACATTTTTAGTTACTGCCCTTGTCACGTGCCAAAATCACGTAACTTTTTTTTATCACTTATCAGTAATTTGAATTTCTCCTCATTGATAATAGAGTGCCCATTCCTAGGCCAAACCCCTTTTCAATGATTTTCTTTTTGCAAATTTAATAGTTTTTTGATTGTGTAATTTCACTAGCATTATATCTTTCTTTCTCAGCGATTCAGTGTGGTGTTGACGATCAGCAAAAAACTCTGCAGTTTTTCTCCGTTAGTTGGCTTCCTATAAAACAAATCTTCTTCAAGCCCACTCAAGATTCCTTCCTCTAGAACGATACGTATTCTGTGATTCGCTTTTCAGTTTCCGTTGAGGTCGTGATGCAGGGGCCTTTTTGTCGTTCTCCGGACCCCAGGATATTAGGCCCCAAGCGCCCATTACTTTAGTTATTTTGGGTGCTACGTCTTCCATTTTTTTTATGGGATTTTGACCTTCAGCGAAACAGAAGAAGATCATCATCTTCTCTAGTCAGTTGCATCGTTGCAGTTTTGCAAATTGGAAGCCATTATCTACCAAAACAAAGAAATTAATGATGATGGATCCCTCGAGCACTAAAAACTCCGGACGTAAACTCACTCCACTCTCGGAATGTCCGGGTGGAGGGTGGGCTCGAGGGAACAACATCGAAGATAAAATTTGTTTTTCGAACATCTGCGGGATCAACAGCATCATTGATGCTGTTCATCACTACCTGCAATCCAATCGTCCCGCCGTGCTTTTCTTGGCGGAGACAAAAATCTCAGAGACTGCACCGATTAACCATCTCAACTTCCCAAACTACGAGGTGCACTCCAATCTGAGAAAGAACGGGGGAGTTGTGGCTTTTGTCCCCAGCAGTCTTTCCTGCTCCAGGGATCTTTCTTTGGAATCAGACCGGAAGGACATTCTGTGGCTTCGGCTCAACTCCAAAACATCACCCAAATTTATTTGCTGCCTTTATCGCTCTCCCTCGAACCATAACTGGGATGACCTACTCGAATACCTCGCCGTTCAGATCGACTTCCTGAACATCAATCACCCCGCTTCAGAGGTAGTTCTTCTCGGTGATTTCAATGCCCATAATGAGCTTTGGTTGGGCTCAAATAAGACCGATGCAGCAGGTCGTGCAGTCGAAGCGTTCGCTCTTACTCAAGGGCTGACCCAGCTGGTGACGAGCCCTACTTTTTTCCCCCGCGTCTCATCACACGCCAGTAGCCTGCTGGATCTCTTTCTGACCACGCATCCTGCCCCTTACAGCACTGCCGTCCTGTCCCCCCTGGGTAACTCAGATCACGGTATTGTGGAGGTTAGGTTTCGGTCAGAAGCCGCTGTGGCCGCAGAAACTCGCACAGGCCGCAAAACTTGGCATTACGGACATGCCGACTGGGAGGGGCTCAGAGACTTCTTCTCTAGCTTTCCTTGGAGAGATGTCTGTTTCACGGACGCGGATGCGTCGACTGTCTGTTCTTCAATAACCGAAATTATCCACGTCGGAATGGAGGAATACATCCCTCACACAGTGAAAGTTCCTAAACCAGGGTCCAACGGCTGGTTCAACAAATCGTGTGACACTGCTCGCCAGCAGAAGATCAAGGCCCACAGAACCTACTTACAAAACCCCACTGTAGAGAACAGACAAGCCGACGTCGAGTCCAGAAACAAATATAACGAAGCGGTTCGCAATGCCAAAACCCAGCATGATATAAAAGTTAGGCACAGGGTAATGTCGCAGCGCAATGGCAGTCGGTCTTTCTGGACGCTGGCCAAGCAGATTGAAAAGAACTTCTCACACAGTAGCCTTCCACCACTTACGTGTCAGGATGGAACTATTGTATTCGACTCAAAGGCCAAGGCGGAAGTGCTAGCCAAGGTCTTTGCTGCCAACCATGGACGTCCCCACCAACGCCCAAGTGCCGTCAATTCAAAGGGTTCCCCACACTATACGGGAGGTAACATTCAGGCATAAGACCGTAAGACGAGTGCTCTTGTCGCTCGACATCAACAAAGCTTCTGGTTCGGACTTGATTCCTGCCATTGTACTGAAGAGATGTGCAGCTGAGCTTGCTCCAGTTCTTTCGCGTCTCTTCCAGATATCTTATGAATCCGGCACCTTCCCAGAAAACTGGAAATTTGCTCATGTACAGCCCATCCCAAAAAAAGGATCTAAAACCGACCCTTACAACTACAGGCCTATAGCTCTGCTTTCTGTTATCAGTAAAGTGATGGAGAGGTGCATAAATCGCGAGCTTCTGGACTACCTCGAACGTCACAGCTTGATTAGCGACAGGCAGTACGGCAGTACGGATTCCGGCACCAACGATCCACAGGGGACCTCCTAGCTTACGTCACGCAACTGTGGAGTAAACTCATCCAGTCTCATGGTGAGGCTCATGTCGTTGCTCTTGACATCACGAAAGCGTTCGATCAGCTGTGGCACGCTGCCCTCTTGAGCAAACTTCCATCCTACGGCCTCCCAGAAAAGCTTTGCAGATGGGTGGCTGACTTTATCTCTGGCCGCAAGATATCCGTCGTAATTGACGGGTTTTCCTCTTCATCCCACAACGTCAACGCGGGTGTTCCCCAGGGATCGGTCTTGGCTCCAACACTGTTTCTCTTACATATCAACGACCTCCTTTCCTGCACGATCAACCCAATTCACAGCTTCGCTGATGACAGCACTCTACATGCAGGAATTCAGAGTGACAAGCCGATCTCTGCCGCTGAGCTGGAAAAAAGAAGACTAGCGACGACTTCTTCTCTGACAAGAGACCTGGAGGAATCACTGCTTGGGGACGCAACAATCTTGTACAGTTCAATGCTTCCAAAACACAGTACTGTACTTTGACGAACAAAAAGCGTCCTAGCGCTCATACAGTTTCGATGGACGGTCGAGTTCTACCAAAGAGCCATTCATTTCGGCTGGTCGGAGTCCAGATCACCGAGGACCTGATCTGGCACGAACACATCTCTTCAATAGCTGCAGCTGCTGGGAAAAAGCTAGGCTATCTGTTTAGGGCTAAGAAGTACTTTTCTCCGCATGACCTTCTCACTCTATACAAGGCCCAGATAAGGCCTAGCCTCGAGTATTGCTCACACATTTGGGGTGCTGCCGCCCCGACTACATTGTCCATGCTCGATGCTGTCCAGAGGAGGGCGGTCCGACTGATCGATGACTCTTCTCTAACAGACAGTCTCGGGACTCTTTCGCACCGGCGGGCCGTCGGCGATCTAGCTCTTTTCTATCGCTACACCAACGGGCTTTGCTCCTCAGAGCTCTCTTCTATGATGCCGCCGCGCGATGTGCCTGCCAGATAGACCCGCCTGACCTCGGCGTCTCATCCTAACCGTGTCAAACTTCGTACATCCAGAACTGGCCGATACAACCGCTCCTTTGTCCCGAGGGTGTCTAAAACAAACTACGGGAGGAAGCTTTTCCCAGTTCTACTAACCTTAGGCAGTTCAAAAATCGTATTAACAAAATTTCTTTGGGATCATCATAGCAGCCGCGGTGTTCCGGCATTTAGGCTTCTGCCTGCGCGGCTGTTTGGATATAAAAAAAAAATCCCCTTGAAAAACACCCTGTTACTAGTGTTAAACATAACAAAATGCCTCGAGTTCCAAGACGTCCAAGTTAGCACTATTATTGTTGAGTCCATATAGCTCCCCAACTCGTAGGGATTTGAAGATTTTGTAGCCGCCAGGCGTCGAAGAAAAGTGCAAAGTCCGCCTAGCTGACACATTTCTTTGTTTTAAGTTTTGTAAGATGGAGTTGCCGGTAAACTTGAAATTCATTATCGAGTCCATGTACCACTCCGACTCGCAGGGACTTGCTGATTTTGTAGCCACCAGGAGTCAGGACTTTTTTGCTAACGTTGAGCTTGTTATAGAAGTCGGTTCAGAGTGGTTAGGCGAAAAACATCCCTGTATCACCTATGGGACTGTAGGTAAGCACACCGCGTTCACGTTTTATTATGGCTAGGCTAGATAGAAAGAGGTTATAACATTTTAGGTTCTATCGTAAATTGAATGGGTCGTTCCAAAAACCACCTAAGCCACGTTTTCCAAAATACTGCTTTCTGAAACTCTTCCTTAACGGTGGATGTGTATTTTAGAGATATATCCTTTGCCCTTGAAATGATCCCACGTGATGTACATTTATTGCAAAAACAACGAAAGTCATTTGATACCACTCGTCATCAGTTGCTGGAATGGATAATTTCAAAAATTGTACTAGGATCCTTGATCTGTTTTCTTTCCATAGATACGAGGGATGTCTCTTAACTTTTGCATATAGAAACGTCAGTGCTGAATCTTAACCTCACTCTTTAGTAAACTTAAATTCAAAGTTTCACAATACGTGCAGTATTCTCACTACAGTGAATTTTTAAGTGTCACTAAGTCATTAGAAAAACGGAACTCAACCGAGAACATTTTCGCGCCATAATTTATTACAACTTATATACAGGGTTATCCAAATTAAGTGTCCACCATTAGTAACTTTGTTATTAGTGAAAATACAAAGTTGTTTGAATTAGCAAACTAGTAGCATTTTTAACGCTGGTAAAAATGAGAAATAAAAAAAAACAATTGAGAGTCGTTATTTTGATTTTTTTCAGTAAAATAACATTTTTTTAAATGGAAACCCCTATATATTATATTTTTTTCTGTTAAAGCATCAAATTTTAAACAAAAAAGCTTACAATAACTTTTCTCCTAGGTTACAAATTGTTGAAGTTATGGCCTCCAATCTGAAACAATTAAATTGTATCGACAAACTTTATTTTCAACATCAATTTATAATCTTACAAAATACAATAACAATTTTTTTTAAAGAAGATGCTCGAAAACACCACCTTGTTCTTCAATACATTTTTGGGCACGTTTTTCAACTGCTCGAACTGTCTTAAGTATGGTCCTACCATCTATCTGGGTTATCTTTTCCCTAACTGCAGTCTTTAACGCGTCAAGGTTATCGTACCTTCGCTTGTAAATTTGGTTCTTTAAGTAACCCCACAAGAAGTAATCAAGTGGGTTTAGATCTGGTGATCTGGGAGGCCACTGTATTGGGCCATTTGTTCCTATCCACTGATCATTAAAAGTAGTACTTAGAAAATGATAAGTACCTCTGGAGTTGTGGGCAGGTGCGCCATCTTGCTGAAAATGCAGATGATGTCTACTTATAAGATCCAATTCGTCTAAGAAATTAGTCAGAATTTCTGACATAAATTCCACATATCTTTCACCAGTTAGGGTTCCCTCATAAAAGAACGGGCCAACAATTTTTGAACCAATTATACCGCACCAAACGTTGAAACTGAAACGGACTTGTGGGCCTCTTGGATGTACTAACAAAAGATTTTCTCTTGACCAATAATGGTGGTTTTTTCTATTAAACATTCCAGAATTTGAAAAATTTGATTCATCTGTCCATAAAAGGTAACGAAAGTTATTTACATTTTGGCGACAGAAGCTAAGATACCAATGGCAAAAAACAAGTCTTCTCTCTGGATCCCCTGCCAAAAGCGTTTGAACTGGTCGGTACTTATACGGAATAAATTTGTAATTTTTTAAAATCCTTTGAACAGTACCATAACTGAAGTTAGAGTCCTTGAGAATATCTGCTATTGAATTCTCACGATAAGCTTCAAAATATCCAATAACTGCAATTTCCGTGGCCTCGCTTATTATGAATTCTTTTTTTGCCCTTGTTTTAGCAAAAACATTTTCGTTGCCCCTAAATTTTCGATAAAGTCTCAGAAAATATCGTTCATACGGTTGAATGCGAGCGGGATATAATTCACTGTAGTATTCTCTTGCTCTCAAGGAGGATTTTCTGCACACTAAATAGCATTCTAACATATCACACTTTTCTTCATGAGAGAACATTTTTCTTTAAATTAATGACACACTAAAGCTCATAAACAAGTATTTACACTAATGTTTGACATTATTTGATTTTATCATTGTTTTCCAAAGCCTTCTAGTTGCGAGTATGTCCAGTTTAACAATTTGTCGCTTATCTTAATGCTGTCAAATCGCGAACGCCATGTTGTTTTCATAGCCGTCTTAATATTATAATACTGCAAATAATTAAAAATATTTATCGTTATTTTGACTTTATTTTTAACTTTAGCGGAAAAGTCATTATGAACTTTTTTGTTTAAAATTTGATGCTTTAACCGAAAAAAATATAATATACAGGGGTTTCCATTTAAAAAAATGTTATTTTACTGAAAAAAATCAAAATAACGACTCTCAATTGTTTTTTTTTATTTCTCATTTTTACCAGCGTTAAAAATGCTACTAGTTTGCTAATTCAAACAACTTTGTATTTTCACTAATAACAAAGTTACTAATGGTGGACACTTAATTTGGATAACCCTGTATATAATAATACTAGTATGCCCAAAAATTCGAATTTGAAAGTTAAAAAAAGTGCATTTTGAAATTTGGAAACAAATTTGGATTTAAAAATTCTGAAATTTGGAAAATCATTTGAATATTTAGAAATTTTGAAAAAATTGGAAATATCGGAAATTAAAAAATATACCAAAAATTGAAGCTTTTGCACATAAGTACTGCTGTTGTTGTTTTAAAACTAAATCTTCGGAAAATAGTACTTGCAATTTGTTACAAATTTATAACCATAACAAAAAATTCGAACCCAAAAAGTAATCTAAATTTCAAAATTCAAATTTTTAAAGAATTTGGAAATTTCTGTATTTGAAAAGATATATCAGAAATCAAGCTACTAGTTGTCGTTCTTGGATATTTTGAAAAACGCCGTTGCCTAATTCTCCCATAAATTTCTAAGCACTCGAAAATCGAACCATTCAGTAAACCAACATTATTTTTTATAACGTGTATTCGATTTTTCGATCAAAATCAAAAAGTTTTTCAAAAGTCGGCCTCCGCAGGATCAGAAACTTTTCCTCGAGCTAGAGAAAATTTCAATAACCTGTCATTTTTATAGATTATAAAATCTTTGTTATGTTAAAAGTATATTTATTTACCGAGGTATGGGCAGATAATATACTAAGTGACATATAAATCCGAACATCCAGTTTAAATGGTTTTATTTTAATAAAATTTTGTACAAGTACTTAATGAAGCATAATAAGTAAATGATAAAAATTTCAAAATGATTGCACTGCTTTAAAGCCCTTTGACCTTTAATAACGTGTGGATGCACCCTGATGTGCTACGCATTCTCCAACGCGCCTAGGCATGCTTCTGCTCAGGTGGTCAATGTCCTCCTGTGGTATCTCATTCCAGGCAACCACCAACTCCTCTCGAAGTGCTTCTAGAGTCTGAGGAGGACGTTGCAAATTGAGCAATCTCCTACCCATCATATCCCACACGTGCTCAATTGGGGATAAGTCGGGAGATCTTGGTGGCCATGATAACAATGTGACATCATTATGTTGAAAGAAGTCTATTGTGATTCTTGCAACATGTGGTCGGGCATTATCTTGTTGGAAAGTTGGTTCTGCCAGGGTGGCAAGATAGGGTAAAAGATGGGGTTCTAGAACTTCGTGGATATAACGCTGCGCGTTCATGTTACCTCTGATGAAGATTAAAGGTGACCTGGAACCATAAGCTATAGCACCCCAAACCATAACTCCAACAGTGTGATGAACATGTCTTTCAACAAAAAACTGTGGATTCCTCCTTTCACCACGTCGCCTTCTAACCCTGGCACGACCATCGTGCATGCCTAAACAAAATCGAGACTTGTCACTAAAGACAATACTGTTCCATTCCTGATCCCAGAGTGACCGTTGTCTGCACCACTCAAGGCGATTACGTCGGTGTTCTCGAGTTAAAGGGAGGACCCAGTGTGGCCGGTATGAAAACAAGCCAAAACTTCTCATTCATAACCACAGTGTCTACACTTCTTTGCACTCTAACTGCAATTGCCCGAAAAGAAAGTCCAGCTTCCCGAAGTCCCACTATACGGCCCATATCAAACTCACTAAGTTGACGAAATCGTACAGGTCTCCGTACTCTAGGCATCGTAACCGATCGTAAAGGATGTCAAGAACCAAAATCCGCCAACGTTGATTCTTTACTGCGGCTGAAATATTCATTTTTAGAGCGTTAGTGAATTAAAAAAAAGCAGTATAAAAACCGGAATGTCCAACTGATAAGGCTGAAAATTTTTTCACTTGTTATTTACAGTAAGATAAATACATTCACCAACTTTTATTAAAATAAAACCATTTAAACTGGGTGTTCGGATTTATATGTCACTTAGTATATATTTATTTATCGAGGTATGGGCAGATAATATTTATTCTCTCGATACATATTTTGTCGCATGCGCAGAATATGCCCATTCACCATCTTTTTCAACGCATGCACCATTTTTAAATATAGCACATTTTCTTACGCCGCAGTCCGTACTAGTACATTTACGAAAAGTATGTACATACCTAGTTCTTACCAAGTTGCTACTAGATATATTTAATGAATGTGAAATATAATCTATATGGCGTTCTGTACTTAAATGAAAATAAAAAAGCTCTAACTTCAGTTTTTACGGATATACGGGGTGATTCATCTAAACACGCCAAATACTTAATACGTTGAAAAGCAGTGGTTTCTGAGGACGAGAAATGCAATTATATTGTTCTTTAAGGAATCCTCCACTTTCATATGCAAATAGATAAGGTTGACGGATCTAAAACTGAAATAAAAGATGACATGAACAACATATTCAAAACTATAGTGGATGAAGAGGGCAATGTCATCATAAATGGCTTCAACGACTATGTCGAACAAGTTACGCCAGATGAAGAAAGAATGTACGAAAATATTGATTTTGATGTCGATGATGTCAGGTACGTATTACACGAACTAATATGGAAAGCTAGCACCGAAAGATCAAAGTTCATAACATTCTCGTTTCGTGTGTCTGTTAGCGAAAAAAGTGATTATTCTACAAAAACGAACTATTAGATATCTAACTTAATCTTAAAATAATGAATTGGTCATTTTTAAAGCGGAATCTCTTATTTTTAAATTTAAATTTGAGTTTGAAACATTAAATTTAAGTTACAATATTTTGTTTGTTTGTTTATGATTTATTTAGCATGATTGCTACAATTACATCCTTTTAAGCAACTACAACAATTACATAGCATATAGATATTCAGAAAAAAAAAACAAAATCTGCATCTCTAAGAATTTTCATTGTCCATGTTTAGTTTCCTTTTGAATATCTTTAAATTACAAGTAGACTTCATAATATTATTTAGTTTATTAAATTCAAGTAATCCTTTCTGAAATATTGATTTGCTAGTTATATTACTATTGCAATTTTGTAAATGAAAATCTATATCTCCTCTTGTATAATAATTGTGGTGATGATTATTCAATTCTATGTAGTGTTCTAAATGTTCTGGCAAAAGATGATTTTTTATTTTAAATATAAAAATAAGAACCAAATACGACTTGAAATTTTCTATATTCAACCACTGCAATTCTTGTAACATAGATTTTATTTCGGTGTACTTAATTTTATTCAATATTATTCTCATAGCTTTATTTTGCTTTGTAATTTTGAGAATACAGCTTCATTGGCAGTGAACATGATAGTTGAACAATATAGTAAATGCGGTAGAATAATTGTATTATAAACTATTTTCTTGGAATAGGTACTAAGACTAATAAAAGTAACTTGTTTTTTATTGCAATTTTTGAAATAATGTATTCGAAGTGATCTTGAAACTTTAGTTTACTATCAATATACAGGGTGTTTCAGTTTATTGTTGCATAACATTAAGATTCGATAGATTTTTTAAAATTAATGCATAAAGTCCATATAAACATGGATCAAAAAATGCATGGCTTCCGAAATAATTTGTTAAAAATAATATTGGAAAATTAAACAAATTAATATTCTGTTTTTTGTGTTTATTTAGAGTTAGGAATTATTGCTGTGTTTGAAAACACAATCTAAACGATCATCTTAATTACTTGTAATGCCCAAATCGAAAATGTAAAAAAAAATATTATTTTCCCATAAATAATTAAAAATGCATCGAACCTTGAAAATCGAAATATCTCAAAAACGGCTAACTATAACGAAAACTCACAGGAGAGCTTCTTTATGTTGAAAAGTAAGAAGAATCAGTTTTTTTGTTCAAAAAGCAAAAAATTGCACTAAGAAAAAATTTTCGGTCATTTTAACACACTACAGGTACAGTAGAGAGCGCCCTCTAGCGGCTACAGAAAAACTATGCCCATGGTTCGTTTTGTCGTACCAATAAACCCTTGCATACCAATTTTCACTGTTATACATCAAATATTGTTCGAAATACTCAAAAAAAAACTATTTTAGAAAGTAAATTTAAACACCCTGTATTTCGGAAGCCACACATTTTTCGACCCATGTTTATATAGACTTTATGCATTCATTTTAAAAGTTCTATCGAATCTTAAAGTTATGCAACAATAAACTGAAACATCCTGTATACCTAAATATTTAATTGATTTAACATTTTCAATTATTTCTTTATTTATCCTAACTGTGATAGTATTTTCATTAAGGTATTTCCGTATTAGCATAGATTTTGTTTTAGAAGTATTCAATTGCGTAGAAGTCTTAATTATCAAGATTTATACAGGGTTATCCAAATTAAGTGTCCACCATTAGTAACTTTGTTATTAGTGAAAATACAAAGTTGTTTGAATTAGCAAACTAGTAGCATTTTTAACGCTGGTAAAAATGAGAAATAAAAAAAAACAATTGAGAGTCGTTATTTTGATTTCTTTCAGTAAAATAACATTTTTTTAAATGGAAACCCCTGTATATTATATTTTTTTCTGTTAAAGCATCAAATTTTAAACAAAAGAGTTCATAATGACTTTTCCGCTAAAGTCAAAAATAAAGTCAAAATAACGATAAATATTTTTAATTATTTGCAGTATTATAATATGAAGACGGCTATGAAAACAACATGGCGTTCGCGATTTGACAGCATTAAGATAAGCGACAAATTGTTAAACTGGACATACTCGCAACTAGAAGGCTTTGGAAAACAATGATAAAATCAAATAATGTCAAACATTAGTGTAAATACTTGTTTATAAGCTTTACTGTGTCATTAATTTAAAGAAAAATGTTCTCCCATGAAGAAAAGTGTGATATGTTAGAATGCTATTTAGTGTGCAGAAAATCCTCCTTGAGAGCAAGAGAAATACTACAGTGAATTATATCCCGCTCGCATTCAACCGTATGAACGATATTTTCTGAGACTTTATCGAAAATTTAGGGGCAACGAAAATGTTTTTGCTAAAACAAGGGCAAAAAAGAATTCATAATAAGCGAGGCCACGGAAATTGCAGTTATTGGATATTTTGAAGCTTATCGTGAGAATTCAATAGCAGATATTCTCAAGGACTCTAATTTCAGTTATGGTACTGTTCAAAGGATTTTAAAAAAATACAAATTTATTCCGTATAAGTACCGACTAGTTCAAACGCTTTTGGCAGGGGATCCAGAGAGAAGACTTGTTTTTTGCCATTGGTATCTTAGCTTCTGTCGCCAAAATGTAAATAACTTTCGTTACCTCTTATGGACAGATGAATCAAATTTTTCAAATTCTGGAATGTTTAATAGAAAAAACCACCATTATTGGTCAAGAGAAAATCTTTTGTTAGTACATCCAAGAGGCCCACAAGTCCGTTTCAGTTTCAACGTTTGGTGCGGTATAATTGGTTCAAAAATTGTTGGCCCGTTCTTTTATGAGGGAACCCTAACTGGTGAAAGATATGTGGAATTTATGTCAGAAATTCTGACTAATTTCTTAGACGAATTGGATCTTATAAGTAGACATCATCTGCATTTTCAGCAAGATGGCGCACCTGCCCACAACTCCAGAGGTACTTATCATTTTCTAAGTACTACTTTTAATGATCAGTGGATAGGAACAAATGGCCCAATACAGTGGCCTCCCAGATCACCAGATCTAAACCCACTTGATTACTTCTTGTGGGGTTACTTAAAGAACCAAATTTACAAGCGAAGGTACGATAACCTTGACGCGTTAAAGACTGCAGTTAGGGAAAAGATAACCCAGATAGATGGTAGGACCATACTTAAGACAGTTCGAGCAGTTGAAAAACGTGCCCAAAAATGTATTGAAGAACAAGGTGGTGTTTTCGAGCATCTTCTTTAAAAAAAATTGTTATTGTATTTTGTAAGATTATAAATTGATGTTGAAAATAAAGTTTGTCGATACAATTTAATTGTTGGAGGCCATAACTTCAACAATTTGTAACCTAGGAGAAAAGTTATTGTAAGCTTTTTTGTTTAAAATTTGATGCTTTAACAGAAAAAAATATAATATACAGGGGTTTCCATTTAAAAAAATGTTATTTTACTGAAAAAAATCAAAATAACGACTCTCAATTTCTCATTTTTACCAGCGTTAAAAATGCTACTAGTTTGCTAATTCAAACAACTTTGTATTTTCACTAATAACAAAGTTACTAATGGTGGACACTTAATTTGGATAACCCTGTATATATATATATATATTATCTTTTTTTCCACTTATAACCTCTACATTATCCAACACGTGCCGGCCGACCGACATTCTATTTTAAAAACAATTTCAGCAACAATCTCGCCGACTTAGTAAGTAAATATTTCTCTCCTAATTGCTATTTGTTGCTATTGTTAATAATTGTTTCCAGCTACAGACGATGAAGACATAGATCTTCGAAAGCTTGAGAGTTTAAGTTATAAGAGTGTACTTTTGCAATACTTTGTCTTCTACCCAAAGAAATTAAAGGATATCTTCTAACAGTTAAGGCAATTAACTATGATTACTATATATATATATAGATATAAATACGGCTATGCTTCCGTCTGTCCTATTATAGAGAATCCTTGCCGCCGCACAAGCAATCCTGGGACAAAGTCAGGCTTCTGATGAGCTTCTGGAGACTGCCTTCGATCTACGTGGGTGACACAGAGGAATGTATATGCGAGAAGAATGACAAAAATGTCGTGAAAAGGAACTTCATTGTAAAATTGGTACCGAAGCAGACCGTGGATTCCAGCGTTAACCAGATGAAGAACCATATCCAAGCGTGTGTGAAGAAGTTGAATATAGAGAACAAAGTGTCAACACGATTGGTCTCTTCCACGAGACCTTGGTGCGAGAACGTGAGGGCCAACGCTTACCAGGCGGCCAGAAGGGCGATTATTCAAGTGAGCTTTAAGAAAATAAATCTACATTTCTCGTGAAGTTTTAAAATTCGTTCATATTGGGCTTATTTGTACATCTAGTAGGTGTGAAAACACAATTCTTTGTGGCACGTTCATTTGTTAAATTGCGGGCTAAGCAAATTTCGATACACAAAAAACAAATTTGATATTAAGAAAACCGGAAGTACACATTCCATTCGAAGAAATACCCATGCCTTTTTGAAGGACAAGAAAAACTGTTAAAATCCTGGAGGCTATAAAGGCGTCCTACAATTTCGGGAACGACTGAGAATACCAGCCCTGAAAATATAGTCTAGCTTTTTCCCAGCAGGTACCGCTATTGTCGAGATGTACTCGTGCCAGATCAATCTATTGAAGATATACAGGGTGTGGCGTAAAGGGTGGATAGATAACCTTTAAGCTGCAGTTAGAGGTTTTCAATTTTTGTTACGTTTTTCAAATTTTTCACCTTCACTCACTGTTTTAAGTCTCGCGATGACACATGAAAGGGTTTTCTCATTATTTTTTCAACATGGATACATGTGTTATAAAATATGAATTGCCATTTTCGTGCTACAGGTTTAATTGCTTTTTTAAAAAAATCCTTAAAACTCGGAAGAAAATCCTATGAATTGACAGCAAGAAATACGGTGTAACATTTTGCTATCTCGATGAATTAGGCAAATTATTTACGTCTTGTTTCAGTAGATTACCGCGATATTATTGCACACGTGGTCAAACTTAAGTGAAATAAAATCAATTTTTTCCGAGTCTTACTGATTTTTTAAAAAAGCAATTAAGCTTGTAGCGCGGAACTGACAATTTATATTTAATGACACATGTATCCAAGAATCAAAAAGTTTTTCAAAAGTAGGTCTCCGCAGGATCTGAAACTTTTCCTTGAGCTAGAGAAAATTTCAATAACCTGTCATTTTCATAGATTATAAATTCTTTGTTATGTTAAAAGTATACTAAGTGACATATAAATCCGAACACCCAGTTTAAATGGTTTTATTTTAATAAAATTTTGTATAAGTACTTAATGAGTAGATGATAAAAATTTCAAAATGATTGCACTGCTTTAAAGCCCTTTGACCTTTAATAATGTGTGGATGCACCCTGATGTGCTACGCATTCTCCAACGCGCCTAGGCATGCTTCTGATGAGGTGGTCAATGTCCTCCTATGGTATCTCATTCCAGGCAACCACCAACTCCTCTCGAAGTGCTTCTAGAGTCTGAGGAGGACGTTGCAAATTGAGCAATCTCCTACCCATCATATCCCACACGTGCTCAATTAGGGATAAGTCGGGAGATCTTGGTGGCCATGGTAACAATGTGACATCATTATGTTGAAAGAAGTCTATTGTGACTCTTGCAACATGTGGTCGGGCAATATCTTGTTGGAAAGTTGGATCTGCCAGGGTGTCAAGATAGGGTAAAAGATGGGGTTCTAGAACTTCGTGGATATAACGCTGCGCGTTCATGTTACCTCTGATGAAGATTAAAGGTGACCTGGAACCATAAGCTATAGCACCCCAAACCATAACACCAACAGTGTGATGAACATGTCTTTCAACAAAAAACTGTGGGTTCCTCCTTTCACCACGTCGCCTTCTAGCCCTGGCACGACCATCGTGCATGCCTAAACAAAATCGAGACTCGTCACTAAAGACAATACTGTTCCATTCCTGATCCCAGAGTGACCGTTGTCTGCACCACTCAAGGCGATTACGTCGGTGTTCTCGAGTTAAAGGGAGGACCCAGTGTGGCCGGTATGAAAACAAGCCAAAACTTCTCATTCGTCGGTGAACACTTCGTATGCCAATAGGTCTTCCGTGTTCTGCAAACCATTCATTTGCAATGGACCTGGTAGTGGAGAAACGGGCCCTTAAGGCCAATAATCTTAGGCGGCGATCTTCACGGTCTGTTGTTCTACGGCGGCGTCCACTGCCCCTTGCTCTTTGCGTACGGCCTTTTCGAAGCCATGCCTGACAACACCTAACCACAGTGTCTACACTTCTTTGCACTCTAACTGCAATTGCCCGAAAAGAAAGTCCAGCTTCCCGAAGTCCCACTATACGGCCCCTATCAAACTCACTAAGTTGACGAAATCGTACAGGTCTCCGTACTCTAGGCATCGTAACCGATCGTAAAGGATGTCAAGAACCAAAATCCGCCAACGTTGATTCTTTACTGCGGCTGAAATATTCATTTTTAGAGCGTTAGTGAATTAAAAAAAACAGTATAAAAACCGGAATGTCCAACTGATAAAGCTGAAAATTTTTTCACTTGTTATTTACAGTAAGATAAATACATTCACCAACTTTTATTAAAATAAAACCATTTAAACTGGGTGTTCGGATTTATATGTCACTTAGTATATTTGGAATTAAAACGAATATGATTTTAAATAAAAATATACCTGGCGTTCCATCAGGAAGGGCAACTTGATTCGATAGCAGTTTTCTGTTTACAAGAAAAAATGCATGAAAAACTTTATCTTATACTATAAGTATCAAACAATAATAATAATAATAATTAACGTCTTTTATTTGTAATATTCTTACTGGAGGCGAGATTTAGATTATATTTCTATTCTACCATCTAACCCCCTTAACAATACGAGATGTAAAAAAAAAGAATTTGTTGAAAGTTAATAGGCACCTGTATACAATAAAGAATAATCCAAGTACGAGGCACGCCCAGAAAGTAAGTGTACTGGTATTCTCACAGCTGTAGAGAATACTTTTTCGACATGTTGGCAACACTGCCGCGTAGCCTGACCCCTCCCCTTCAAAAAGAGACCAATCTGAGGTTAGTGTGTTGAAAACTCTTGACGCAGTAACATCTCTCGCGAAAAATGTCGATCGTATCTCCCGCCAAGTGCGAAATTCGCGCCGTCATTCGCTACCTCGTTGTGAAGGGAAAAGCTCCGGTGAGACGCTAAAAAAATTGAAAAGGGCGATTCAGAATAAAAGGAGGGGCATGCTGACGAAGGGAGTCTGCCTGTTGCACGACAATGCCAGACCCCACACGGCCAACGCCACGAAGCAACTCCTGGACTCTTTTGGATGGGACGTTCTGAATCACCCCCCGTATTCCCCTGACCTGGCTCCTTCAGATTTCCATCTCTTCACTTCCCTAAAGGGGCACATGGGTGGAAACAAGTTTTCAACGGACGAGGAGGTGAAGGGGGAGGTGGAGAAGTGGGCGAAAGAGCTGGCGGGAGACTTCTTCGAGGCCGGCATCAAAAAATTGATCCCGCGGCTCACCACTTGCATCGAGAGGGATGGTGACTATGTCGAAAAATAACTTACATATGTACAAGTGTAACCAAGTATATTATGGTTTTAAGAAATTTTTTTGAACCCTACATAAATTGAGTACACTTACTTTCTGGACGTGCCTCGTAAATACTTAAGGAAAATATGAGGACACTTATGGGTTACAACCGATTTCGCTGCTGATCAAGAAGAACTTCTTTCACTTTTTTCTTGCACACTCATGCACTACGTAATGTTAGTTACCTAAAGGATCCGTACACCATAACTTAAAATGGTAAACCTAACGTTAAATTATATAATTTATTGGTCTATTCAAATGAAGATTATACATTTTGAAAATATGTCAAATCGCTACTTCTCAATGTTTGATAGAAAAACATTGCGTCACCACTGTTTCTATTCAATTGATGGATACTTTGATGCTGTGACGTCAAATGGACAGATAATTGTTTGCCGTGCATGCCATTATTATTAGTCGAATTTTATTATAAACTCAAGTAGCTTTATAACAATTGAAGATAGGTATACACTTTATTATACAAAAGTTACTAAAAAGTTTATGAAAGATATAAGAATAAAAAAAAATGGTGGTTCTCATTTGAAAAATCTAAAGTATACTTGTACTGTAAAGATATAGATAAAAATAAGTCTGAGCGTTATTTTGATCACTTACTAGTAATTTGAATTTCTCTTTATTAATAGAATAGTGCCCATTCCTAGGCCAAACCCTTGTCAATGATTTTCTTCGGGTAAATTTCATAGCTTTGTATAATTTCACACGTATTATATATACTAAGTGACATATAAATCCGAACACCCAGTTTAAATGGTTTTATTTTAATAAAATTTTGTATAAGTACTTAATGAAGCATAATAAGTAAATGATAAAAATTTCAAAATGATTGCACTGCTTTAAAGCCCTTTGACCTTTAATAATGTGTGGATGCACCCTGATGTGCTACGCATTCTCGAACGCGCCTAGGCATGCTTCTGATCAGGTGGTCAATGTCCTCCTGTGGTATCTCATTCCAGGCAACCACCAACTCCTCTCGAAGTGCTTCTAGAGTCTGAGGAGGACGTTGCAAATTGAGCAATCTCCTACCCATCATATCCCACACGTGCTCAATTGGGGATAAGTCGGGAGATCTTGGTGGCCATGGTAACAATGTGACATCATTATGTTGAAAGAAGTCTATTGTGACTCTTGCAACATGTGGTCGGGCATTATCTTGTTGGAATGTTGGATCTGCCAGGGTGTCAAGATAGGGTAAAAGATGGGGTTATAGAACTTTGTGGATATAACGCTGCGCGTTCATGTTACCTCTGATGAAGATTAAAGGTGACCTGGAACCATAAGCTATAGCATCCCAAACCATAACTCCAACAGTGTGATGAACATGTCTTTCAACAAAAAACTGTGGATTCCTAGTTTCACCACGTCGCCTTCTAACCCTGGCACGACCATCGTGCATGCCTAAACAAAATCGAGAGTCATCACTAAAGACAATACTGTTCCATTCCTGATCCCAGAGTGACCGTTGTCTGCACCACTCAAGGCGATTACGTCGGTGTTCTCGAGTTAAAGGGAGGACCCAGTGTGGCCGGTATGAAAACAAGCCAAAACTTCTCATTCATCGGTAAACACTTCGCATGCCAATAGGTCTTCCGAGTTCTGCAAACCAATCATTTGCAATGGACGTGGTAGTGGAGAAACGGTCCCTTAAGGCCAATAATCTTAGGCGGCGATCTTCACGGTCTGTTGTTCTACGGCGGCGTCCAGTGCCCCTTGCTCTTTGCGTACGGCCTTCTCGAAGCCATGCCTGACAACACCTAACCACAGTGTCTACACTTCTTTGCACTGTAACTGCAATTGCCCGGAAAGAAAGTCCAGCTTCCCGAAGTCCCACTATTCGGCCCCTATCAAACTCACTAAGTTGACGAAATCGTACAGGTCTCCGTACTCTAGGCATCGTAACCGATCGTAAAGGATGTCAAGAACCAAAATCCGCCAACGTTGATTCTTTACTGCGGCTGAAATATTCATTTTTAGAGCGTTAGTGAATTAAAAAAAAGCAGTATAAAAACCGGAATGTCCAACTGATAAGGCTGAAAAATTTTTCACTTGTTATTTACAGTAAGATAAATACATTCACCAACTTTTATTAAAATAAAACCATTTAAACTGGGTGTTCGGATTTATATGTCACTTAGTATATTTCTTTCTCAAAGATTCAGTATTGCGATGAAAAAAAAACTCTGGTTTTTCTCCGTTATTTGGTTTGCTATCGAACATATACTCTTCAAGGTCACTCATTGAATCTCCCATTATAAAGTTACGTGTTTCGTATCAATCACTTTCCTTCTGAGATTGTGGTGTGAGCGCCATTTGTTTAATCTCCAGATTCTGGGATATTAGGTGCCGAACACCAGTTTGTATTGTAGTACTCCTTCATATTGTACCTTACGTTTAGTTGTTTTGGTTTGGGTGCTACCCCGTCCATTTTCTAATGAGATGTTTATCTTCAGCGAGGGAAGGCATTGCGGAGAACCACCACACACTCCTCCAGCTTTATTTGGAGCTATTTGGAGCTGATAGTGCCGGAAGCCACCCCTTTCCCTTAGCAAAAAAACCCTGATGTGAACAGGGTTTGTATTGTTATAACGGGTGATTTTTTAAGAAAATTTGAAAAAACGATTAAATCTTTATTTGAGTCGATAGAACGGTCGATATAATTTAATGTTTAAAGATTATTTCATGTAAATGTTGGCCGCGGCTCCGCTTTAGATGCCCCATGCGCAAGGTCCAATTTTGGCACACTCTCTCCAACATATCGGCCGGTATCTCACGAATAAATGCTTCAATATTGGCTTCTAGTGCGTCAATCGTTGCTGGCTTATCCCTGTAGACAATAGCCTTAACATAGCCCCACAAGAAATAGTCCAACGGCGTTAAATCACACGATCTAGGCGGCCAATTGACGGGCCAAACGTGAGATAAACTGTTCACCGAACTCGCCTCGCAATAGGGCCATTGTCTCGTGTGCGGTGTGGCATGTGGCACCGTCTTGTTGAAACCACATGTCAGCCAAGTCCAACTCTTCCATTTTGGGCAAAAAAAGTTCTCTACGTTCCGGCTATTGTCTTCTTTGAAGAACAGTGATTATATATTATATAGAAACAGTGATTTTTTCGGGATGCATTGGTAGCTCTTACAATGCTTCTGGCTGGTCTTTACTCCAGATGCGGATAATCGACATTTCACGGTCATCACTAACACTGGCAGATACAGCCGCAATATTTTCTTCAGTCCTCACTCTACGTCAGCGTGATGGTGGTTTAATGTCCAATAATGTAAACTGGGTTCGAAATTTAGTCACAAGCTTCCGAATAGCTCCCTCAGTAGGCCGACCAAATTGCCCATAAATTGGAAGCCGTGCTCGATGCACTCTCTTAACCGAGCATGAATTTTGATAGTAAAATTCAATAATTTGCAAGCGTTGTTCGTTCGTAAGTCGATTCACGGTTAAATTATAGACCAAACTGAACAAGTTTGACAATGACACAAGACACGATTCACGCGTCATCTGTCAAAAACAGTGTTGCCAAAAAGATACTAGCAAAAAATCACCCATTGTAAGTACGTTGTCTTATCTTATCTTGTGTTTGACCTGACTGACTAACTTTATAAAGAAAGGCTTAATAAGTGGCCTTGAAGAGAATATGTTCGATAGGAAACCACATAACGGCAAAAACCACAGTTTTTTTCAACACAATGCAAATTTACAAAAAGAAAAACATTGAAAAGGGTTTGGCCTAGGAATGGGCACTCTACCATTAATTTAGAGAAATTCAAATTACTAGTAAGTGACCAAAATAGTTAAACAATGTTACGTAATTTTGGCACGTGACATACTCACAAATGGAGGTGAGACCGTTCGGTTTTTTATGTAAAGGTGACAAACTTTTTTTCTTAAGTTTGAAGTTTTTTATTTATTTTGAAAACATTTATATACATATGCATTTAATATGTCCAAGTTTCTTTAATATATTCCTTTATTAAAAACCTGATTTTTGTTGTATTCCCTTACGGACACCCCTCTTGAACGGGCACTTCAGATTTCACTGTCTCTTTGTATGATATATTCCCAAACTATTAATACTATTATATTTACTTTCTAGATATACAAGGAGGATCCAAATCTTATCAGGGAGGATAGACCTAGACTAACTGCAACGATATTCGACAATGTCCTAGAAAAGTCGATGCTTCTCTTACCGCTGTGCTCTCGTGGTTCAAACCTAGGTCAGGCCGATGAAAATATTTCGAATAAGAATTACTACGAGGGAACCAAGCTGATTGGGGCGTTTCTGTTCCAGTATGCCTCTCCGCGTGTCAATTGAATTTGTATACGTTTACGTGTAAGGGTATCAATAAATAAGGTTATTTTATCAACAAAGATGCTTTTTTATATCGAAGCTGCCGCGCAGGCAGACGCCTAAATGCTGTTCTCAAAATATCAAATAACTGTACGATATATGGATGATTTTGATAATGCCCTGTGTTATAGACCCTGCTGTTTCAAAATTTAAGTGAACACTTACTTGTCGAGACAGCAAAAATATGTTAATAACACACATGGCGTTATAAATTCTTCCATATAGCGTTAAAAATACCCTGTATAAAATTGTATAACAGACTCAGATATATGTGAGGAGCTGGCAACGTCGCATGTGTCGTTGTTAATAACACACATGGCGTTATAAAATCTTCCACATAGCATTAAAAATGCCCTCTATAAAATTGCATAACATACTCAGATTTACGTGAGGAGCCGGCAACGTCGCATGTGTCGCTGTTGATAACACACATGGCGTTATAAAATCTTCCATATAGCATTAAAAAATGCTCTCTATAATTTAGAGAGAAGCCGGCAACGTCGCATGTGAGGTTGTTAATAACAAACATGGCGTTATACAATCTTCCATATAGCATTAAAAATACCATCTATAAAACTGTATAACAGACCCAGATTTATGTGAGGAGCCGGCAACGTCGCATGTGTCGTTAATAACACACATGCGTATGTGAGAGACTAGAAGAGTTCACTTTCTGAAAACAAGGAAGTAGAACTACTGAAATAATGATTGGAAGGGTTAATAAGCGAAAAATATATGCAGCGTGTTTTCAAAGTTGAGTCATACAAATAAATGACTTTAAGTTTTTCTAAGTTAAGCCAAAATTTGTAGTCAGTAAGTAAGTAAGTTTCATTAAATTAAATATTTAAAACACACACGTCGATCACTCTTGTCGAAACGGCAATCGATCGCAAACGGTAACAGTGGTTAGTTGTTGTTCGTGTACGTCGTCGTGTTTATTTACAACGTTCTCGAGTCAAGAGTTTGCCGACATGTTGTTAGTTTACGGTGAAGCTCGTCAGAATTTAAATCTTGCAGCTCAAATTTATCGACAGAAGGACATTTGTGCAAGTGTACCAAAGTCTTCGAGATCCAGGAAGTTTTCAGCCCACCAATATTCGCACTCGTGGAAGACAGGTTACTGTAGAGCAGGAGGAACAAATGTGCCAAAAAGTACCAATAAAATGCAGCCGCAGCCTGCTGGTTGTGTGCGGAAAGCTTTCACCATACTGTGATCGACTCTCCCACAACCTGATTGGCTTGGACTTTATTACACCATTAAAAGTTCTTCACATTTATCTCTGAATAGACTTGATGTTATGAGCTTGATAAAAGTCTTTTTGAAAACTTCTGGATTAAAATTTTAGTTTGATCAGTTAGATATCCTTTGTATAATTATCATCTGTAATTTACCTACCTGAAAATGCCTTAATGGGCACTTAGCCGAGAAGAGTACATCCATGTATAATAATATTATTACTATTAGTTCGAGAAGTGATTTTTGTCAGTCACCTCAAGGCCTGTTTTGCGAACAAAAAACTGTTATCAAATTATTGGGTTGTTTTCTGTCCTGGATACGTGCGCGAAGTTTCAAATTAGTCAAACTTCTGGAAATTGGTGAAGAGTATGCTCAAAGATTCCTTTATATGCATCCATACAAGCCAAGCTAATAAAAGCGGGCCAAAAAGGATCTGGTTAATGGGACATATTCTTAGTAGTAGTAGTAGTAGAAAGATTTATTTAGCACATTTGGTTACATAAACAGAATAATTGTGAACAACTTAGAACTAGTAAATTCAAGCCACATGGTGTATGATGTAAATGCTGGGCAACCTATAATTGTAGATTTAACAAGTGATTTCTCAATTTTACTTTAAATTTTGTCAAAGCTTTCTAGTCTTTTATCTCTGAGTATAATTTATTATATTCAATCAACCCTTGATGGAATGCAGATTTATAGCATATGTTATACTTTTTGGTCATTAAATGGAAGTCATCTTTATTTCTGGTATTATGCAAATGATGGTCGACATTTGGTGATGTTAAATTAGTCACACTTCATGGATATATATTATTTTTCACTTTATAAATGAATATCATTACAAGATATTTGATAAAATTTTTTACATTGAGCCATTTTAATTTGCTAAGCATTTGCCTAATTGGAGTATATTTATCTTTATTCAGTATTATTCTCATGCACTTATTTTGTAAAATTTGCAGTCTTTCAAAAATGGAATTATTTGCTAAATATAGAATAGTCGAACAGTACAAGAAATTTCGTGCAGCATTGCCAGTACCCACAATATCAACAATACTTTCTACAAAATATTCATTTAGTTTGTTTGCAATCACCAAAGAATTTGTTCCAGTACCGTTTTCAAATTGAACTTGATTTACACAATCATGCGGCTTCGAATTGATCAGACTTTTTAAAGTCTTCCACATCTTTACAGTGTCGCACTTGTTATTATCGAATTGTTTATCGTAGAATTTCTTTTTTCTTCTCTAATTACATACACACATTTATTCCTAACAGTATTATATACCTCCCAATCATCATTTGATTTTGTGAATATACGTTTATTGTATTGTTTGTCTTTCAAATTTTGAGCTGCCTTAATATTCTTGTTATATCAGGGTGTATTTTTTGTCGATCAAATCACTTTTTTATCAGTTGTAAGATCTAAACAAGTTTTTATATTTCCTGTCATGTTGTCATATATTTTTTCCATATTTTCACCGAAATTCCAATAGCAGCCAGCAAGTTCTCGTTCAAGTTTTTCGTACTTAATAATATTTACGATTTTCTTAATTTTCGTATCAGAAAAATGCCCCACCAAGGGCAGCATTGTCCAACTGTGATCACTAACTTTAGGTGTATGTACAGCTTTAATCGCTGCGCATTCGAAATTTACAATAACAAGATCTAACAAAGTCTCTGATAATGATGTTATTCTGGTACCCTCTTCAATTTTTTGCTTGAATCCATTAAAAAAAAAGATCTTCCATCATCTGACTAATGCTAACCACCCATAATTTCTTACCATCTATCTACTCAGAAAGAGATTTTGTTTTTTAATCTACTTAACGTGGCTGTTGAAACATTTCAAGCAATGAGAATAATATCTTGTGAAATGCAACCCTAAAAAAGTAATTACAAAACGTTTCGCGCCAATACCATCTTGATAAAAAAACGCATCGCACTTTCACAGATATGCCTTCACCAAATACGATTAAATCTGAACGCAGAGGGCGTTATAGACAATTTAATGGGAGAAGAGGTAGTAACTATAATTAGGAGCGGGTACTTGCTGAGATGTCTTGGCACGATTACCTTAAGTATAGTGTTTTGTTACGCCAATAACCTTGCCAGCGGACCAAATGCAGGTCTTCGTTGGCCTAGCTTGTCGAACATGGCCAGAAATTTGGCTGACTGCTTACGGTATCAATTGATACTTTATTAAAGTGGGGTTATCTCGTATTTTTTATTTGATGGTGTGGGATTGTAGTCCTTTATACATGAACCAAATTAAACTGTTAACTATTTGGATTCTGGTAATCAGGTTCATCATGGAAAACCACATCAGGTAGATTGACAAACTTTACAGATTTAATCAAAGTAATATTGTTCTGCGATTGACAAAAAAAGTAAACACCTACGTATGTTTATTAGAATTTACATATCAATTTATCTTGCCATGAACACTAAGTGATGAAATGGTCAGGTTTTTGTGCATGCGTGCATCGTTTGGTGATAAAGAACCATTCAGTTTTCGTACATTTACGGTGTCAGTTAAACGTTAAATTTCGTGTAGCTTATTCAGAAGCCTTTTTGTTGAATCAAGCTGAACATTTAATCATTTTACTAGCAAGGGACACTGAACATATATGCCAAAAATTATTAAAATCGGATAAACATACTCAGTATATTTAAATGTACAAAGTTCCATATTCAAAAACAAAGTTGGTGTTGGAAGTCGAAAAATGTCGAGTTAAAAATTTGAACACGCCACCTTGTAGAAGAGAAAAAGTGGCTATGACAACATACAATTTATTTCCAAATCGGATCTCAAATAGCCAGAAGAAATTAAAAATGATATTCTTATGTCTGGTGTACGAAATATATTAAGTGACATATAAATCCGAACATCCAGTTTAAATGGTTTTATTTTGATAAAAGTTGGCGAATGTATTTATCTTACTGTAAATAACAAGTGAAAAAATGTTCAGCCTTATCAGTTGGACATTCCGGTTTTTATACTGCTTTTTTTTAATTCACTAACGCTCTAAAAATGAGTATTTCAGCCGCAGTAAAGAATCAACGTTGGCGGATTTTGGTTCTTGACATCCTTTACGATCGGTTACGATGCCTAGAGTACGGAGACCTGTACGATTTCGTCAACTTAGTGAGTTTGATAGGGACCGTATAGTGGGACTTCGGGAAGCTGGACCTTCTTTTCGGGCAATTGCAGTTAGAGTGCAAAGAAGTGTAGACACTGTGGTTAGGTGTTGTCAGGCATGGCTTCGAGAAGGCCGTACGCAAAGAGCAAGGAGCACTGGACGCCGCCGTAGAACAACAGACCGTGAAGATCGCCGCCTAAGATTATTGGCCTTAAGGGACCGTTTCTCCACTACCAGGTCCATTGCAAATGAATGGTTTGCAGAACACGGAAGACCTATTGGCATGCGAAGTGTTTACCGACGAATGAGAAGTTTTGGGTTGTTTTCATACCGGCCACACTGGGTCCTCCCTTTAACTCGAGAACACCGACGTAATCTCCTTGAGTGGTGCAGACAACGGTCACTCTGGGATCAGGAATGGAACAGTATTGTCTTTAGTGACGAGTCTCGATTTTGTTTAGGCATGCACGATGGTCGTGCCAGGGTTAGAAGGCGACGTGGTGAAAGGAGGAATCCACAGTTTTTTGTTAAAAGACATGTTCATCACACTGTTGGAGTTATGGTTTGGGGTGCTATAGCTTATGGTTCCAGGTCACCTTTAATCTTCATCAGAGGTAACATGAACGCGCAGCGTTATATCCACGATGTTCTAGAACCCCATCTTTTACCCTATCTTGACACACATAATGATGTCACATTGTTACCATGGCCACCAAGATCTCCCGACTTATCCCCAATTGAGCACGTGTGGGATATGATGGGTAGGAGATTGCTCAATTTGTAACGTCCTTCTCAGACTCTAGAAGCACTTCGAGAGGAGTTGGTGGTTGCCTGGAATGAGATACCACCTTGACATTGACCACCTGATCAGAAGCATGCCTAGGCGCTTTGGAGAATGCGTAGCACATCAGGGTGCATCCACAGATTATTAAAGGTCAAAGGGCTTTAAAGCAGTGCAATCATTTTGAAATTTTTATCATTTACTTATTATGCTTCATTAAGTACTTATACAAAATTTTATTAAAATAAAACTATTTAAACTGGGTGTTCGGATTTATATGTCACTTAGTATATTTGATAATTTCAAGGCCTACCTAGGAATTGTGTTATTTTTTAAAATATCCATGCAATGTCAGTGTATGGTATTTATAGATTTTTGGAATCAGAATTAAAAAGTCTATTTACTTGTGCAAAAATCCAATATGGCATATCGCATTTGAGAACAAATAAAGTTGTTGCTGAAGGATATTAGACGTCATTTTGAAATTCTGATTATGCCATAATGTAAAGAGAGAGAAAAAAAGTGACAACGTCAATGCCGAATTAATTGTTAAATCCCACAAATAAAGAAAGGAAGAATAAATCGATTTTGGAAAAAAAATTCCGTCTCTCTCTGGAAGTATGTACTTTGAATTTTGAATTTTTATCAGATACGCAACTTTGCTCTAATTTAAGCGACTTGGTATCTCTTACCGTTGCCGAGATCCCGATGGTGAATTTAAATCAATTAAAAAAAGGGTGGCAGTAATAGATACTGTTCCATTTGTGGTGGGTGGCGACTTTGCGTTCCTTTGCCTCTCACAGTTTGCGGTGCTTGATATTGATTTGTGGTTTTTACCATTTTATAAGGTTTTCTATGCACTTTACGATCGAAATAAAAAAATGATCCCGATGGTATTTGAAATTTTCGAGAAATTCGAAGTTTTTCTAGAAGCACACATTTGGCCTTTATGTGACCTCTACTAGTCACTTTGTCATTCAATTTAAATACGTATTCGAATGTAAAATTTCCCACTCTTTCAACTGACGGTATCAGAAACAGGGGCTTTCTATTAAAAAATTTAGTCGACCTTGAAATGACCTTGAAGGTGAGTTTCAAGGCTACATTCAAGATAACTCTACTACAGGACTTGATAGTTGTTTTCTTCACTAATCCTGTAAGATTCATAGTGGTTTTTCCAGCAGCACACGTTTGACCTCAATTTGACCTTTAGTGGTCGCTATGACTTTGGTCTTCAATTCGTGTTTGAACGTTCTTTCAATTACAGGCAACAAAAGAGGGATGTCCATTTAAAAATTAAGTCGACCTTGAGATGCCCTTGAAGGTCAAGTTCAAGGTAAAATAAATTGAAACTTACCAAATGCCTGACCTTGTACTTCAACTGTGCTTGAATGTAAGATTTTCCGCTGTTTCCATTTACGTCATCAAAAATAGGGGTTTTTATTTAAGAAAATAAAGTTGACCATGGATTAACCTTGAAGGTGAAGGTCAACTTAAACAAAAAATTGAGAATGCTGAAGTTCACAATAAGGAGAAGTTAAGTGTAAAGGTGGCTACAAGCACAACTGCAAGCTTGTCCAGCTTGCTTATTCAATCTTTTTGTACAAGTATGCACGTACAAGATTGCTTGACAAAAATAGAGGTAGTTTAATTAAATATGTGGAACTCCGACGGCGATTCGCTCGCTTTGGCCGCTTTTGTTCATTTGAAGAAAAGAAAATCCCGAATAAAAAACCGTGCGGTGTGGTGTAAAGAATGGTTGATAAAAGAGAAAACCTATTCTCACATTTACTTACTAAGTGAGCTGAAAATACTCGTATATCCGCGTGACTGGCACAATTATCTTAGAATGGATGAAGAGATGTATTAAAACCTTGTCTCTTGTATCACCTTTGATTCAAAAGCAGGATACGATCATCAACGGACCCCAACTTGTGCATGCTTGAAAATCTTGGGTACACACGTACTGTTTTTCTTGCGCAAGCGCGCCTAATTCAAGCATGCGTAATTAAAATCAATTCAATCCTCAAGCTGCTTGTACAATTACAAAGCTCGCACCACATTTCCCTACAGACATTCAAGCGAGCTTGTACAAAAACATTGAAGAAGCATAGAATATCATTCAGTTTGTCAAGCAAGACTATAAGAAAAACCTACTTCTGAGAGCCGTATCAAAAGACCAACCAATAGAAAAAACTATAAAAGAATTTAATATGAAAGACTTGGTTTTTGCTCTTTGTCAGTCGTGGAATGCGTTACCGTCATCAACTATTAAATCGTCTTGGAAAAAGTTATGGCCAGATAGAGTCACCACTCCTAGCAACGTTCCACAAATCAGTGTTACTTCGGAAGTTATAGAACAAGTCGCTGCTGAAACACAGATAAGTCCGGAAGATTTGGAAATCTGGTGGCGTGGAATGGATAAAGAGGAAAATGTTTTTCATGAAATGTCTGTCGAAGAGATCATAAAAGAGGTTTCTAATTATACAACAATCAGGAAAATAACGACGACGTGATTGCAACTGCCCCACAAGTCACAGCACAAGACGCAATTAACGTCTTTGAGCTAAATAGGTTTACATTGGGCTGAAGAGAATGGTACATCCTACAACGAACTTTTACTTTTGAGGGACAAAGCTCTGATCTCGCGTTATAACAACCTTAAACAAACAAAAAATTGATGAATATTTCCAAGCTTCATAATTTGATAAATTCATTAATGATTTTGATTAATAATTCTTGATTATTTTGGTACATATGTATGTGCATTTATGCTTAATTTTATAATAAAACGTAAGCTCTCTATTGTTATTTAATTTACTAAATTCGACATACATAAACTATGTAGGATTCGTACTTCAAAGTACATACATATACATAACATATATAATCTTACCATTGGATATGTACTTTGTTGGATTACAAGGTACTTTTGTAAAAAATTCCGGACTATAGGGGGTCTTGGCAGTGCTCTATAATCCGACAAATTCGATAGTCGGACACTGATCTGTATAATGTTTGTCGGATTACCGGAGGCCCACTTGAGTTTCGGGTGTTACATTAATTATCTTACCTATTCTGAATTTCATAAATATCGTTTTTCGTTACTGTAACTGGTCTGCGTCCCCGCTCTGGGCCATAAACAATCCAGATCTGGCCGGCCGCAGTCTCGCACAAAATAAATCAAAAACGGCGGAGTGCGAGAATCGGCGATCGAAAACAAGACGTGTACAACGCAACAATACTTAAGATGGTCCGTAATAAAAGTGATTACGGACCGGCCGTGATCAGGGCGTACGAGTGTGCGATGTGTACACATATTATACCGGAGTCGTGACGATCTCTACCCACCGTGTAATGAGGGGGAATGGCCCAAGGCCCAAAGGTACTCTATCTGCTCCCTCTCTGACTTACACGGCGGTGCTATATCTTGAGCTTGTTATCAGGGGCGGAGATACATTTCGGGCATCGGGCGTTTTGGAGCAGGCCTCTCGGAGATCTCGCTCTCTGAACGCAGGGGGGGTCAATTTTAGGACCGATTTTATTCAGTCAATTAAGTATGTAACATGAATTTAATAGACGATTCTTTGAGTAGTTTTAAGACAAAGAGTTCATATAAACGTACGTCCGCAAGTTATTCGTTCTCAAGGTACAGGGTGTGAAATTAAAAAAAAAAGGTTTTTCGTAAATATCTTAAATATCCTTTACCTATTCTTGTTGTAATCTGGCGATGAAATTTATAACCTTAAGTAGCTAAAAATTTCCTTCTTTCAATTTTTATTCCAAAATTACCATTTTTAAAAAATTTCCAAATCTTTGAATTATTTTCGAAATTTACAAATTCAATTTCTCTTATTTCTTTTCTTACATATATACTAAGTGACATACAAATCCGAACACCGAGTTTAAATGGTTTTATTTTAATAAAATTTTGTATAAGTACTTAATGAAGCATAATATGTAAATGATAAAAATTTCAAAATGATTGCCCTTTGACCTTTAATAATGTACGGATGCACCCTGATGTGCTATCGATTCTCCAACGCGCCTAGGCATGCTTCTAATCAGGTGATCAATGTCCTCCTGTGGTATCACATTCCAGGCAACCACCAACTCCTCTCGAAGTGCTTCTAGAGTCCGAGGAGGACGTTGCAAATTGAGCAATCTCCTACCCATCATATCCCACACGTGCTCAATTGGGGATAAGTCGGGAGATCTTGGTGGCCATGGTAACAATGTGACATCATTATGTTGAAAGAAGTCTATTGTGACTCTTGCAACATGTGGTCGGGCATTATCTTGTTGGAAAGTTGGATCTGCCAGGATGTCAAGATAGGGTAAAGATGGGGTTCTAGAACTTCGTGGATATAACGCTGCGCGTTCATGTTACCTCTGATGAAGATTAAAGGTGACCTGGAACCATAAGCTATAGCACCCCAAACCATAACTCCAACAGTGTGATGAACATGTCTTTCAACAAAAAACTGTGGATTCCTCCTTTCACCACGTCGCCTCCTAACCCTGGCACGACCATCGTGCATGCCTAAACAAAATCGAGACTCTTCACTAAAGACAATACTGTTCCATTCCTGATCCCAGAGTGACCGTTGTCTGCACCACTCAAGGCGATTACGTCGGTGTTCTCGAGTTAAAGGGAGGACCCAGTGTGGCCGGTATGAAAACAAGCCAAAGCTTCTCATTCATCGGTAAACACTTCGCATGCCAACAGGTCTTCCGTGTTCTGCAAACCATTCATTTGCAGTTTACCTGGTAGTGGAGAAACGGTCCCTTAAGGCCAATAATCTTAGGCGGCGATCTTCACGGTCTGTTGTTCTACGGCGGCGTCCAGTGCCCCTTGCTCTTTGCGTACGGCCTTCTCGAAGCCATGCCTGACAACACCTAACCACAGTGTCTACACTTCTTTGCACTCTAACTGCGATTGCCCGAAAAGAAAGTCCAGCTTCCCGAAGTCCCACTATACGGTCCCTATCAACCTCACTAAGTTGACGAAATCGTACAGGTCACCGTACTCTAGGCATCGTAACCGATCGTAAAGGATGTCAAGAAACAAAATCCGCCAACGTTGATTCTTTACTGCGGCCGAAATATTCATTTTTAGAGCGTTAGTGAATTAAAAAAAGCAGTATAAAAACCGGAATGTCCAACTGATAAGGCTGAAAATTTTTTCACTTGTTATTTACAGTAAGATAAATACATTCACCAACTTTTATTAAAATAAAACCATTTAAACTGGGAGTTCGGATTTATATGTCACTTAGTACATATATGAATAGCAGATGGAAATACAACTTTTTTGTCTCTTGGATTTTTTTCGTATCTTGCTTAGTTTTTGAGAAAAAAAAGTCCACTTAATTGCATACCCCTGGACCACACAAGGAATATGGGGAAACGTTCCTTTTGGAGAGAAACTATTTATTTTTTAATCTTTTATCGCTAGTTATGTAACAACAACAACGAATACCAAATAACATAACATCTAAAATAACAAATTTCACCACCACCACGGAGGCCTAAGTCCTAAATTCACATTGGGTACCATGGGGCTGTAGGAGGATACAGGGGGAAAAGGGGACACCACATGCACACGCACACCACCTTAGAGATCCGCCGGGTGGTACCTCCGTCAAAGACGTCTAAGGCCTACCGACAATCACAACATGCTTTCGCTTGGGATTCGAACCCGCGCAGCGCGCGGCGACTGATTACATCTACGTCATAAATGTGTGTCCGTCTGCCAAAAGAAGATATTGCGCTGTATGACAGGGGTGAGTCGTATTCACAGCTGCAAAGAACTTTTTAAAAAGTACGGACTGCTCATTATTCTTGGAGATCGCTCTTTACACCTTTTTCAATCAGCACAAATTCATCGCGAATAATGAGATACATAATTTTGATACAAGGCAAATGGAATATATTGCGTCCCAAGAGTTTTAACAGGCTTCCTGCCTATATCAAAAATAGCCAAACAATCTCCGTCACTGACTTTGTTACTTTGTAAGTGCTAATTTATGCTGTAAGATGAAGTCCTATACATGAATTTTCATGTCTTCCGGATAATAAATGTTATTATTATTATTATTAACCAAGAACAGGGATCTGGCTTCTTGGAAAGAACATGGCAGTTACCTTTCAAGGAAATTGGTTTCATGCGCGCTTCCAAAACCTTTAATTTGGCGTAAGCAAAGCTAAAAATTTTCTAATTTGACTGAGAGATTTGGGAAAAACAAAAAATCTTCGCGATACCTTCCACTACTTACGTGCCAGGACGGAACGATTGTAACCCACTAAGTGTGAAGTGCTTGGCCAAGTTCTTGGTGTGCCATGGACACCCCAACGAGTGCCTTCGATTGAAAGGGTTCCCTTCACTGTATGGGGGAACTAAGATTCAAGACGAATGCTCTACAGTATATTCAGATAAGAGATAGACCGGACATAAACAAGACCACGTGATCATCGAACGCTGTAACATTCGGCAGGGATGTATTAAGAGTCACGCAGTACATATTTTAGATAGTAGATGCTGCTTTGCGTAACTTTGTAGTAAATTAGCACAATTCGATGTGTATACGATTGGTGATGGATATAGGATCATGTGGGGGTGGGGTAAGAAATATATAATGATGTAAATATACATAAGGGTTTCAAAATTTTCGCTTCGATTTCCAGCTTCGGATGCCGCCTGATGTTTGGTGAAATACAGTCGAATATAATCTCAAAATGGCGTTTAAATTAGCCTAAATTAAAAATAATTGTATATCTCTTAAAATTGCTTTTAGAATATTGATTAGTATATTTTTTGATTTCTAGGTAAATATGTAACCAAATTAAAACGTTCAAAACGTAAAAAAATGTGCATGGTTGAACATTGTCAGAAAGTAGATTCTTGAATAGGTTTTGCCAAAATGGGTTCAAAAATGTCAATAATTAATTAAAAAATACAGTAGCTTTATAATTACTTATAACTTACCGAATTTGATGAACGACATCTTTTATTGGAAAGATGAGCTTGATGAGCTTTCATCATCGCTACTGCCTGAAGCACCAACGTCAATAATGAATGGCTCGACTTGTTCCACTAAAATATTGTCCAGTTCCCACATTCTCTTTTCAACTTTGTCTTTCACGTGCTTAATACAGTTTTCCCATTTTTGCGGTGTTATTAATTCTAGTGCTTCTTTGAAAAGTCCTTTGAGGTCACAAAATTTAAAAGTTGTATTGTGCTTAGCTATATAATTTTTAACCTCTGCCCATATGAGCTCAATGGGATTGAGCTCGCAATGGTATGGAGGTAAACGGAGCACAGTTTTATTTTGACTTGCTGCCATTTCGTCAATGGCGTATTTTTGATATTCCGCCTTGTGATCCTTGACAATTCTTAATAATTGCACTTTGAGCATTGCCTCTTCAAAGTTGATATTTTTCGAGCGGAGCCAATTTTGAACATCAACTTTCCTTGAAGCCGTTGTTGGAACCTTGTCCATTCTTCGAGAATGATAAGGCGCATTATCCAACACAATTACTGCGTTTTCCTCTAAGTTCGGTAAAATTTTTGAAAACCACTGTACAAACGATTCGCCATTCATTTTCTCGTGGTAATCTCCAGTTTTCTTAGACTCAAAGCACCACAGACCGTCAACAACAAATCCATCCTCACTGCCAATATGGCAGATAATGAGCCTTTTCCCTTTACCTGGAAATCGAAGTACTAACTGGTGTAGATTTATTTCAATAAGCGAACCTTTTTCAAATGTTTTCATCACATTCAGCGAAAAAACATTGAGACATGAGTATCAGATTGCTATAATTGGGATTATTTAGTCATATTGAAAGAAAGAATATTGAACGTCGTATGATTACTCAGCGCTTCACAATTTAATTTAAAGTTATAAACCTTTAAAAAATGAATGATCAGGAAGCTGAAATACGCGCAAATATTAATATTAACAAATTATAACTTTATAAAGCTTAAAGTATGAATTAAAATGATTAGAAATATTAGGAACGGTACACAATATAAAACTTAGTAACTTTTTTTAAGTTTATAATATTCGACATATTTTAAGATTATATTAAAAAATTATTGAAATATCGAAAACTCATAAAAACATGGCTTAAAAAAGTTCTAACAAATGAAAATGACAATAAAACATCCACGCATTTTATCGAAAGTTATAAAAGTTTTGTTACTTGTAATATGTTTTATCTGCCCCCTGGAATTAATGTTTAGAACCTTGTTCCCAAGGTTTGAAAAACATCCGATTGTTGTCTATTACTCGTATTTACCTGCTGGATTTTTTAATCCGTTGGACAGTCCATCTAGAAAGGCCCTCCTGGATGAAGTTACAGAATCATCAACCCATACTTTACTTGTAGTGTGTCCTGCGTTTACCCACGTTTCATCAAGGTAATAAATCTTCCTGTTTTGATTTCTATATTTCCCAATTTTTGTTAAATAATCCCTCCTCCATAGCACAATTTCTTCTCTATTAAGTAGTAAACTATTACGACCCCGTTTTTTCCATTTGAAATTTAAATGCTTCAGTAACGCATGGAAAGTTGATCGTTTGAAATTTGGCAACGTTGTATCTCCATTTACCTCCTGCAGTACTTTATCTATAGTAGGTATTTCATTCCTAAAGAAGAATTCATGCACTTTCCTCCTAATCGCATGCTTATCAGCTTCATCCAATGATTTAACAATATTTTTACGATGTTTACTGGTCATTGGCTCAGAAAAGGTGTGATTTTTTTTGTAATGTCTTAACACATTAAACACTGATGTGCGACACGCCCCAACTTTGTGAGAAACGTTCACAACAATTTCTTTGATGGTTGATGCCTCGTTCTCCTCGCGCTCGATCTTATATATATTCAAAATGACCTCTTTCATTTCTGCACTCAGGTGTCTTTTTTTAGAGCGTTTCCTAGGTGAACCAGAGGAGTTTACAACTTCATCGGCAGTATCTGTACTACTGGGCATTTTGCGCAAGCAGTTGATAACAATAACAATCAATAACAAGGTATAACAATAACAACGACAAACTCAACAACTTAATAAGATAACAAACGAAAACGTCCAAAGAAATATCAAATTTCAATGATGCACACGACATACGTAACACGTCTGAACCTGAATGTGACTCTGCCTTGATACGACTGCTCTGCCGCTCGGCATAGGCATTTAATTGCGAATTGACCAATGAGGGCTCCTGTTTTACGTCGAGACGGCGGCGTTAGCGTGAAAATCACCCGAACCTTTTGTTTACATCCGGTCTATCTCTTATCTGAATATACTTGTAGTCGCTTTACATCATCAAAGCCGCTGGTTGTTGATTCCTGCTGTTGTATTGAGTTTATGTGCAATGGAGCTCACACAGGTTTTTCGCGTCTCTTCCAGATACCTTAGGACTCTGGAACTTTCCTGGAAAACCGGAAAGTTTCACACGTCCAACCCGTCAAAAAAAAAAAGATCTAAGACTGATCCTCACAACTATTACAACTACAGACCTATGGATTTGTTTTCTGTTATAAGTAAGGTGTTTGGGAGGTTCATAAATCGGGAGTTTCTGGATTAGATCGAACGCCACGGCTTGGTTTGCGGCACCAGGGAACATCCTAGTTTACGTCACGCAACTGTGGAGTAAGCTCAGCCAGTCTTATGGTGAGGCTCATGTCGTTGCTCTTGATATTACAAAAGCATTCGATCAGCTGCGCCCTCTGTTGCCGACTTCGAGCCTGCGGCCTTCCCGGGAAGCTCTGCAGATGGCTGGCCGCAAGATATCCGTCGTAGTTGACGGGCTCTCCTCTTCATACCACGACGTCAATGCGGGTGTTCCTCAGGGATAGATCGCACTGCCAGTTACCCTCCCGATTTCCCGTTTTCTAATTGCCGGTTTCTAAATTACATAGACGCGCAACATTACCCCGTATTTAATTGACCTCGAAGATCCGAATGGTTGGAGCCAAATCTGAAACACCCGGTACTCTCGTATCGTGATGAATTTTCCAGCTGGTGCACCAATGCAATCGAAAAGTTCGATAATGAATATTGCATTCAAGAGTGCGCCATTCTCATACAAATTAACCGGCAATGTTTCGAATACCGCGTTAGTACCGCTCGTCCAGATGACTAGTATTATTGGTAATAATTTAGTTGTAATCGCGTCGGATCTCGTTCGTTCGGTTTTCCACCTGATCACTTCTCGAAATTAATATCGAACTACTTAACAGCGTTATTTCGGGAAAGGGAATCGGTCATGCGTTAAACGATATACTCGTGGTAGCGGTCTTCATTGCGTTGGTGAATTAAAAAATTCGAGAGCTTTGAAAGTAAGTCGGATGAATAATAATAATAATAAAAGGCATTTGTTGACATATAGATGTGCATGGCATCTCATTCCTGATAGGCGGAGTCTACATAAGTCTATTGCACTCAACCTTCTCCGATAACAATATCGGTAACTCTGCAATGTATAAGTATTCTGAAGCGCATAAGAAATATACATTCAAAAATTCTATAAATACGTTGGAGAAACAGGATACTATGATATTAACTGGCAAAGAACAACATACAGAAAGATGAAGAACAATATCTAACTAATATCAAATGTCAAACAACTATACAGAGCGTCATGACCCGCAAAAAGAAGAAGGAAGAAGAAGAACAACAAGAAAAGCCTGAGAATGAAACAAACTGCATCACAGATGAAGAAAATCGACCTGATTCGACTAATGTAAAAAAGATATTAGAAGAGAATCGATCCTTGAAGAAAGCACTAGCAGAAAAGGAGGAAATAATTCGTCAGCTCAATAACGAACATTTTAAACTAAAAGAGCACCAGCTGTCAGTAACCGCAAGTATTACTGAGAAGGATGCCATAGCATCAGCATTAAATAGAATTAACATGAGACTAGACGAAGTTGAGAAAAACCAGTTAGTAAAAGAAAATTCATACGCACAAATCTTAAAACAAACGATACCTACTACTAAAAGGAAATCGCTGAAATGCATCACAGTTATTCCAAAAGAAAAACAATCTTGCAATAATACGAGAAGAGAATTGAGTAAGAGAATGAATCTTTCATCTCTGAACATTCAAATAGAAAGTGTAAGAAACTCAAAAACTGGCGGAATTGATATAAAAATTGATGAATCAAATCATAATAAACTGAAAGATGAACTTCAAAATAAATTGAATGAAAAATACCAAGTTACTGAGCCAAAAATGTTAAAACCAAAAATTAAAATAATAAATTATAAAAGTAGTGAGAAACCGAATGAAAAGCAAATTGAAGAAGATCTTATACATCAGAATTATATGATTCAAAGTGGAGACATACAAGTAAAGTTTATAAAATATTTTCCATCAAGAAACAATTACACTATCTACGTGGAAACTTCTGGAAAGCTATTCAAAAAAATCTTCGAAGACAATAATAGAAGAATACTTCTGGGGTGGCAATGTTTGACAGTATATCAAAATAACGACATTTCTCAGTGTAGAAAATGCTACCGTTTTAATCATACAGAAAAGAATTGCAGGAATGAGAAGATATGTGCCAACTGTGGCGACGGTCACGAAGGAGAAAATTGTAAGCATGTATCAATAGAATGCTGCAACTGTAGATATGGAAATGAAAGATATAAAAAAAAATTATAATATTAACCACTCACCTACCGACAAAAACTGTCCATCGTACAAATATTATCAGGAACAACAAAACTTAAGGAGACTTTTTTAAAATTCAAGTTCATCTTTTGATACTCCTATCTCTAAAGAGGACCTAAAAATGTCAGTGAATAAATACATTAATGATTTCCAAATTCCAAATATTGCAACAAATATAGCACAAAACGTCGATGAACTTAATTTATGTACACAAAATTATGATGCAAAATTTCGAATTTTTAATATGAACATAAGGAGTATAAAACACAACATTGATTACTTAAAAATACTACTCGACCAAATATGGTACAATTTTGATCTAATAGTTTTAACTGAAACGTGGCAAGTGGTTGATATTTCTTGCTTCAATCAGCAGGGATATGACACGCTGTATAACTTTGGCACTTATAACCAAAACGATGGGGTGATAGTTTTTGTAAGAAATGAGCTACAATATAATCATGATACATTCACTTTCACCGATGGAATCAAAATTTTAAACATAGTGATCCAAATTAACCATAACAAAATTGAGGTATCTGCAATTTATCGTCCGCCATGTTCAGAACCCCACGAGTTTTTGAAGAATATCGAATTTTTTTTTCAAAATCAAAATAAAGTTCATTTAAAGCAACATATTTTCTTGGGAGATGTCAATATAAATATTTTGGACAACGATCCCATCACAAATAAATACTTGAATATCCTATCAAGTAACGGATTTCTGTCCTATATAAACCTACCTACAAGGTCCATCAGTAGCACATGTATAGATCACTGCTTTGTGAAAGACCTATCCAACAAAATTACTTGTATACCAATAATCCTAGAAAGCGATATTACTGACCACTTCTCCACTATTTTACTGATATCTTCAAATGAAAAACGTTCTAACATCCCTACCGTTAATAACAACTAGGAAAATTACACAAATTTTTTGTCGACAATTCAAAACTAATATCAAATGTCAAACAAGAATCCTGGGAACAATTATACTCTATAAATAATATAGACAAAGCAACGGGACTGTTCATAGAGAAAATAAAAAAACTAATAGATAGTAGTACCAATAAAGTAATAATTAGTCACAAAGAGAAAAGCAGAAATGCCTGGATTACCAAAGGATTAATAACATCGGCAATAGAAAAAGAAAGACTATATAATGTAATGAAACTAGCGCCAACTACAGAGAATACCGACTGTTACAACCAATATAAAAATAAATTTATAGAGCTTGCAAGGCAAAGCAAACGAAAACATTACCTAAATAAATTGAATAATAACTTAAATGATCCTAAGCGGCTTTGGACAACTATTGATGAGATTACTGGGAAAACAAAATTTAAAGAGTGTGTCACTTTAAATACAACATCGGGAACAGTATTAAAAAATACTCAACAGATATGCGATGAATTTGTACAATTCTTTACTGACATAGGCGAAAATTTTGCAAGTAATACACAAGCAAATGTACAAAACACTCAGCCTCCAAAAAGAACTTTGAACTCATTTATTTTGGATAAAGTCGAACAATGTGAAGTATACACCACTGTTATGTCCTTAAAAAATCGGAAAAGTCCTGGGTTCGATGGTATTAAAAGCGAGCATTTGAAAATTATAGCCGAGGACATAACAGAACCACTCACTTACCTAATCAACAAATGCTTTGAATCTGGCATATATCCCTCAATTTTAAAAAAAGGTAATATAATACCGATACATAAATCAGGAACAAAAACAGATGTTAACAACTATAGACCAATATCAATAATATCCAGGTTTTTGAAAAAGTTTTATCTACTAGAATGATTCGATACCTCACAAAATTCAAAATTTTAAATGAAAATCAAAATGGATTTACAGAAGGGAAGGCTACATCGGACGCAATAACTAAAATTATTGTAAATCAAATACATCAAAATATTGATAACAGAATCCCTTCAATCTGTATTTTTGTTGATTTAAAGAAAGCTTTCGATACAGTTAATCACAAATTATTATTAGAAGCATTGGAGAGAATTGGTTTCAGAGGAAACGCATACTCACTGATCGAAAATTATTTGTCAAATCGCCCACAATCTGTGCAGATATCAGGATCATTTAGTAAAGAAATGTATATTAAGTGTGGTGTCCCACAAGGAACTGTCTTAGGTCCGCTGTTATTCAATATATATTTAAATGATGTTTTCCAAATTAATTGTGTTGGCAAAATAACTAGTTTTGCAGATGATACTGCAATATTATATGAAGGCACTGACTGGTCTGATCTGAAAAATGTAATTGAAAATGATTTTATCAAAATTATTCGGTGGTTTAACAGTAGAAAATTAAGCATTAACTACTCTAAAACACATTTTTTACCATTTGGATCTTATGCTAGACATCTGCCAAATTACACAAATTTCTCGTTCAACATTAATGATCAAAAAATGCAAATTAATAGAGTGACCAACATAAAATACCTTGGAGTGGTCTTGGATCCTCACTTACGATGGAACATCCATGTTAATTATATTTTAAAGAAAGTTAGATTTGTATCCTACAAAATTAAATACCTTGGGAATATATTGACAGAAAAATATCTTCGAACATTATACCATGCACTGATTGAGCCTCATCTCACATATGGTATATTAGCATGGGGAGCTGCATGTTCCTCACATATCTATAATTTAGATGTTTTTCAAAAAAGTATTCTAAAAATGATATTTAAAAAACCGAAACTTTATCCCACTGAAAAATTATACGCAGATGTTCGAATGTATGATATAAGACAGCTTTATTTCTTACACAGTATCACACACTACCATAAATTTGTAAACACCGACCAAAAAATTAAACATAATCATTATACCAGGTACAAAATTCGTGGCACAGTAGTTCCTCAACCGCATAAATCTATAATGCAGCGATCATATCTCTATTTAGCGCCTAAATTTTATGAAATTATACCTAAAGACTTAAAAGATTTACGTTTCGGGAATTGTTTCAAAAGAAATTTAAAAAAGTGGCTACATTCTATATCTAGGACTGAAATTCATAAACTCATAAATACGAACATCAACTAAATACATAATCTACTGTAGTTATTTTTTGTCATTTTTTGTCATTTGCATTCTACAGTTTCAACTTAAATTATTGGTCCAGGCGATGCCTTCTATTGGGCCTGTTTTGATTTTATATTTATTTACTCATATTGTTTGTTACCTTTGTACATTGAGTAAATAAATATTATTATTAAAAAAAAAATTATTATTATTATTAAAAAAAATATTATTAAGAATAATTGGGCAAGGTGGACGCTAACGATGTAGGCACACCACAACGGAGGCAGATACTTTTTCAAGGTTGTCCATTCTCACCTTGTTCATTGCGTATGTTAAATGAAGTGATTAGACTACGAAATAAACAAATAAATATAAATAAAAAATAGAGTTACACCCAGAGAGAACAAAACAGCATGAGATTGCATTTACCAGGATTCAATCTAAGGTTGAGATGTCAGAATGTGTTGAAAAGTTCCACAAGTAATGCATGGTAAATAATCTAGTTTGTATTCTAGTGTGAGTTGGTACTTATGTTTGGCCTAGTGGAAAATAATCACGCCCCAAACGCTTATAAATGACCCCCACAGACAAAGGTCTGTGCAAAAAATGCGAAAATGGGATATCGTCATTACAATTTGACAGGCACGTAGAAGAAGCACATTTCGATAATAAAATATGACGAAAAGGTTGCACCTCTCCTGGTATATTTTGGGGAAAACGCCCGTACATTTTGTAACGCGTAAAGTGCAAGAATGATTATCTCCTTCATCTCGGCATCTACTAGTAGTATATTTTAACATGCTACTTGTAATATTAGATCATATCAGACATGGCAATTTGGTAGATGAATTCGCTTATTAAACAGTTACAGAAACATAAAACTTATCACCCGCATCAACGTCAGTCCGACTGAAAGCTTGCGAGTGGATGCCGCGTTAAAAACACATTTCAGTTAAGATGGGCGTTTAAATATAGAGAGGGTGTTAATAAGGTACCTTTCCACATTTCAAAGGGTAATCCCTGAAGTGATTGTGGCATAGGTTCGGCAATGCCCAACTTTAAAGACAACCTTTTTACACTTCTTTAGCAAAATACTAATAATTCCTAAGTTCATATTTTTTTAACATGGCCGGCATGATTCAGGTTAGACATCTTACCTGGTCATGGTTATGTAGCTCCGACGGTATATAATAATTGTGGTAGGATAAGGTGTATGTGAATCTGTCCATATGGAGATACGCAAGCGCCAAGCTTCAGTTTCGAATACAGATCTGGAAGTACGTTTTAATGTGCGTGTTAATTTCTGCAGCTTACCTTGTAGCTCCCTTAAAGCTTTTCCACCGATAATCTGATGGTGAATTCATCTCTGAGGGCACTAAAGGTGTCGTCCAGTTTCTGGGAAAGGGCCTGGTTCTCCTCCTCCAGAATCTGTGACAGGACCTGGTTCTCCTCTTTGATGACACAGTTAGTATCGTCCAGTTTCCCTGTGTAAGGGTCTGGTTATTCTGGGCACTGCTGATATCGTCCAGTTTCTGAGAAAGGCCTGGTTCTCCTCCTTCGGCGTCTGCGACAGCCTGGTCCTCTTCCCTCAGCATCTTCGACAGACCCTGGTTCTCCTCCTTGAGAACGCGACTGGCATCGTCCAGTCTTTCTGGGAAAGGGTCTGATGCTCATCCTAGAGGATGAGGCTGGTGTTGTCCAGTTTCTGAGAAAGGGCCTAGTTTTCCTTTTTCAGCATCTGCGGTTATTCTCCTTCAGAATCTTCGTTAGAGCCTGGTTCTCCTCCTTAAAGGCTCAGCTGGTATTGCCCCTGGTAAAGGGCTTGGCTCTCCTACTTGAGGGTGCAGCTGGCACCGTCCAATTTCTGGGAAAGGGCCTGGATCTCCGCCTTTAACATCTGAGGCAGAGCCTGGTTCTCCACCTTCAGAATCTTCGATAGAGCCTGGTTTCCTTCTTGAAGACTAAGCTGGGATCGCCCCTGGTGAAGGGCTTGGCTCTCCTCCTTGAGGGCGCGGCTGGCATCGTCCAGTTTCTCTGGGAAAAGGCCTGGTTCTCATCCTTGCGGACACGGCTGAATTCGTACAGCTTCTCTGGGAAAGGGTTTGGTTCTGCTCTTGGAGGGAGCGGCGGGTCTCGTCTAGTTTCTGGGAAAGGGCCTGATTCTCCTCCTTCAGCTTCTGCGACAGGGCCTGGTTATCCTTCTTCAGCAACTTCGACAGAGCCTGGTTCTCCTCGTTGAGGAATCAGCTGGCATTGCTCCTGGTAAAGGGCTTGGATCTCCTCCTTGAGGGCGCAGCTGGCATCCAGTTTCTCTAGGAAAGGACCTGGTTCTCCTCCTTGAAGACATGGCTGAAATCGTCCAGGTTCTCAGGGAAGGGGTTTTGTTCTCCTCTTGGAGGGAGCGGCGTGAGTCGTCTAGTTTCTGGGAAAGGGCAAGGTTCTCCTCCTTCAGCTTCTGCGACTGGGCCTGGTTATCCTCTTTCAGCTACTTCGACAGAGCCTGGTTCTCCTCGTTGAGTGCACTGCTGGCAACGGCCAGCTTACCTGGGAGTGGGCCTGGTCCTTCTCCTGGAGGGCGCAGTTGGTGTCGTCCAGTTTCTCTGAAAGGATTTGGTTTTCCTCCTTTATCATCTGCGACAGCCTGGTCTTCTTCCCTCAGCATCTTCGACAGAGCCTGGTTCTCCTCCTTGATAACGCGGCTGGCATCGTCCAGTCTCTCTGGCAAAGGGTCTAGTTCTCATCCTAGAGGACGCGGCTGGTGTCGTCCAGTTTCTGAGAAAGAGCCTAGTTTTCCTTCTTCAGCATCTGCGAGAGAGCTTGGTTCTCCTCCTTGAAGGCTCAGCTGGCATTGTCCCTGGTAAAGGGCTTGGCTCTACTACTTGAGGTTGCAGCTGCACAATCCAGTTTCTGTGAAAGGGCCTGGATCTCCGCCTTTAACATCTACGGCAGAGCCTGGCTCTCCTCCTTGAGGTTGCGGCTGGCATGGTCCAGTTTCTCTGGGAAAAGGCCTGGTTCTCCTCCCTGAGAACACGGCTGGCATCGTCCGGTCTCTCTGGGAAAGGGTCTGGTTCTCATCCTAGAGGATGCGGCTGGTGTCGTCCAGTTGCTGTGAAAGGGCCTACAGTCCTCCTTCTTCAGCATCTGCGGCAGAGCCTGGTTCTCCACCTTCAGAATCTTCGATAGAGCCTGGTTTCCTCCTTGAGGACTCAGCTGGGATTGCCCCTGGTAAAGGGCTTGGCTCTCCTCCTTGACGCCGCTTCTGGCATCGTCCAGTTTCTCTTTGAAAAGGCCTGGATCTCCTCCTTGAGGACACGGCTGAATTCGTTCAGCTTCTCTGGGAAAGGGTTTGGTCCTCCTCTTGGAGGGAGCGGCAAGTGTCATCTAGGTTCTCCTCCTTCAGCTTCTGCGACAAGGCCTGGTTCTCCTCCTTCAGCATCTTCGACAGAGTCTGGTTCTCCTCCTTGAGGAATCAGCTGGCGTTGCCGTTGGTAAAGGGCTTGGTTCTCCTCCTTGAGGGCGCAGCAGGCATCGTCCAGTTTCTCTAGGAAAGGGCCTGATTCTCCTCCTTGAGGACACGGCTGACATCGTCCAGCTCCTCATGGAAAGGGTTCTGTTCTGCTCTTGGAGGGAGCGGCGTGAGTCGTCTAGTTTCTGGGAAAGGGCATGGTTCTCCTCCTTCAGCTACTTCGACAGAGCCTGGTTCTCCTCCTTGAGTGCGCGACTTGCAACGGCCAGTTTCTCTGGGAGTGGGCCGGGTTCTTCTCCTGGAGGGCGCGGCTGGTGTCGTCCAGTTTCTGGGAAATGGCTTGGTTCTCCTCGTTCAGCATCTGCGACAGCCTGGTCCTCTTCCCTCAACATCTTCGACAGAGCCTGGTTCTCCTCCTTGAGTGCGCGACTTGCAACGGCCAGTTTCTCTGGGAGTGGGCCGGGTTCTTCTCCTGGAGGGCGCGGCTGGTGTCGTCCAGTTTCTGGGAAATGGCTTGGTTCTCCTCGTTCAGCATCTGCGACAGCCTGGTCCTCTTCCCTCAACATCTTCGACAGAGCCTGGTTCTCCTCCTTGAGTGCGCGACTTGCAACGGCCAGTTTGTCTGGGAGTGGGCCGGGTTCTTCTCCTGGAGGGCGCGGCTGGTGTCGTCCAGTTTCTGGGAAATAGCTTGGTTCTCCTCGTTCAGCATCTGCGACAGCCTGGTCCTCTTCCCTCAACATCTTCGACAGAGCCTGGTTCTCCTCCTTGAGTGCGCGACTTGCAACGGCCAGTTTGTCTGGGAGTGGGCCGGGTTCTTCTCCTGGAGGGCGCGGCTGGTGTCGTCCAGTTTCTGGGAAATGGCTCGGTTCTCGTTGTTCAGCATCTGCGACAGCCTGGTCCTCTTCCCTCAACATCTTCGACAGAGCCTGGTTCTCCTCCTTGAGTGCGCGACTTGCAACGGCCAGTTTGTCTGGGAGTGGGCCGGGTTCTTCTCCTGGAGGGCGCGGCTGGTGTCGTCCAGTTTCTGGGAAATGGCTCGGTTCTCCTTGTTCAGCATCTGCGACAGCCTGGTCCTCTTCCCTCAACATCTTCGACAGAGCCTGGTTCTCCTCCTTGAGTGCGCGACTTGCAACGGCCAGTTTGTCTGGGAGTGGGCCGGGTTCTTCTCCTGGAGGGCGCGGCTGGTGTCGTCCAGTTTCTGGGAAATGGCTCGGTTCTCCTTGTTCAGCATCTGCGACAGCCTGGTCCTCTTCCCTCAACATCTTCGACAGAGCCTGGTTCTCCTCCTTGAGTGCGCGGCTTGCAACGGCCAGTTTCTCTGGGAGTGGGCCGGGTTCTTCTCCGGAGGGCGCGGCTGGTGTCGTCCAGTTTCTGGGAAATGGCTCAGTTCTCCTTGTTCAGCATCTGCGACAGCCTGGTCCTCTTCCCTCAACATTTTCGACAGAGCCTGGTTCTCCTCCTTGAGAACGCAGCTGGCTGTGTCCAGCCTCTCTGAGAAAGGGTCTGGTTCTCTTCCCTCAGCATCTTCGACAGATCCTGGTTCTCCTCCTTGAGAGCACAGCTGGCATCATCATCAAGCTTCTATAGGAAAGGGTCTGGTTCTCATCCTGGAGACAGGACTCGGTTATACTGCCTCAATGTATATGACAGGGTCGAGTTCTCTTTCCACGACTGTCTATGTAGTCTCGGAGACGGTCCATTAGCCTCGACTTTGATCTTGACGTCTCGATATCAAATTCCTCTAGCTCAGTTTTCACGTCACACAGCTTTTGCACACACATGACGAAAATGAAGCCGAAAATAAACGTTCAAGGCCACTCAAAACAGTCACAGTCACTCTAGATACGCGCATACTTCGGTATATAAAAGTATTTAATTCTCTGAAAACGGTTAAAGTCACTCCACGTAATTTCTCTAATGCCTCATCTGAACCACTGTAATGGAAACACGATTTTTACTGTTTAAAGTCTGATTTGTTATTTTTACACTAATCTATAGGATCGCTTGTAACTAATTTATTACAAATTTATGCTTATGTCGATTGGACTATTCCATGTTGACTTTTCGGTTGCTGTCCCTCTGGGCGGGTATTTATGTACGCATTGACGACTCTTGAAGCGTCCCACGTTTTTTAGATAGAGCTGCATTCTGTTTCGAAGCTGGTAGATTGTGATCGCCTTCCCGTCGAATATTCCGCGCGAGTCTGGTTGCCTAAGCGTGGACGTTGCGAGGACGCCACATGGATACCCCCAAAGCTCTAGTTATCGAGGGCTCTACAGTAAGGTCCCTCAGCTACACTTTCAATGTAAATCGATAAAGTTTTGCTAATCAATATGAATTCTAGAGAATTATCTTAACTGCTCGACCTTAAGCACCGCACATAAGGCGCGGACGATATTTCTGGATATCCCCTGGTAGTTTGCCGTTTGGTCTTTGGAGAGGACGACAACAACTGTACAACTTTTAGTAGCGTGTCAAGACCATAAATGCCAATTACAGGAAAGTTATAAACACGATCTTTGTCCGTACTTTGGGGTCGTAAATGTTAGGAGTCGTACGGGAGGTGCTGAAATACACCATGAAATATGGATATAATCAAATTTAATATTAACCATAATGATCGTACAAACTTGCAAATTAGTTTTATTTACGATGGACATTACTTTCGTTGCATCCGTCTCGGCGTTATATTTATAGATTAAGAAAGGCTAATGATTTTTTTGGGAAGTGCGTTTACTTATGCGCTACCGTAAAAAAGCCCACGCAAATTTCTGGGAATGTGCATATTCGGATTTCAACAAAAAATATAAAGTGTTTAAAGTTGGAAATTGATAGTTGCGTATTATTTTATAAACAGTTCAAAACGAATTGAGATAAATTATAATTTAAAAAACTTAACAAACACGCTTTAATGGCAAATCGAAATAAGAAGTAGAATATAATTTCCAACTATAGTAGAGTTTGTGTTACTGCAATAGAAAGTTGAACAATCAAGTATGACTAATAAGTTTCTGATAAGATCAATATAAAGATTAAGATATTAACATAAAAGATCAATTATAGCGAAAAAGCTTGGGGTGCCCGGTGAATTGGAGTTGTTATTTCTTACCCTAATACCTTAATATTGATCTTATTTCAAATTAATTTGTGATTCTTGGTAGCAAAATAAGGTGTGTCAACACTGTGGAGGAACCACTTATTGGATTTGGTGAATTTGAATTTTATTTTTTTTTTCCAAATCTAAAATTGATTTTTTTCTATTTTGTTTTCAAATTTGAGAATTACTTCAAATTTCGACTATTCATTTTTTTTCCAAAATTTAAAGTTCTAAAATTATTTTCCAAATTTCAGAATTTTCCGATTATCTTCCAACTTTTTAAACCCATCCTTTCGCAAATTTAAAAATTTAAATTTTTCAAAAATTTCAAAATTCGTTTTTTTTTATTCTGATTCCAAAAATGTATAATACGTCATACATTGATACTGCCAAACCTTAGTTATTAAACAGTCATATGTTTCGCATACTTGATCTATTCCATAATAGTTTTTATTTCTTCTTGACCTTACTTGAGTTGGAACTTCAAAATAAATTTGCATGTTACCATTATCACTTATTCTCCTCCTATAAATCGAGGTTTCTTCTTTCAACTTCCAACACCAACTTTGTTTCTTCGTATGGACTCTGTATTGGAATTTTGTACATTCAGATGTAGCTAAATTCAGTGATGTACTCAGTTAGCCATCATTTTGTTGTAGAACGAAAATTACGGGGAAACAAGAAGGAATGGTGAAACCTGAACACAAAATAAAATTTTATTGATGGTAACAACAATAATGCTTTTGTAAGCAAAGACTGACCCTTCCCTATTCATTGCTCCCTGCTTGGCTTCTTTTCCTTCTTGTCAGTCTTACAAGCTCTGTTATTACGTTTCGTTGCAGTTCAGGCAATTTATAAACTCAAAACTGGATTTTCATGACAAATATCTTCTAACTTTCTTTTCATACCATCCCTGTGTTTCTTCTGGGCAACTGCGTTTTGAACCTTCCTGTTTAAAGACTGTTTTGCGGTTTTTATTTCCTCGCGCAACTTAATGATCTGTTTATCAACTTCAGCACGGCTTGGCACAGAAAATCTCAGAATACAAAGCATTCAGATTTTTTTCGAGTAGAGCAATCTTATTTTTCATAGCTTCCTGAGAAGGTTTTGCTCTCTGTTTATCTGTATTTTCATTAATTTCGCATTGCTGTTCATTACCGGGTTTTATTTTATCTTCTTTCTCTTTTTTAATATTTTAGCTGACTGTATAATTTGTGCTTTTTCTGCAGGTTTACAGGTTGCCTAAAAATAAAAACTTTCTGTGGTTTCTGCTAAAGATTCTCTTATTAAGCTACATAAATACAAAGTATGGCGATATATATGGTAAATAGAAAGTCCTATGGCTTTAAATCTAATATGTTTAAACGAGCAATTCGTTTCGGTCACAAAATACAGGGTGTTAGTTTTCTGTATATATGTATAAAAAATATAAATATTACCTCTATACTTTGAGGTAGGCCATAATATTTTCTAATCAGTAAAGAGAAACTTTTTGGCTATTTCTAATATTTCTAGTACTCATAGGTACCGAAAATGATTTCGTCACTCAGAAAAAAAATTTAGTAGATTGGATTTATTCTTAGTCGCTGCTTGCAATTCTTCTTCGATTCTCTTAGATACAATAATATCTAGTTCCTTGTCGGATTTTGCTTGTAATTTGTAATTTCGCCACTCTTCGTTAACTAACTTTTGTACATTTTGTATTTTCGTACTTGTAAGAGATTTTTTTAGAACTTTCAATCAATTTTTCGTATAACTTGGATTTGTCTATGTGAAACGACACCTTATTTAAACATTAAACTTTGTATAATGGAATCAATGGTGACACAAATGTTAACTTGCTTTAGTATGCTTACAATACGTCTACTCGCTATAGTATTCAAACGAAACAATACACTGATAGAGGAAATTTAGACAAGTGAACACCGCGCGGTAATTCCCCTACTCGGTTCTAAAGCGAGTAGGGGAATTACCGCGCGCTGTTCACTAAACGTATGCATTATTTGCGGGAATCCCCGAAAATGCGTTTCGTTTTCAAGCAAAGACAATGTGAGGGTTGCCATTCGTGTCATGTCTACTGAGGTAAACAGCTGATCAGGAAGTGACATTTTTGTATTAGTCAGTAACGCTGGCAATGACGAATCTGGCACGAATCTATTAAAACTTACATATAGCGTTTTCTTTGTATGCAAACGAACCTTTAAATAAAATACTTGACAGCAAGTACGAATGATATGAGGTTATCTGTCGATTTTTTAATGTACCAGATACGTCACCCTCGTCCATCGTTCCGAAAACGCCAAAAGCCACCCAAAAATCCACCCAGAACTGTTACCGGTTAATTATTATGCAATCTTCGACTAAAATAACTGGCCAACCACCGTACATAAAAATTGTCGACCGCATGCCTGTACTGGCTCATTTTTCATTTTCTCGTATAGGCAAAGGTTAAACTTTACACCTCGCGCGGCTAATGAATCTCATTAGAGACGTTCACGGCAACGCGGGTCATCCGAAGGAAGCCACGATTTCAAGCCGGGCGGGCCCAAATTGATTTTAGAATGATTGATGTTGAAAACATCCATCTATCAGCACAGCACCGTATTGGCGAAGTGCAACAGTTATTCATTATGTATTTGGATGGATGTGTTATTACTTTGGCGAGGTCGGCTGTAGTACGTTTGAATCGGTCATTTCAAAAACCTCACACGTCACACAATTTTCAGGAGACAATAAAAACATGTCATTGACATTATGACCGTTGTTATTTATTATAGAGGGTGTTAGGTGAATGTTCGTAACTTTAAGAGGTAATTCCTTGCATTAGTTTAAGCAAAAAACTTCATTATAACTTATGTCCGAAAATCAATCGTTTTTGGAGGAAAGTGAGTCGTAAATAATGAAATTTTCTCAAACATTTGGCAACGCTGCAACGCAAACTCGACACGAGCGCACGACGACGGTAACTGATTCATCGAATTGTTTACGTTTGTATGAAATTTTTGTTGAAAATATGCCTTGAGTTATTGAATACTTTTACGCAATTTTTTGTGGCTAATATTTTTTAATTAATAGCGCTTTCAGTACAGTACAATTACTGACAGAACTTAGCGGTACGATGAACACCACCTCAGTCACATGTTTGAAACGATGTGATGCACGAAAAAAGAAAAAAACAACATCCGTAAATCTCATAAAGTTACAGTTAAATATATTAGTAATCACAACAACACGCGATGATACATGCAGTGCAGGCAGATTGCGACGTTGCCAGTTGTGTGAAGGATTTTGTTTGTCTGTTTTTCCTCGGAAAATTGTATTTAAGAAGCAAGAAAATTATTTTGTTAGACACAGTTAATTAATAAATAGATGTATTGATACTTTTTACGCTATTAGGCATACGAATTTAAATTATTAAGGTGAAAATTAATCTATACTAAGTGACATATAAATCTGACCACCCAGTTTAAATGGTTTTGTTTTAATAAAATTTTGTATAAGTACTTAATGAAGCATAATAAGTAAATGAGCAGCGATAGCAGCAAATACCATGGTTCCACTATTGCTCAAATCAGATAAAAACTGGAATCTCATTGAGTCTTTCATTACTAACATAATGAAACAGAAAGAAACAGATGGAAGGGGAGAATAGGACACTGACACAACTTCCCTAGATGGCTAAAATGGAATAAGCAGAATCGATTGTAGCTGAAGCCACAATAAAGGCGGCACAATCCATCTATGATGGATAAAGCCGCAAGGCAGTACCGTAGATGGAACACGGTCTAGAAAAAAAGATGAGGTTTTAGTGAGTGCGAGCCTCACACTGTAGCGATGCATTGTCGAGTTCCCCAGCCGGCAATGCGCCGTTGCGTGCGGTAGGTACATTTCCTTCTCTCTAAACAAAAAAAAAAACAAGTAAATGATAAAAATTTCAAAATGATTGCACTGCTTTAAAGCCCTTTGACCTTTAATAATGTGTGGATGCACCCTGATGTGCTACGCATTCTCCAACGCGCCTAGGCATGCTTCTGATCAGGTGGTCAATGTCCTCCTGTGGTATCTCATTCCAGGCAACCACCAACTCCTCTCGAAGTGCTTCTAGAGTCTGAGGAGGACGTTGCAAATTGAGCAATCTCCTACCCATCATATCCCACACGTGCTCAATTGGGGATAAGTCGGGAGATCTTGATGGCCATGGTAACAATGTGACATCATTATGTTGAAAGAAATCTATTGTGACTCTTGCAACATGTGGTCGGGCATTATCTTGTTGGAAAGTTGGATCTGCCAGGGTGCCAAGATAGGGTAAAAGATGGGGTTCTAGAACTTCGTGGATATAACGCTGCGCGTTCTCGTTACCTCTGATGAAGATTAAAGGTGACCTGGAACCATAAGCTATATCACCCCAAACCATAACTCCAACAGTGTGATGAACATGTCTTTCAACAAAAAACTGTGGATTCCTCCTTTCACCACGTCGCCTTCTAACCCTGGCACGACCATCGTGCATGCCTAAACAAAATCGAGACTCGTCACTAAAGACAATACTGTTCCATTCCTGATCCCAGAGTGACCGTTGTCTGCACCACTCAAGACGATTACGTCGGTGTTCTCAAGTTAAAGGGAGGACCCAGTGTGGCCGGTATGAAAACAAGCCAAAACTTCTCATTCGTCGGTAAACACTTCGCATGCCAATAGGTCTTCCGTGTTCTGCAAACCATTCATTTGCAATGGACCTGGTAGTGGAGAAACGGTCCCTTAAGGCCAATAATCTTAGGCGGCGATCTTCACGGTCTGTTGTTCTACGGCGGCGTCCAGTGCCCCTTGCCCTTTGCGTACGGCCTTCTCGAAGCCATGCCTGACAACACCTAACCACAGTGTCTACACTTCTTTGCACTCTAACTGCAATTGCCCGAAAAGACAGTCCAGCTTCCCGAAGTCCCACTATACGGCCCCTATCAAACTCACTAAGTTGACGAAATCGTACAGGTCTCCGTACTCTAGGCATCGTAACCGATCGTAAAGGATGTCAAGAACCAAAATCCGCCAACGTTGATTCTTTACTGCGGCTGAAATATTCATTTTTAGAGCGTTAGTGAATTTAAAAAAAGCAGTATAAAAACCGGAATGTCCAACTGATAAGGCTGAAAAATTTTTCACTTGTTATTTACAGTAAGATAAATACATTAACCAACTTTTATTAAAATAGAACCATTTAAACTGGGTGTTCGGATTTATATGTCACTTAGTATATTTCATGACTAAAAAGAAATAAGTTCAGCATTTTTTGCTCCGAAACAGTTGATTTTCGGACATAGGTTATAATGAACTTTTTTGCTTAGAATAATGCAAGGAATCACCCTGTATACACGGCTGATATCTTCAGATCTATACAATACTCACACAATCAATCTTATGCTGATGACACGCAGCTCCTGTTTCATTTTGAATCATTTTTTTTTTGGAACAGGAAAATAAGTACCTATGTGTTATAATTGTAAACAACGCAATTTGAAACTAAATGCTGTGATTTTCCTTTCTGATCACAAACGAGCAGTGGTCTGACCCTCTTCATGACTGAACAGCAACTTCATTCGTATATCTCGATTTCAAAATTATTCGCGATTACACTACTTCCTCGGCAGTTTTGCCATAGGAAGTATTAAAAAGACAACAATGAAATCTGTCTCCTTAACTTAGATTGTGACTTCAGACGCACTGTGGTCTATCTTGATTGGACCTTGACCTACTTTATCTATTACAAACAGAAATATTACTGCATATACCTTTACCCTTCAAGCTCACGTACTCTGTTCACCATGGGACAAATTTTTATAGACGTAAGATGATGACCGATTTAATTCCCTTCAAAATTGTAATTATTACTTTTTTACAAAATTTTTAACAAGCGCCTTAATCAAAATGACGCCAATAATCTGAGGAAGCTACCAAAAATTTTACTGTCGGCCATATTGCATGATTCTCTATATTTCCTGGCCTACCTTCCAGTCGAACCGGGTGGATGTGATTTACATTCAAATTTTTACGCAAATACCGTGGAAAGCTCCCAAGCGGTCACCACAAGTGGTCTACCATTAGTTTACATAAGTTTCACTCACCCATCGGGGTCTCACTGGATGATTGCTTTCGTTGTTGTTAATGTGTTAGCCACCTAGGCGATCGATTTAATTTAACGATCATTGAACAGTCATTAAAAATAATGAAATTCACTGTTCGACAAACAGGAGAACGCTTGTTCGTTGCAGTGTATGCAGCAGTAGGTCGTCTCTTAGAGTGTGAATTATGCGGAAATCGGAGGTTCGCTAACAGACAAGATTGAAAATTGCTTCAAAATTAACCAAGCTTGAAATACTCATCGGACTCTTGTAGGGGAAGTCTTGGACTTGTATGTTTGGGTACCTCAAAAATAATAATCTGAAAATGCTTTTCCCGGCATCAAATCTCTTATTGTAGGTTCGTACAGTACAGTAATAATAATAATAGTAATATATTTATTGTCCAACAGATACATCCATTTAAAGAACAATGTAATTGAATAGAATTTGACGTTACAGTATTTTTAACTACAATCATAGCTCGCCCAGTTTCTGAAAAAAAATTAATGAAAAAAAAAATGAATAGTCACACCTACTCACCAGACGTCTTAAATGTTATAAATTGAATAATAGTAGTCGCTGGATACTGCTAATATATCTTTGATTTCATCATCCCATCACAAATGAATACTTGAATATCCTATCAAGTAACGGATTTCTGTCCTATATAAACCTACCTACAAGGTCCATCAGTGGCACATGTATAGATCACTGCTTTGTGAAAGACCTATCCAACAAAATTACTTGTATACCAATAATCCTAGAAAGCGATATTACTGACCACTTCTGCACTATTTTACTGATATCTTCAAATGAAAAACATTCTAACATCCCTACCGTTAGTAACAACCAGGAAAATTACAAATTTTTTGTCGACAATTCAAAACTAATATCAAATGTCAAACAAGAATCCTGGGAACAATTATACTCTATAAATAATATAGACAAAGCAACGGGACTGTTCATAGAGAAAATAAAAAAACTAATAGATATTAGTACCAATAAAGTAATAATTAGTCACAAAGAGAAAAGCAGAAATGCCTGGATTACCAAAGGATTAATAACATCGGCAATACAAAAAGAAAGACTATATAATGTAATGAAACTAACGCCAACTACAGAGAATACCGACTGTTACAACCAATATAAAAATAAATTTATAGAGCTTGCAAGGCAAACCAAACGAAAACATTACCTAAATAAATTGAATAATAACTTAAATGATCCTAAGCGGCTTTGGACAACTATTGATGAGATTACTGGGAAAACAAAATTTAAAGAGTGTGTCACTGAGTTAAATACATCATCGGGAACAGTATTAAAAAATACTCAACAGATATGCGATGAATTTGTACAATTCTTTACTGACATAGGCGAAAATTTAGCAAGTAATATACAAGCAAATGTACAAAATACTCAGCCTCCAAAAAGAACTTTGAACTCATTTATTTTGGATAAAGTCGAACAATATGAAGTATACACCACTGTTATGTCCTTAAAAAATCGGAAAAGTCCTGGGTTCGATGGTATTAAAAGCGAGCATTTGAAAATTATAGCCGAGGACATAACAGAACCACTCACTTACCTAATCAACAAATGCTTTGAATCTGGCATATATCCCTCAATTTTAAAAAAAGGTAATATAATACCGATACATAAATCAGGAACAAAAACAGATGTTAACAACTATAGACCAATATCAATAATATCCAGTGTAGCAAAGGTTTTTGAAAAAGTTTTATCTACTAGAATGATTCGATACCTCACAAAATTCAAAATTTTAAGTGAAAATCAATATGGATTTACGGAAGGGAAGGCTATATCGGACGCAATAACTAAAATTGTAAATCAAATATATCAAAATATTGATAACAGAATCCCTTCAATCTGCATTTTTGTTGATTTAAAGAAAGCTTTCGACACAGTTAATCACAAATTATTATTAGAAGCATTGGAGAGAATTGGTTTCAGAGGAAACGCGTACTCACTGATCGACAGTTATTTGTCAAATCGCCCACAATCTGTGCAGATATCAGGACCATTTAGTAAAGAAATGTATATTAAGCGTGGTGTCCCACAAGGAACTGTCTTAGGTCCGCTGTTATTCAATATATATTTAAATGATATTTTCCAAATTAATTGTGTTGGCAAAATAACTAGTTTTGCAGATGATACTGCAATATTATATGAAGGCACTGACTGGTCTGATCTGAAAAATGTAATTGAAAATGATTTTATCAAAATTATTCGGTGGTTTAACAGTAGAAAATTAAGCATTAACTACTCTAAAACACATTTTTTACCATTTGGATCTTATGCTAGACATCTGCCAAATTACACAAATTTCTCCTTCAATATTAATGATCAAAAAATGCAAATTAATAGAGTGCCCAACATAAAATACCTTGGAGTGGTCTTGGATCCTCACTTACGATGGGACATCCATGTCAATTATATTTTAAAGAAAGTTTGATTTGTATCCTACAAAATTAAATACCTTGGGCATATATTGACAGAAAAATATCTTCAAACATTATACCATGCACTGATTGAGCCTCATCTCACATATTATGGTATATTAGCATGGGGAGCTGCATGTTCCTCACATATCTATAATTTAGATGTTTTTCAAAAAAGTATTCTAAAAATGATATTTAAAAAACCGAAACTTTATACCACTGAAAAATTATATGCAGATGTTCGAATGTATGATATAAGACAGCTTTATTTCTTATACAGTATCACTCACTACCATAAATTTGTAAACACCGACCAAAAAATTAAACATAATCATTATACCAGATACAAAATTCGTGGCACAGTAGTTCCTCAACCGCATAAATCTATAATGCAGCGATCATATCTCTATTTAGCGCCTAAGTTTTATGAAATTATACCTAAAGACTTAAAAGATTTACGTTTCGGAAATTGTTTCAAAAGGAATTTAAAAAAGTGGCTACATTCTATATCTAGGACTGAAATTCATAAACTCATAAATACGAACATCAACTAAATACATAATCTACTGTAGCTAATTTTTGTTCTTTTTTGTCATTTGCATTCTACAGTTTCAATTTAAATTATTGGTCCATGTACAGGCGATGCCTTCTATTGGGCCTGTTTTGATTTTATATTTATTTACTCATATTGTTTGTTATCTTTGTACATTGAGTAAATAAATATTATTATTATTATTATTATCATGATGAATGTGACAATTATCAGCTATGGTGTTAAAGCTGGAGCACATAAAGTACACGGGTGACTTAATCATAACATTAGAATTTGGTGTTTTTAAGTAAAAAGCGAGAAATCTTTAGGAAATGCGGAACGGTACATGAAAATCAATTTTAGCTAATAAAGCTGAAGAATCAACATCACTGTGTACGAGTTTGTAAAGGAATTTTAAGCTATTACTCTCAGGTGAAGAGGACGCATTTCAAATCTGAGCAACGTCGCTGATTGGGGAGTCCCACGATTGGGATGAACACCATCTAATTTAAAAGTCAAGTATTTGAGAAATCTCCTATGTACACTTTCAATTTCATTAGTATAGATTTGGTAATATGGATGCCATACACTAGATGCATATTCCAGCTTAGAATACACCAAGGTGCAATATAAAGCCTTCAGTGCCGTTTCACTACTAACCGATTTAGAGTTTCTTATAAAATAACCGAGACTCTTTATAACGGATGATACTATTGTACTAATATCGCCTGTAAATTCTAATTTAACATCAAACAACACACCTAGATCTCTTACTTCCGAACAATGCAACAAACTGACACCTTCCAGTGTGTAATCAAATATTCGTTTTCCTGGTAAAAGAACAGGTTTTGCATTTGCTAACATTAAAAAATAATTTATTAGTTACCATTCAAATATATGATTCAGGTCAGCTTGCAAGTTTAGACAGTCATCAATGCTGTTAAAGAAAAGGACAGGTTAAGAAGTTAGGGAGGTCATTGATAAAATAAAGGAAGCGAAGAGGGCCTAGATTTGATCCCTGCGGTACACCGGATGAGGCCGAGTAAGGTGAAGATTTGAAACCATTGTAAGAAACGTACTGATTTCTATCATGCAAATAGGAAGAAATGAAATCTAATAAATGATTGCCAAAACCAAAATGCTGAAGTTTAACTATGATTCTTTGGTGACTAATCTTATCGAAGGCCATCCATCTGACCTCTATTATCTAAGACCGCTGCAATTTCCTGGGTGATTTCAGTTAAGTTAGAAACAGTAGGGCGATTGCGCATAAATCCATGTTGCGTCTCAGATATCAGATGCGAGGTGAAAGGATACAGATGTCTCAAATGCCTTACCAAAATTATCCAATATGGATATAACTCGGTACAGTACATACACGTCTTTCTTCAGCAAGACAATGCACGTCCCTATATTGCTCGTCGAACTACGGACTTTCTTCAAGAAGCAGGCGTTAACGTTTTGCCGAGGCCACCCTGTTCACCTGATTTAAATCTCATCGTAAAAAATGCTACGACGTAATTAGATTAGTGGTGCGACTCCATATTAAAACAAAATAGTGGAATCAAACATTTCTTTTTCTCTTCTACCGCTACGCCAACGGGCTTTGCTCCTCCAACCCAACAGACTCGAACTTGGTTCAACCAAAAGTGGCCGATACGATCGCTCCTTTGTCCCCCACGTTATACAGACCTTAGGCTGTTTAAAAATCCGATTAACAAAGTTCCTGTTAGCTTTCCGTAGCAGCCGCGTTGCCCTGGTTCTTAGGCCTGCGTGGCTGCTTCGGTTTAAAAAAATTGATTTCTACCTTATAGTGGCGCCTATGAGCGACCATCACGAACAGTGGCAGGTATTTCTCGCTACAAACGATCATTCCCAGCGCGCTCGATAATATCTCTGATAAATTAGATTTAAGTGGTGTCGTATAATTGTAGATTTGATAAGTCGCTGGTTACTGTCTACCGCTGTTCAGGGTTTCGTTTTAGCCCACGTGGGCGTGAGGCACCAGATGCCAAACATTAGCGTGCCTTACAAGGGGCTTCGTGTTTTATCTCGTTTCTTAATACTCATAAAATAGCCCAGGGAATGTGGAGATTGTTGATAACCAAATTTTATAGTTTGTTTGGTAATATCTCTTCAATTCAACATTTTACGGGAGATTCAAGCGTAAACGTATAAAGATTGCCAGCCGATTTTGTAATGAAGCTACAAAAAAGAGTTACATTTTTGAACAGCTTGCTGATCTTTGAAGTACATTAAGAGGGCGCTCTCTACTGTACCTGTAGTGTATTAAAATGACCGAAAAAATTTTCTTAGTGCAATTTTTTGCTTTTTGAATAAAGAAACTGATTCTTCACACTTTTCAACATAAAAAAGCTCTCTTGTGTATTTTCGTTATAGTTAGCCGTTTTTGAGATATTTCGATTTTTAAGGTTCGATGCATTTTTAATTATTTATGATAAAATAACGTTAAAGTCAGTATCTCGATAATTCTTAGAAGTAGGCTGTGCCTGCAAATATTTTTGAAATTGAAAGCAGAATAAGGTTAAACGTCAATTAGTTGAGTTTTGTTGTCTGTTGAAACCTGAAACGTTTTTTTGCAATTGTGAATGCACGAAATTTAGTTTCTTTTACCTGTTTTTTTTTTGTAAGTTTTATAAAAATGCCATTTTTATTCTCCAATCAAGAGTTAGCGGATATTCATTTTGTGTATGGCTTTGTAAATGGAAACGCAGCAGAAGCAGCCAGAGAATACGCACGAAGATTTCCAAACAGACGACATCCAACTCGCTCAGTATTTGTAAGAGTGCATCGCCAAATAATTGAAAATGGTTTTGGAAATCTCCAAAGGGATCAAAACATAAATGTTCATCAGTGCAGATTTACCTGTATGATTCTGCGTGAGTTTGATAGAGATCCGACCACAAGTGTTAGGAGAGTTTCTGGTGCCTTGAAAATTTCAGCAAGCCATGTTCACCGTGTTCTTAGAAATAACCATAGACGTCCTTACCATTTGCAACCTGTGCAAGGACTACAGCCAGGGGACGGAGAACGAAGAATCACATTTTGTCAGTGTATCCTTGATAGAACTGATAATAATAGGGAGTTTTTAAATAACGTTTTATGGACCAATGAGTCATGCTTCACTAGACGTGGAGTGGTAAACTTTCATAATCAACATATTTGGTCGGATGAAAATCCGCATTCAGTTCGGGAAATAAATTTTCAGCATGAATTTAGTGTGAACGTGTGGATTGGTATCTAGCGTAATCGACTATTTGAACCCTACCTTTTGCCTGCAAGGTTAAATGTTGCGACCTTCTTGGAATTTTTAAAGGCTGAACATGCAAATATGTGGGATGATGTTATGTTGGATTTAAGAAGATTGGCCTGGTTCCAGCTTGATGGTTGTCCAGCTCATTATTCGAGAGTAGTTAGAAACTGGCTGGACGAAAATTATCCAGAAAGATAGATCGGCCGTGGAGGACCAGTCGCCTGGCCTCCACGATCCCCTGACCTAAATCCATTAGATTTCTTTGTGTGGGGATTTCTAAGAGAAAAAGTGTACCAGACAACGTAACCACAAGAGATATGCAAATAGACAGAATCAGGAATGCATGTGATGAAATAAGGCCTTATTTGAAGAGTGCTATACCACGTTCGATCATTCGTAGATGTGAATTGTGTATTGAACAACTGGGTTTACATTTCGAGCAACTACTCTAGATTTTGTATGTTTGTCCTAACTATCCAATAGCATTTTAGTTGTAAATAATTAATTTAATTTGTTAAAAATAATATTGTAAAATTAAACAAATTAATATTGTTTTTTTGTGTTTATTTGGAGTTAAGAATTATTGCTGTGTTCAAAAACACAATCTAAACGATCATCTTAATTACTTGTAATGCCCAAATCGAAAATGTAAAAAAAATATTATTTTCCCATAAATAATTAAAAATGCATCGAACCTTAAAAATCGAAATATCTCAAAAACGGCTAACTATAGCGAAAACTCACAGGAGAGCTTTTTTATGTTGAAAATTGCGAAGAATCAGTTTTTTTATTCAAAAAGCAAAAAATTGCACCAAGAAAAAATTTTCGGTCATTTTAATACCCTACAGGTACAGTAGAGAGCGGCTATAGTAAAACCATGCCCGTGGTTCCTTTTCTCGTACCAAAAAACCCTTGTATACCAATTTTCACTGTTATACATCAAATGTTGTTCGAAATATTTAGAAAAAAAACTATTTTAGAAAGTAATTTTAAACACCCTGTATTTCGGAAGCCACGCATTTTTCGACCCATGTTTATATAGACTTTATGCGTTAATTTTAAAAGTTCTATTGAATCTTAAAGTTATGCAACAATAAATTGAAACATCCTGTATATACAGGGTGACTTTGAAGTTGAGTCAATAATTTTCAGATAATGATTGTAGAAGGAAGATAAACCAAAATATCTGTGTAAAAATAAAAAAAAAATTTACCTTGTTTTATAAAGCATCCTCCCGACAAGTATTTCAGTGCGGACCTGTATTTGATCGTGAGGTCTTGGAGCACCGGCGTGCCGTCCATATATGAGGTCTTAAGTCAAATGATTCACGAACCCGTTGTACTACATCAACAAAGGCACGAGGGGTTGGTTGCGATTGGGAAACCGATCCGCATAAACATGTGCCATTTTTTTATTTCGTTTGAGCCACGCAACAGACACCACTATTCACTACCGACTGACACTGACTGTATACAACTGAATGAAATAATTGTAAAAACATCGTTCCAAATTCTTTCGCTTTTTTGTTTCCGATGCGATGAACCGATAAGGCGGATTATATCCGTTGTCGCCAAACACGAGCACATAATATTATTATTGAGACAGGGCAGTACTCAAACTTCCAAAGGGCTATAACTTTGTTACTTTAATTTTACCAGAAAAATGGTAAAGGAAAAAACATTTCTTTTGATCAGATCTACTCACTGTTAAAATAAATGACTCAACTTCGAAGTCACCCTGTATATACTTTACAGGAACCATGAGAGAAACAATTACTTTCAAGAGTCTGCATTTAACTGGTTGTGACTTCATTGAATGGCAATTGTAATAGCATTTTTTTCAAATTCGGCAGCGGAAAAAATAGATGACAAAAATATAGTGAGACCCCTCAGTACACACCAACTTTTTTGATATGGTTTTATCGTTTTTGCGTGTTTTCTATAACATTTGCCCAGTGATTGCCAACTCTGATTTCAGATTCATGTTCAGCGGGTACAAAAATGGATAGTGGGATCCAGTAGACAGTACTTTTTTGTGGGCTATAACAATATCGCGAACATTCACCATTACTCTTAATACTTACATTTTTGGTGAATGTGGTACTTATACTGAAGTTCTATGCAGGAATTACCTTCACTTGCTAACATTGCGGTTGTTTAGTAATACTTCATGATCGGTACGGGTATTACGTATCTGCGAAAGTGACATTAGGTCGTATTTATTGACATAACGCGGGTTTTTCTACAAGATATTAACTAAGCACTAGCTGATAGACACCTGTGAACTCGTTTTGTAGTTGTACGTGTTGCCTAAACGTCATTTTATTTCAGCTATCAATGTTTGGCTCTGATGTGATGTCACATCTGCACCCTGGATTTCATCTTGCTAACTTGGTCTATACATAAAATACATAGGGGGTATATCGAAAACGAAATATACCATCTGACATAAAATGTCAGTGTTAGTATTCAGCTAGCCAGACGTCAAGGGATGATTCATGGATAATTCTAAGCTTATATAAAAGTATATCGGATGATGCTTGGTTTTTTGGTTTACAAGACATCGGGTATAAACATTTTTGGAATACTGAAAATCTCTATAATTCTACAGCTGTTTCATTGACGTTTTTTGAACCCTTACCGGCAACCGATCGAGAACTGGCAACCACGTTTTTATATACCTTAGATAGATAGATAGATAGATAGATAGATAGTTTATTGTCCTATTAGATCATGTTACATGATATAAGACTTGTCAATATGAATTTGAGGGTCATATATGCGTTTGAGCAAATATGCCGGAAAAATACTTATAAATATAAAATAAATAAGGACATTTCAATTACAAAAAAGTGAACATTTTATTAAATCACAATATAACAGCGCAATAATCGAAATGTGTTCAATCTGTAACCGGAAAAATATGCAGGGTGTTTCAGTTTATTGTTGCATAACTTTAAGATTCGATAGAACTTTTAAAATTAATGCTTAAAGTCTATATAAACATCGGTCGAAAAATGCGTAAAATATTTCGAACAATATCTGATGTATAACAGTGGTATACAAGGGTTTTTTGGTACGACAAAACGAACCATGGGTATAGTTTTACTATAGCCGCTAGAGGGCGCTCTCTACTGTACCTGTAGTGTATTAAAATGACCAAAATTTTTTTTTAGTGCAATTTTTTTCTTTTTGAATAAAGAAACTGATTCTTCGCACTTTTCAACATAAAAAAGCTCTCTTGTGAATTTTCGTTATAGTTAGCCGTTTTTGAGATATTTCGATTTTTAGGGTTCGATGCATTTTTAATTATTCATGATAAAATAACGTTAAAAAGTCAGTATCTCGATGATTTTTAGAAGTAGGCTGTGCCTGCAAATATTTTTGAAATCGAAAGCAGAATAAGGTTAAACGTCAATTAGTTGACAGTTAGTTTTGTTGTCTGTTGAAACCTGAAACGTTTTTTTCCAATTGTGAATGCACGAAATTTAATTTCTTTTACCTGTTTTTTTTTGTAAGTTTTATAAAAATGCCATTTTTATTCTCCAATCAAGAGTTAGCGGATATTCATTTTGTGTATGGCTTTGTAAATGGAAACGCAGCAGAAGCAGCCAGAGAATACGCACGAAGATTTCCAAACAGACGACATCCAACTCGCTGAGTATTTGTAAGAGTGCATCGCCAAATAATCGAAAGTGGTTTTGGAAATCTCCAAAGGGATCAAAACATAAATGTTCGTCAGCGCAGATTTACCCGTATGATTCTGCGTGAGTTTGATAGAGATCCGACCACAAGTGTTAGGAGAGTTTCTGGTGCCTTGAGAATTTCAGCAAGCCATGTTCACCGTGTTCTTAGAAATGACCATAGACGTCCTTACCATTTGCAACCTGTGCAAGGACTACAGCCAGGGGACGGAGAACGAAGAATCATATTTTGTCAGTGGATTCTTGATAGAACTGATAATAATAGGGAGTTTTTAAGTAACGTTTTATGGACCGATGAGTCACTACAGGTACAGTAGAGAGCGCCCTCTAGCGGCTACAGTAAAACTATGCCCATGGTTCGTTTTGTCGTACAAAAAAACCCTTGTATACCAATTTTCACTGTTATACATCAAATATTGTTCGAAATATTTAAAAAAAAGCCGATAAGAATCATTGAAGCTGATATAAAAAAAGGTAGGAGTATCTGTTACAAATACACATCGAGCAGTGAGGACAAATGGTTGAAAGGTTAAAAAGAAATCATCCATACTTTCGTTAAATCTCGAATAAAACCTGAAATTAAAATACATTTACCCCACGTAATAGGCAATTCACTCATAACGAAATGATTGCCAACTTAAAAGAATTAAAAAACAGAGTCTTACATGTGTTAAAAAACTATGTTGTTTTCTTTCAAATATTATTGGACTGACTTATAAAACATGTACCTGGTACTTCTAAACAAGCATTAATTCTGTGGCAAATACTTAAAAGGGCATACGCCGATTTTTCGATCTATGAAATTCTTACGTAAATCCTTACGGCTTTATAAACAATTCGTCTAGTCTTCTAGTAAAAGAGCTTCAAGTTGATTTTATATAAGTTGAATACATTGACCCTTTTAACCATGTACCACAGAATTATAATATACAGGGTGGCCGATAAGTAAGTGACTGGCTTCCATCTTGAATATTTGTGAAATGAAATAAAATACCTCCAGTTTTTTCATCCTAATCTTTTATTGAAACTTAGAAATTATGTATGAAAAATCTCTAGAAGACTGAGCCCTCTTGATTACATTTTCGATCACTTTTTGGTAGGTTTCGAAAGGAATGTTTTCAATCGCTTCCGTTGTATTGTTCTTCAGCTGCTCTACGGTATTTGGTTTGTTGGGATAAACTCTATTTTTAAAAAAGTCAGAATCAGTTAAATCGGGTGACTTTGGTGGCCAGTTGACATCACCAAATCGAGAAATTAAACGCTAACGATTGATTGTTTCCCTAGCCGTGTGACAAGTTGCGCCGTCCTGCTGGAACCACACATTAGGCAGGTTAAATTATTGGATTGGAGGAGTCAGAAAGTTTTGCACCGTATCACGGTAGCGTTCGCCAGTGACAGTAAGAGAATTACCTGCAGTGTCTTCAAACAAGTAAGGTCCATACCAAATCGTGCACTAAATTTTGACTCGACCAGCAGGTAGTGGTCGTTGATGGATGGCACGAGGGTTCTCTAATGCCCAGATTCAACTTATCAACAAATCCGTTCATCTGAGGGGTTCATCGCTCCACTGGACAACAAATTTTAGTTTTTTAATTGTATCTTGTGGGAAAAGTGCACTTCTTTGTTAATTTTGGGGCGCTGAATCCAAAAATGACAATGAAATAAAAAAATTAGTTGCGGTTTAGAAAAAAAACTTTTTATTTTTAAGGATATATTGAAAAAAGTAACAAGATTCATATACTTATAAGAATCACTATATGCGCTGTCTTTTTGCTGTTCTTTTATGGATCGTTTCTGGAGCATCTCTACCAAGAGTCCAACAGTAGTCTGCAAGCATGGAAGGATTCCACTTTCCCTGGTACCTTTTTTCCATTGTGGAAATATCCTGATGAAAACGTTCGCCGTGCTCATCACTTACGGCTCCGCAATTGTCAGGAAAAAAGTCCAGGTGTGAGCGTAGGAAATGTATCTTAAGAGACATATTACAGCCCATCTTTTGATACGATGACAGCATATTTTTGACAAGGGTTTCATAGTTGTCAGCTTTTCTATCTCCTAAGAAATTAGTGACCATCAGACGGAAATCATTCCAAGCAGTTTTTTCAATACCTGTTAAAGTGTTTCCAAACTGTGTATCTTTCAAAATATTTCGAATCTGTGGCCCAACAAAAATACCTTCTTTAACCTTTGCCTCACTTAGTCTTGGAAATTTCTGACGCAGGTATTGAAAAGCTGACCCATCTCTATCTAATGCCTTGACAAAGTTTTTCATTAGGCCCAACTTGATATGCAGTGGTGGTAATAAAATTTTTTTCGAATCTACTAATGGCATATGCTGTACATTTTTTTGACCTGGCTCTAGGAATTGACGAACAGGCCAATTTTGTCTGGTGTAATGAAGTGCCTTTGCCCGACTGTCCCATTCACACAAAAAACAGCAAAACTTTGTGTAACCTAGCTGCAGCCCAAGTAAAAGTGCAACAACTTTCAAATCGCCACAAATATGCCATTGGTGCTCATCGTATTTTATGCATGTCAATAGTTACTTCATATTGTCATATGATTCTTTCATGTGAACTGCATACCCTATAGGAAGAGATGGTAAAATATTTCCAATATGCAATAACACTGCCTTTAAACTCAATGTTGAACGGTCTATAAACAATCTCTATTCTTCTGGGTTATAGTTTATATTTAAATCCGCCAGTAAGCCGTTAATGTTACTGCAGAAAACCAAGTTATTCTCCATATTGAAAAATGGTTCTAAGTCTTTGTGGCGCTTACGAAAAACAGATACCGAAACATCGTCTTCTAACAAGTTCCACTGCTGCAGTCTTGATCCAAGTAACTCTGCCTTACATTTTGGAAGCTCTAAATCTCATACAAGATCATTTAATTCTGACTGTGTTATTTTGTGCGGTTGGTGGCATGACGTGCTCGGTATAAAATCAGGATCTCTTGATGATGGCATATCTTCTTCCTGACGAATCACTGGATCGCCATAATCTGATTCGTTTTCTGATTCGCAAGTGTAGGATTCTGGGGGTTTTGGAATAGGATTTTCGTCACTGTGAGGCACAGGTCTCATCGCAGATGGTATGTTTGGGTAGTTAATAATCGATTTTTTTTCTTGGACATACCTGTGGCTTGTCCAACACAAGGTACCATGCAAAAGTAACAATCATTAATAGGATTTGTAGGCTCTCTCCAAACCATTGGGACAGCAAAGCGCATAGACCGTTTTTTGCCATTCAACCAGCTCCTCAGACTTGAAGCACATGTATTACAGCAGATGTGGGGTGCCCACTGTTTGTCTTGATCACCTAGCTTACAACCGAAATAAAGCTGATATGCCTTTGTTATTAGTGGAGTAATAGACCGTCTCTGAGACGCAAAAGTCACATCACCACATACGTAACAAAACTGATCTGGATTGTTTACACACTTTCGAGACATCTTGCATGAACGCTGTCAGCCAACTGAGGAAAAAATGGCTAATATAAAACAATATAATGTACACGTATGTATAACGTAACACAATCATGCCGATTACATCATCTTTCCTTGCCGAATATAAAAATGTAGCACGTGCATTCTTGTGAATTACAGTATATTAACACTGTCACAGCAGGAACACATATAATTACCGTATCTCTAAAACTTGAACTAATATTGAAAAAATAAGTTTCATTCCGGTTTTAGCACATTAAAAATAGTAATATTTTGTTGATTTTATTCAGGATATTTTTTGGCTGTTGATCAGTTATCAGCTGTCGGTAAAAATCGTTATTTTGGGTATTAAGCTGCAATTCTGCATGACTGTATGATGGCGACTTTTACGGTCACTAGGTCACTAGACTGTAGTTCTTGGATTAACTGAATTTTGTATGGTCACAAATGCAAGTCTCTTTTTAAAATGGTGCTTAATACCCAGTTCTTAAGAACGATGTCTTGTAGACGTCTCAGGGCGCGTCACTACACTTTCACGAACTCTCGATAATTTCCGGAGTACGAACAGTTCGAGCACGGCCCAACCTTGGCAAACCTTTAGCTTCACCTGCTTGCGATGAATGGTCTTGACATTGGGCACGTTATTTCGACCGAAATCTTGTCGTAGTTTCCGGATCATTGAGACAATCGACAGATTATTTAAAAAAACGTTTTAACAATACGGACGCGTTGTGAGACCTCCATGACGAATTGTACACATGTGCTTCCAACAACTACTACGGCGCCCCCTACTGGAATGCGGGTACCAAAAATGGCGCGCAATTTAAATCAGTGAGTTATATATTGTCCACCCTGTATCTAATAACAGGTAATTGCGGCCAGGGAGACCTACTTTAATGTGATCTGCTGTTATGTTGTCGGTAAAGCATACTACTTTCTCGACTCCAGATTTGATTAATAATAAATAATAGTAGATAACTCTAGCCGGTAATGTTCAATTATCAAAACTTGCGAACGACAACGACAACAATGGAGGAAAAGAAAAAGTACCCGGTTGAATATGTAAATAAACAATTAGCCGAACAATGCGATATAAGTTGAATGTAAATAAATACAAAGATCTGCCTAAATAAACAAGAGAGGAGCGTGCTTGCAATTGTTTGTAGGAACAATCCTCATAAGTCACCTGACATCCCAGAATTGGAATCGTGAGACCCGCAAAGGGAGATAAAGTCGAATTTACAGGATTGTACTCTGAGTCGTTTTAGTTATTAAAAATAAAAAACTGGAAGCAAATAAGGTCGTATAGATGACATCCTTCTACCGGTAGTTCTTTGTTGTCACCACTTGGGGTCAACTTCTACGCAACACCGGTTTAATGGCAACGCCGCATTTCGCATTAAATTCCACGCAGCCGCGAAATAAAAGAACTAAATACAGGGTGGCGTATCGAAAACGAAACAGACGCAGCTCGGTTTTTTTTTGAAAATGGAAAGGTCTTTCAATTCTCTTTATAATGATGTAAAATATATGAGCTTCAGTTCATTAGTTTTGAAGATTTATTGATTTAAAGATTAAAGTAGACTTTAATAGGTACATCAGATTAGTTTGTGCTACTTTCAGAAGAAATTTGACTAAAAGAATTTACTTAAAAAGTAAAATGCTTTTCTTCGCTATGCCCATTGTTTGTTTACCATTTTGTTGTTGAAAATAGCTATTGGAGCGTTTTTTTGTGGCAAATAAGTTATTTCTTGAAGAATGATAAGGGAATATCTCGTACGTATTTTAAATAGGAATTTAGTACATAGTTTGCGATTGATTTCTAGAACTTGTAGCTAAATTTCGGGAAACTGAGCTGCCAGTTAATGCGTCTGTTTCGTTTTCGATGCGCCACCCTCTATATCTCTGACATCATTCATTACCTGTGTCACCATTGACGTACTACCGGTCATTTTCACTATTTTTGCAAAGAAATGTTTGCGAGGAGAAAGAACTGAAAGAAGCAATGGTGAAACCTAGGGTTTGGTAAAAATATAGGCAAGTAAGTAGTAGTAAGTTTTATGCTGTTCTAGCGTCCAAACACCCGAAAATGAATTTATTATAGTCACAACCCCGGAGGGAAAATCAGGACCGGAGCATAAAGTATCAGATCCACTAACCAATGCTCTCTGAATAGCATGAAAGAGTGCATTAAATAAGCACCATACCAAATTTCCATGTTTATAGGTTTAAAGAGTTTGAATATTTTTCCTAATCGTAAAAAGTTAATTTTACCTTAGGAAAAACGTTATCCTAACATAAAAAAAGGTAAACATTCTTTCACCTAATTTTTTACGATTAGGAGAAATATTCACAGTTGACGTGGTAATGCAATATGGCGACGACGTGTTTCCAGTCAAATTGCCCTTTCCGTGTATACTTTATCTGAAGTCACTTGAAATAGCATAAAAACCTTTGGTCGGCGCGTCCTTTGTAATTTCAGGACGTATCATAGGCGTGCGGTCATTTATTTAGAACGATAATAATAATGTTTTTATATCACAATAAATGGATTTTACTATCTTCTTATCTTTTTGATTTGGGATAAAAAATACTTATATTGGGAGTTTAATTTATGTTGACTGAAAGTTAAGAAATGGAAAAATTACAGAATTCCAACGTTTGACATAGGCAAATATTTACATAGCAGGTAGGTATATAAAAAGGTATATAAAGACTTACATTGTAGGTATTTATATATCATCCTCGCCTTCGGAGCTGTCGCTAGAGTCATCTTGTAGAGGAATTACAACGGGATTTACAGGAGGCAAAACACAATATTCATTTTCTTTTTCAATAATAAGCCTAGAACACTGCTTCCATAGGTCTGTGGCAGCAATATGAGATACTGCATCTCTTATTGTGGCCAATAGCGACTCACTTAATTGAGGGGTCTGATTATGTTTTCTTACTTTTTTTTTAAAGCAGCCCAGACCAACTCAATCGGGTTAAAAATGCAGTAATAGGGAGGTAGACGTAATACTTCATGGCCATTTTGCTGAAGCAGATTGTCAACAACATACTCTTTTTCAAATTTTTGTCTTTTAATAAGATCCAATAATATGGCTTTGGTTGATTTTTGTGGTACGGCGCATTGTCCGTAATAATCACTGAATTTGGGGAAATGTTTGGTATTAACTGCTGCTCTATCCACTTTTCAAATAAGTCGGAGGTCATGTCCTCATGATAGTCGGCACATGATTCTTTGATATTTTTGGCAGATAACAGAGAGGCATTAAGTATAAATCCATTTTCACTGCCAGCATGGAGAATAATGATTCATTTTCCACGGTTGCATGGTGCATTTAAAATGCACTTGTTGCTGTCGTCAACCCAACCGTACTGCACAACATCATGGGTATCATACCACGTTTCATCCAGGTAAATCAGATTTCTTTTCTGCTCTCTATAGATTTTAACTTTGTGCAAAAATTCTTGGCGCAATTCAACGATTCGAGACGACTCCATAATCACCATTCTTTTATCTAATTTTTTGTATTGAAAACCACACAGTTTTACAATACAATGCAGTGAGTCTAAGCATTTGTAATTATAAAAATCTTCAGGATAATCTTTTAATTTATCCCGTATCATTTCCAACGTGGGCACCAAATTTTCTTTATAAAATACGTATATTATACGACGAATATCTTCCTGAAAACCCACGTCTATTCTTTTTAATTTTTGCCCTATGCACTTTCTGTGGAAGGAATGGTTGACTACATCTCCCCTTTTTATAACCCGATAAATGGTAGACCGACTGATTTTTGTCAGGATACAAATTCTGTTTAAAATTTGATTTTGCGAGGAATCTGGATTTTCGTTTTTCAGACAATCATACATATTTAGGATTACTCTTTGGGTCTGTTCCTCTAAATCTTTATGAAAGAATTCTGCCTGCACAGGTTCATCAACTATCTCCTCGTGGCTTGGAGCATTTTCCCAAGGTCTCCAAAGAGCCATATTTAGGACACACAAGAACAATCAACACAACAATTAAATCAACAAGTAAACTGAGTATTCAAAAGTCAAAAACACACAAACCAATAAAATCTATGAAAAAACACGGACAGACTAAAGAAAACACGTTTATTCACCGCTACACGCACTGGCTAAACTGTTTCAATTTTCAGTAGCCACCTGCACTTGTTCGGAGCTCTGAAATACACGCTTTCTCATTGGCTATGTCCACGCATAGGCGTGCTTTACTCCACGTGGACCGGTGAAACTGCCTTTGATCTTATATTTGCTGCGAAATTTGGCGATTTTTGCAGCAACAGAGCGTGTTAAATATAGATATATAAAACGCACCCGGTATTTCACAGTGTTTCAAGTGACTTCAGATAAAGTATACCTATATACTTTGTGGTCTCAGTACGGACCTGCCGCGATACCTGCACCGGTTGACATTTTTTGTGCGTCTTTTTCTCCGTCGGAGAAACGTATAGTGAGAGCCTGCAATAGATTTGGTTTCGTGTTCGAAACATTTTAAACTGTTTGGGAATATGGGCTTCTCGGAATTGGGACTACTTGTTAGCGATTGTTTTATGACACAAAACGCCACCATAATAAATTGTTGGGGTTTATTTTGACCATCGCCGTGTGGCCGGTTAACTGCGCGCCAGCGGCGTAACCTGGGCGATCACGAAGACGAACAGGGCACCGTAAAACAAACACTATACATTTTTTGGCATCAGGGCGTACTGATGTTCATCCAGTCACCATTAATACAAGATGTCCCAGAAGACGACGTCAATCCGGAAACGAGAGATCGACCAAATCATAATATATAAATATAAAAAATCTATGTCGGGTAGTTTTCAAATTTAAATGCTTATGATATTTTTAAGTTGATATGATAGCTAAATGCTGAATTTGCATCGAATCATACACCCAGTACCTTTATTTGATAAAACCTTGACAGATCATTTGTTGCAACCTTTTAAAATTATCTGCTTTTTGCTTGGAAATGTTAGAATTTTGCATTTAGATAGATTCTAGTACAGCTTGCGGGCTAGACACCGATCATGGATAGAATCAAAGTACTGCTGTAGAATACGGCAATCTGAGATATGTCTAATTGTTATGAAGATTTTCAGATCATCAGCGTATAATAAATTCAAGCAAGACAAGTTGTAAAACAGATCGTTTACGTACAGTAAAAATGGGACACAAAACCATTATAAAAAATAAACGGTACCTATTGTCAAGATATGATTGAAAGAAATTAACCATAAAATTATCACAACCAAAATTGAATATTTGGGTCAGTAGAATACCATGAGCTTTTAAAAAATGTGTATAGGCTACATCCACTTGACCACGATTATCCAAAATATCATTGACAAACTGCGGGAAAATAACCAGATTGGTGACAGTAGATCTACCCTTATCATGTAAAATCGATAACACAAAAAATGTTGAGCACATATTCCTATTATCGAAAAAAAATGCTCTAATGCTCACGATCGGTATTTACTGTGGTATTTACCGATCATTCCATCAGTGTCGACGGATTTCTGCATATCGTTATAAATCAATATTTACTGATGTCCTTTCATGACAAATACTGAGGAATCACAGTAAGTGAGAACAAGTTATACGTGAAGGCTAATTCCTTTGATCTAACTAAAGCCTTTGATTGTGTGCAGCTTCTTTTTATTTCATGGTTCTATCCAGTGTGCAGCTTCTCAAGTCTTACCAGTCGGATACAAAAATGACAGATTTACTGTCACTACATTTTTGCATGGGGTTCCCCAAGGATCTGTGCTTGGACCATTGTTATTCTTGATATACATCAATGACATAAAATTGATTCAGTAACGGTACTAGAAGCAAACTATTTCTGAGTGTCGATGAGACTACTCCTCTTTCAACTCACACCACCTTAGAAAAGCTAGACAATGAATCATCAGCATGCAAGAGGGACATTCAACATTGGTTTCTGCAGCATGAGATACTAATGTCAAAGCTTCTTTTTATGTCATGGTTCTATCCAGTGTGCAGTTTCTCAAGTGTTACCAGTCGGATACAAAAATGACAGATCTACTGTCACTACAATTTTGCATGGGGTTCCTCAAGGATCTGTACTAGGACCATTGTTATTCTTGATATACATCAATGACATAAAATTGATTTAGTAACGGTACTAGAAGCAAACTATTCCTGAGTGTCGATGAGATTACTCCTCTTTCAACTCACACCACCTTAGAAAAGCTAGACAATGAACCATCAGCATGCAAGAGGCACATTCAAAACTGGTTTCTGCAGCATGAGATACTAATGTCAAAGCTTCTTTTTATGTCATGGTTCTATCCAGTGTGCAGCTTCTCAAGTGTTACCAGTCGGATACAAAAATGACAGATCTACTGTCACTACAATTTTGCATGGGGTTCCTCAAGGATCTGTACTAGGACCATTGTTATTCTTGATATACATCAATGACATAAAATTGATTTAGTAACGGTACTAGAAGCAAACTATTCCTGAGTGTCGATGAGATTACTCCTCTTTCAACTCACACCATCTTAGAAAAGCTAGACAATGAATCATCAGAATGCAAATGGGACATTCAAAACTGGTTTCTGCAGCATGAGATACTAATGTCAAAGCTTCTTTTTATGTCATGGTTCTATCCAGTGTGCAGTTTCTCAAGTGTTACCAGTCGGATACAAAAATGACAGATCTACTGTCACTACAATTTTGCATGGGGTTCCTCAAGGATCTGTACTTGGACCATTGTTATTCTTGATATACATCAATGACATACAATTGATTCAGTAACGGTACTAGAAGCAAACTATTCCTGAGTGTCGATGAGACTACTCCTCTTTCAACTCACACCACCTTAGAAAAGCTGGACAATGAATCATCAGCAAACTGGCTTCTCATTAATGGGCTGACCTTAAATGCAAACAAAACGAGTATTTTTCTCTGGTACTAAAATGATGACATTGCAAGAACACTAAAGTTTCTCGGGATGTACGTTGATTCTTCTTTGAGTTGGAAATCACAGTACAAAATCTTTGACAAGAGCTATTTATCTGATACGTGATCTGAGAAATTTAGTGCCTCAGAGAACACGACTCGTCAGCTGTCATGTTAGATACATATCAAATTTGAGGTACAGGGATCCTTGCAGGAATGAGGTTATTGATTTGGATAGTATGACATTGCCTTGTGTATACATCTATACTTGCCTCATGCAGGTTAAACTTTACGCAACTCATCAAGATACTCATAATTACAACACCAGAAACAAAGGACATTTGTGTCCAAATCGTCATCGCCTTTTCAAAACTAGAAATGCTGTCAAAACTATAAAATGATTTCCACTATCTGAAGCTTTTTTTGACGAAGGAGACTTCCTTAACCTCAATTTTCCCAGTCTGGAATAATTTCTATTGTAATTAGTATCTTTTATGATTTTCTAAACAACTCTATCTCTTATTGATCTAAATTTTAGCTTTGATTTTATTAACTCTTTACCTTTTATCGCCACTCTATGTTTCATGTTTGTCTTATTTACGTATTGTTTGTTGTTTTTACTTACTTCTTTATATTTATATACAAACTATTATTGAAAACTGATCGTGTATGTTACGCCGCTGCTAACGTCGTTTCGACTTTGGGAAAATGACAATGTGCTTATAAATCGACACCGTGCTGGGTTGATGGTCAGTGTGGATGGGTTGTTAAATTGGTAATTGATGAGCTGGTCTTTACATTTTCGTTTTTTAATTGGTCGATGAGAATATTATTTAAGGCTTGAGCGGTTGAGCTTCCACATTTGGTTCATGTTTTTCACCCCAAACCAACTAACCTTGGAATTTTTGGGTGGGAAGGTGCTCGAAAAATTAAATTGAATATTTTAACATATATAGTATAGTTCGGACTTTCATTTACACGGCGTATAGATTTTCGAAAAAATAAGCAGTTTTTTTTTAGTAACAGGTCTGTAAATTGAGTAACGAGACCTCGTAGATGGAAGCTTGTTTTCTAAGAAAATCGGATGTGAATTCGATGTCAATTCTGTACTAGGATCTACGGGTATAGAATTTTTCTCCTATCTTCACTTCACTCAAATTACGTTATTGTAGCCATCGATGGTAAAAATGGTTGTTTAGCACCAAACTCCCAACAACAGTTTTTCGCTAAATATACTAAGTGACATATAAATCCGAACACCCAGTTTAAATGGTTTTATTTTAATAAATTTTTGTCTAAGTACTTAATGAAGCGTAATAAGTAAATGATAAAAATTACAAAATGATTGCACTGCTTTAAAGCCCTTTGACCTTTAATAATGTGTGGATGCACCCTGATGTGCTACGCATTCTCCAACGTGCCTAGGCATGCTTCTGATCAGGTGGTCAATGTGCTTCTGTGGTATCTCATTCCAGGCAACCACCAACTCCTCTCGAAGTGCTTCTAGAGTCTGAAGAGGACGTTGCAAATTGAGCAATCTCCTACCCATCATATCCCACACGTGCTCAATTGGGGATAAGTCGGGAGATCTTGGTGGCCATGGTAGTAATGTGACATCATTATGTTGAAAGAAGTCTATTGTGACTCTTGCAACATGTGGTCGGGCATTATCTTGTTGGAAAGTTGAATCTGCCAGGGTGTCAAGATAGGGTAAAAGATGGGGTTCTAGAACTTCGTGGATATAACGCTGCGCGTTCATGTTACCTCTGATGAAGATTAAAGGTGACCTGGAATCATAAGCTATAGCACCCCAAACCATAACTCCAACAGTGTGATGAACATGTCTTTCAACAAAAAACTGTGGATTCCTCCTTTCACCACGTCGCCTTCTAACCCTGGCACGACCGTCGTGCATGCCTAAACAAAATCGAGACTCGTCACTAAAGACAATACTGTTCCATTCCGGATCCCAGAGTGACCGTTGTCTGCACCACTCAAGGCGATTACGTCGGTGTTCTCGAGTTAAAGGGAGGACCCAGTGTGGCCGGTATGAAAACAAGCCAAAACTTCTCATTCGTCGGTAAACACTTCGCATGCCAATAGGTCTTCCGTGTTCTGCAAACCATTCATTTGCAATGGACCTGGTAGTGGAGAAACGGTCCCTTAAGGCCAGTAATCTTAGGCGGCGATCTTCACGGCCTGTTGTTCTACGGCGGCGTCCAGTGCCCCTTGCTCTTTGCGTACGGCCTTCTCGAAGCCATGCCTGACAACACCTAACCACAGTCTCTACACTTCTTTGCACTCTAACTGCAATTGCCCGAAAAGAAAGTCCAGCTTCCCGAAGTCCCACTATACGGCCCCTATCAAACTCACTAAGTTGACGAAATCGTACAGGTCTCCGTACTCTAGGCATCGTAACCGATCGTAAAGGATGTCAAGAACCAAAATCCGCCAACGTTGATTCTTTACTGCGGCTGAAATATTCATTTTTAGAGCGTTAGTGAATTAAAAAAAAGCAGTATAAAAACCGGAATGTCCAACTGATAAGGCTGAAAATTTTTTCACTTGTTATTTACAGTAAGATAAATACATTCACCAACTTTTATTAAAATAAGACCATTTAAACTGGGTGTTCGGATTTATATGTCACTTAGTATAATTAGATCTACTTGATAAATGCGATCAGGTACACATGTGAAACGACTCCAGATTCGGTATTAGTGATCCAGAATTCGTACAATAGAGGTTATTAGAATCGCATTTGAAGCATCTTAATTTTTAGTTGCCATGTTTTCAAGATACTCGCTAGAATTATCCTTTGGCGAAGAAACGACTAATAACAGTCTTCAAAAACTGTCGAAACTTCGATGTCGATGTAGTGCGAGGATTCACGGTTAGCCCCGAACAATTAGTTTTTTTACCAATTTTTCATTCATTTTAGAATTATTTCACTATGATACTGACGTTTTGCGCCTCAAATTATCTTATTGTACGAAACATCGCCATCCATAATAAAAATGGATTTTTGGTACCCGCAATCTTCTATCTATCTATCTTTTTTAACTAACTTGTCACCCCAAATCCGGTACGACGGCACTTTTTTCGCTACGATAGTTCAGGAATATAGTTCAATCGTGTTCGGAATTGAAATCAGCAAGTCCTAGTCCGGGAGGGCCAAGAGACATTACAGGCCATTTGGATGCCTTGATAAAATAATGGGCCCATTGTTGATCGGCGCTGTATCTCGCGGCTGTTGGACTGTTTCTGTCGGTGGTGGTAGCAGAGATGGAATCGCGCCTATCCATCATGTATTGTGGCGCGACCGAAGCAACGATCACTCATTCTGATCTTATTGTTCTGTTTTTTATTTTAGCTGTTCCTTGCTGGTCATGTCGTTTCGTCAACTCGGTGGTTTCTTTTGGCGGACAATAAACTGATATATCGAAATATTGTTGAATAATTATTTGCTTCTTATGGAAATGTATAACTACAGAAATTATGGAAAGCGTTACATAAAAAATGCCGTCAAGTAGGTTGACACTACACTTTCCACGCAATGCCGTATTCAGTTCGTTAAAGATTATGCTCAGCTTGCTCCAGTACTTTCGCGTCTCTTCCAAAAATCTTACGAATCCGGTAATTCCCTAAAAGTTGAAATTCGCTATGTCCAAGCCATCCCAAAAAAGGATATGAGATCGACCCTTACAACAACAGGCCTATAGCTCTGCTTTCTGTTATAAGTAAGGTGATGGAGAAGAGCATAAATCTAGAAATGAAATTTTTGAAAATTTTGAAAATTTTGAAGATTTTGAAAATTTTGAAAATTTTGAAAATTTTGAAAATTTTGAAAATTTTGAAAATCTGGAAAATTTGGAAAATTTGGAAAATTTGGAAAATTTGGAAAATCTGGAAAATTTGGAAAATTTGGAAAATTTGGAAAATTTGGAAAATTTGGAAAATTTGGAAAATTTTGAAAATTTGGAAAATTTGGAAAATTTGGAAAATTTGGAAAATTTGGAAAATTTTGAAAATTTGGAAAATTTTGAAAATTTTGAAAATTTTGAAAATTTTGAAAATTTTGAAAATTTTGAAAATTTTGAAAATTTTGAAAATTTTGAAAATTTTGAAATTATTTAAAATTATGAAAATTTTGAAGTTATTGAAAATTATGAAAAATTTCATTTTTCAAAATTTCATAATTGTTAGAAAGTCTCCATAAGGAATCAATTTGTAAGTATCTTCTAACTTCAAGGTTACATCAGGATGTGTTTTCTCAGCATCACTTATAAGAGAAAAGCATAGTTTGTTGTAGGCCTGTAGTTGTAATGGTTGGTCATCCCTTTTTTGGGAGGCCATAGGCTGGAAGTTTGTATAAGAGGGCAGCTTGCCACAGCTGGTCAAACCCAATAAGTATTAAACGATAATTTCAGCGTCTTGTCAAAAAAACATTCGTGAATAACATTTATAATAAATATTACTCAAAATTGAACCAATCGATTGAAAATGCAAGACATCCCTCGTAAATATGAACTGTTAAGGACGTTGCGTGGGACATGTGGAGTCAACCTGCTTGACTCCATTTTTTTGTGTTTAAATGGACCTCTAACAATTATAACAAGCCCAGTCACCTAAAAGGCATGCAAAGAATCTCCTTTGGCCAGCCGTAGAACATCAGATCCACCACACGGGGCGCAGCTTTCGTGTGATCAGCGGGTGCCAGAAGACGTAATACATCGTCGGTTTATACAATGGTAATTATTAGCATGACACGCCGGATTTTCGACCGACAGCAGACTATACCATCGTGTTGGGATTAAGAGACCATGAGAACCGCCGTCGTGCGCTTGTTTACGTGTAGACAGTGATGAAACTTGACCTTTAAGTCTAGGTCTGGGTGGTTTATGAGTACAAGTGTATATACTTTCTTTTATTAGGGTCGTCGTAATCTTCAAACTGCAATGTCTACGGAAGTTCTCCAGGGATCAAATTTGGCGCCGAAATTCTCTCTGTTGCATGCTGATTACCTTTTTTTTTCATTGGGTTGCGGAGAAAAATATTGAGACGTTTTCCCTCCGACGAGACAATGGCAATACGGGTTGTTCCAAAAATAGACGGAGATATTTCGGAAGGCGATTTCTTGTTAAAAAATATGAGAAAAAATTCTATAAATATGGGTCCGGAAATGTAGTTTTCAAGATATAGGGTGATAAATTTAAAAAAAAGTATTACACACAAAAAGAAATCTAAACTGTTGAGGTCTGGGGACCTTGGTGGCCATTCTTGGGGCCCACCGCGGCCAATCCAACGATTTGGATAAACAGTTTATAAATAATTACGAACCACTACACTGAAAGGCAACTGTTGTTGAAGAAAATTGATGTAAGTCTGTTCGTCAAGTCGTCCCGGTAAGAAGAATGGGCCAATAAAGTGGCTGCCAATAATTCCTGCCCATACGTTAACCGAAAATTGGTGTTGGAAATGGGTTTCGGTTACGGCATAGGGATTTTCATCTGCCCACAAATGATTATTGTGGAAATTCTGAATGGCATTTCGAGAAAAATTAGCTTCGTTCGTGAACAGAATCATTGATTCAAATTGCGGATGTTGTGTAATTTATTTAAGATACTCCTGACAAAAGGTCACACGCCTTGGGAAATCAGTGGGAAGTAATGTCTGTACTCTTAAAATATGGTAAGGATATAACAAAAAATCCACTAAAATTCTCCAAACAATTTGATGGCAAATATTTAAGTGTCTAGCGATTTTCCTCGTACTTGTTTAAAGATTCAAGAGAGATCGTTTGTTTTAAATTGAACGGGGAATTCAAAAATGATTTTTGTTTGGCAAAAAACAATTGGCGTACCATTTTTATGTTAAAAAAATTCGAAGTCAATACTCGTATGCCACTCTTAAAGCTAAAAATTATTGTTGCATCAAAAAATATGCAACTTTATCAACTTCCACTACGTACTAAATATCAGTGAAATATCAGAAGCGGTTCTGAAAATATTAATTAAATTCCATTTTTTCCTAAAACTTCAACACCCCGAGTTTTTGTAAGGAAACATTTTTAGAGCATAGTTTATAAAGCAAATAAACATTAATTTTTCATTAAGGAACACCCTGTATATTTAGCCCTAAATAATATTATATAATAGTTATTAGGTCCTGTGGCGTCCCGGGGGCACCTTAGCGAATATTACTGGCAAACATTTTTGTAACTTTAATATTTGTTGTTTGATTGAGCATCTAAAAATATAACTTCTGTCTCTTGTATTTTTTCGTATCTCACTTCGTTTTCGAGGAAAAAAAATAAAAACAGCTAAGGTGCCCCCTGGGGCTCTACTGGATGTAATAATTTGAATCTGTTTATTGCTAAATTAGCCTCTTAATAACGGGTGATTTTTTAAGAGGATCTGATTTTCAAAAAAAAAACACATAAAATTTGAAAACACGATTAAATCTTCATTTGAGTCGATAGAACGGTGGATACAATTTAATGTTTAAAGATTATTTCATGAAAATGTTGGCCGCGGCTCCGCTTTAGATGGCCCATGCGCAAGGTCCAATTTTGGCACACTCCAACATATCGGCCGGTATCTCACGAATAAATGCTTCAATATTGGCTTCCAGCTCCCTCAGTAGGCCGACCAAATTGCCCATAAATTGGAAGCAGTGCTCGATGCACTCTCTTAACCGAGCATGAATTTTGATAGTAAAATTCAATAATTTGCAAGCGTTGTTCGTTCGTAAGCGATTCATGGTTAAATTATAGACCAAACTGAACAAGTTTGACAATAACACAAGAGACGATTCACGCGTCATCTGTCAAAAACAGTGTTGCCAAAAAGATACTAGCAAAAAAATCACCCATTACCAAAAATAATATTTCCAAATTTCAACAGAATCAAGTAAATATTTCTTAAGGTAATATTTTTTTTAAATTTATCACCATGAATCTTGAATCTCTGTAAGTGACATTGAAAGGTTATTTTTATGTTAGGTTTACGTCGCCCAACTCTCTAATTTCTCGTCATTTCATGACCAGTTTGAAACTTCATTTTCACGTGCTTGTGCTACCTGAGTTTGTGACAGTCTTTTTCCGAGTTTGGTAATTCGGTAGAACTTCATATTTATGTCACGACGTTACGGTATTCATATCATACGAGTATAAAATGAGGGATATCATCAACTTTTTTCATTACCCAATGGCAATGTACATATACTAAGTGACATATAAATCCGAACACCCAGTTTAAATGGTTTTATTTTAATAAAAGTTGGTGAATGTATTTATCTTACTGTAAATAACAAGTGAAAAAATTTTCAGCCTTATCAGTTGGACATTCCGTTTTTTATACTGCTTTTTTTTAATTCACTAACGCTCTAAAAATGAATATTTCAGCCGCAGTAAAGAATCAACGTTGGCGGATTTTGGTTCTTGACATCCTTTACGATCGGTTACGATGCCTAGAGTACGGAGACCTGTACGATTTCGTCAACTTAGTGAGTTTGATAGGGGCCGTATAGTGGGACTTCGGGAAGCTGGACTTTCTTTTCGGGCAATTGCAGTTAGAGTGCAAAGAAGTGTAGACACTGTGGTTAGGTGTTGTCAGGCATGAAGACCGTGAAGATCGCCGCCTAAGATTATTGGCCCTAAGGGACCGTGTCTCCACTACCAGGTCCATTGCAAATGAATGGCTTGCAGAACACGGAAGACCTATTGGCATGCGAAGTGTTTACCGACGAATCAGAAGTTTTGGCTTGTTTTTATACCGGCCACACTGGGTCCTCCCTTTAACTCGAGAACACCGACGTAATCGCCTTGAGTGGTGCAGACAACGGTCACTCTGGGATCAGGAATGGAACAGTATTGTCTTTAGTGACGAGTCTCGATTTTGTTTAGGCATGCACGATGGTCGTGCCAGGGTTAGAAGGCGACGTGGTGAAAGGAGGAATCCACAGTTTTTTGTTGAAAGACATGTTCATCACACTGTTGGAGTTATGGTTTGGGGTGCTATAGCTTATGGTTCCAGGTCACCTTTAATCTTCATCAGACGTAACATGAACGCGCAGCGTTATATCCACGAAGTTCTAGAACCCCATCTTTTACCCTATCTTGACACCCTGGTAGATCCAACTTTCCAACAAGAGAATGCCCGACCACATGTTGCAAGAGTCACAATAGACTTCTTTCAACATAGTGATGTCACATTGTTACCATGGCCACCAAGATCTCTCGACTTATCCCCAATTGAGCACGTGTGGGATATGATGAGTAGGAGATTGCTCAATTTGCAACGTCCTCCTCAGTCTCTAGAAGCACTTCGAGAGGAGTTTATGGTTGCCTGGAATGAGATACCTCAGGAGGACATTGATCACCTGATCAGAAGCATGCCTAGGCGCGTTGAAGAATGCGTAGCACATCAGGGTGCATCCACACATTATTAAAGGTCAAAGGGCTTTAAAGCAGTGCAATCATTTTGAAATTTTTATCATTTAATTATTATGCTTCACTAAGTACTTATACAAAATTTTATTAAAATAAAACGATTTAAACTGGGTGTTCGGATTTATACGTCACTTAGTATATTATGCCTGCCATCTAAGATCCCGATCCACCGATACTTTCCATTTTTAAAACATCAGGCGCCCATATTCGGACGATAACCGTACAAAAGTCCTCTTTTTATATTATTTATATGTAACGATGTTCCGTTTTTTGACCGGCCATAGAATATCGATCTATCGCGCATAATACCGCTGGTATCGATGCGTATGATAATGGGTCGAGTCGAAAAGCGAAAGAGCAGACCCACCGGCTGCACCGGCAAAAACGGCTCATATGAATACAAGGGGCGTATAAGGCAGCAATAAAAAAGGGGCTGGTAATGGTCCGCAGAAGGCAGAAGGCAAGCCATGGGACATTCATAAGTCAGAGAACGGCGCGAGAGATGAATGTATGCATGCGAGGTGGTTCGGTAATGTTGCCAAGTTGATCGTACCCTTTGGTTTGGTACATTTTTCATAGATAATCTGGAATGGCGTGTCACTGAATCGTCATATTCAAGAGAATACCGATTGTGATCACTTGTTTTGTTATGTGTGAAAAATGGAATTTTTTAACAACAAATTTCCGTATAAAAGTGCTCCCTCCAAGATTTTTTTGTGAAGAAATACATATTACACTGTCGTGTACACGTTAAATCTGCACGAACCCCTGAATACGTGGTTATGTTGAATGTACCATCGCCGATGGTGCGACTGATTATGCACCGAAATTAAAACAAAAAACTGCAACTGCAATTGTATGTATGAATGTTGAAACTGTTGAACAGTTTCGGACCAGTGCGGTTAAAATATCGTTGAGGAACTGGAAAGAAGTGTATGAATGTGTTGAAATGCAACACCTAACAAAAATTTGAGTGAAAAGGCTTTTTCATGTAAGGGTTTGGAAGTGCAAGTTTGCAAATGTAGGTTAAACTATAAGCACACAGTAGGTGATATAATCACATATGGATTACAAAAGTTGCAGTAAACATGGAAAAACCTTCAGCTAATCTGAAAAAATAGATTTTACTCAGACATCAAGCATTTTTAAATGGCAACAGTGTTCATAAGTTAGAGCTGCGCGAGAGATGAATGTATGAATGCTTGGTTGGGTCGATCTGCTGGCGATTTGTGTTTTGGCGCTGACGAAGCGACGCGCTTTGCGCGCTTTTGTGTCGCGCGACTGCAAAAAGCCGCCACTATGAATATCGTAGGTGGCCTTGTCTGGATGTCTACCATTGGCGTACCGACGATTAACTTTTCTAAATATGTACCGTTTCTTTATACTGAAGCATCCGCGTAGGCTTACGCTTAAACACCGAAGCACCAATGCTGAACTAAGACAAGACTCAGCACAAAAAGTGTCTGGTTTTGATGGATGGCCGAGTTCTGCCAAAGAGCCGTTCATTTCGACTGGTCGGTGTCCACCGAGGACTGATCTGGCACGAACACATCTTCTCAATAGCGGCAGCAGCTAGGAAAAAGCTAGACTATTTGGAGATCTTTAATTTTAATTTTGAAGGATTGTATCGGCAGAATTTTTAAAATAGCTGGCAGGTGCCACATAGGAGAAAGATTTCATCAAAAAGGTTGTGCTGTATGGCGGCATATTTAGTGTATGTTCAACATAGCGCAAGTCGTGCTAAAAGACCACAGATAAACTGGGATTTTGTTATATAGGATAACATGGAGAGAAGAAAGGAGGTTTACTACCCAACGTCGATGCACCGTAATCCCTTTTATACCCTTAAGATGCCTGGCGATTCTTTCTCTTCTAGAGATTCCCGATATATAGCGTACACAGATGTTTTAGACTTTTTATCTCCAGAAAGCCTCCTGTTGCGTTAGAGTGTAGCATACCCCAGCCTGCTTAGGATTAGGCTGTTATCGAGTTTTATTTTGGAATTTTCAGGCAGAATATTCTTAAAACTGTAATCTTCGCACAAGCATTTTGAACAGCCCTGGAAACAGGATCAAGAAAGGTAAGATGTTAATCAAGTGTTACACCAAGGTAACAAACGCTGATCACACGATGAGTTTGTTTGCTTTCAATATAAAGTTTCACTTTGTACTTTGAAAATTGCTATTTTTAGACTTAAAAGTTATGCAAAGTGATTTTTCCGGTTGACCTTCAAATCGTCGTTTTTAAGCCAAGAACTAATGTTCTATTTTCGATTGAAAACGCAGACTTACCACAGCAAGTAAGTTCGCTATTATTTAATAATGACAATCAGAACTTTTATCCAAATTGCTGTGCGGATATGAAACGTTAACAGGAAAAGGTCAGATTTACATAAGCAAATATACTAAGTGACATATAAATCCGAACACCCAGTTTAAATGGTTTTATTTTAATAAAATTTTGTATAAGTACTTAATGAAGCATAATAAGTAAATGATAAAAATTTCAAAATGATTGCACTGCTTTAAAGCCCTTTGACCTTTAATAATGTGTGGATGCACCCTGATGTGCTACGCATTCTCCAACGCGCCTAGGCATGCTTCTGATCAGGTGGTCAATGTCCTCCTGTGGTATCTTATTCCAGGCAACCACCAACTCCTCTCGAAGTGCTTCTAGAGTCTGAGGAGGACGTTGCAAATTGAGCAATCTCCTACCCATCATATCCCACACGTGCTCAATTGGGGATAAGTCGGTAGATCTTGGTGGCCATGGTAACAATGTGACAGCATTATGTTGAAAGAAGTTTATTGTGACTCTGGCAACATCTGGTCGGGCATTATCTTGTTGGAAAGTTGGATCTGCCAGGGTGTCAAGAAAGGGTAAAAGATGGGGTTCTAGAACTTCGTGGATATAACGCTGCGCGTTCATGTTACCTCTGATGAAGATTAAAGGTGACCTGGAACCATAAGCTATAGCACCCCAAACCATAACTCCAACAGTGTGATGAACATGTCGTTCAACAAAAAACTGTGGATTCCTCCTTTCACCACGTCGCCTTCTAACCCTGGCACGACCATCGTGCAGGCCTAAACAAAATCGAGACTCGTCACTAAAGACAATACTGTTCCATTCCTGATCCCAGAGTGACCGTTGTCTGCACCACTCAAGGCGATTACGTCGGTGTTCTCTAGTTAAAGGGAGGACCCAGTGTGGCCGGTATGAAAACAAGCCAAAACTTCTCATTCGTCGGTAAACACTTCGCATGCCAATAGGTCTTCTGTGTTCTGCAAACCATTCATTTGCAATGGACCTGGTAGTGGAGAAACGGTCCCTTAAGGCCAATAACCTTAGGCGGCAATCTTCACGGTCTGATGTTCTACGGCGGCGTCCAGTGCCCCTTGCTCTTTGCGTACGGCCTTCTCGAAGCCATGCCTGACAACACCTAACCACAGTGTCTACACTTCTTTGCACTCTAACTGCAATTGCCCGAAAAGAAAGTCCAGCTTCCCGAAGTCCTACTATACGGCCCCTATCAAACTCACTAAGTTGACGAAATAGTACAGGTCTCCGTACTCTAGGCATCGTAACCGATCGTAAAGGATGTCAAGAACTAAAATCCGCCAACGTTGATTCTTTACTGCGGCTGAAATATTCATTTTTAGAGCGTTAGTGAATTAAAAAAAAGCAGTATAAAAACCGGAATGTCCAACTGATAAGGCTGACAATTTTTTCACTTGTTATTTACAGTAAGATAAATACATTCACCAACTTTTATTAAAATAAAACCATTCAAACTGGGTGTTCGGATTTATATGTCACTTAGTATAAGTTCGCTATTATCTAATAATGATACTAAGAACTTTTATCTAAATTGCTGTGCGGATATGAAACGTTAACAGGAAAAGGTCAGATTTACATAAGCAAATACATGACTAAATTAGAATAAAATAGATATGTTATAAAATCAGAGGCAAAAACAGTATGATTACTTAGAAGTATCAACAGATAAATAGAAGAATAGAAAATGTATTACTGTATATTAAGTAAAATAATCAATAAAATAGATAAATATGTGATTATTAAAAAATATAAAACTCTTGCAAATAGTAAAGACACTTACGGCTCAAGTATGTTAATAGTTATTTATTACACAACAGAAAAAGTACTAGATTTTAGCTTGAGGTTGTGAAAAACGACGATTTATTATTGGAAAATTACAATATTTAAGTCAGAAAATTATGGATGTGAAATTTTAATTTTTAAATTAGTAGGCTATGTGGTATCTATAGCGACAATTAGACCTGCGTTGCTAAGGAAACTTATAAGTAATCAAATAGCTGTAATTTAATTTGTGATATGATTTAAAAATTGTCAACTTAGTGATTCTTTAAAAGTTATTTTTAATACTATGAAGTAAAAAATGTATGATTCCGGGTTTTTCCACCGTAATTAGTATAAGTAGCCAAAATAGCGTCACCAAGATGATTGCTAGCTAAATCGCTTATACAATATCCGGGAAAAAAGTACTCATTTTTCGCCCGGGGAAAAAGTAATTACATAAAAAGTGACACTTTGTTACCTGTCAACAGAGATAAATGTCAAACTTTTTTTCCGCCACAGAAAAGAGTTTAAAGTCTTTTAAATCCTTGATGACTTTTAATTTGAAGGGCAAATTATTGAAGATTATTACGGTATGTGCTGAGGCTGTAATTGTTCAATGCAACGTTGCCTTTATTCGTTAGATGATATCTCTGGGACTCTTTTAGTTAAGCGAATTTAGAAGGGTACGATTTTACATGGAGGCACATCTCTAGGAAGGATGAGTAATGAAGCTATCGTTTCATCTCTAAACGTTTTTCGACAATACTCTACAGGATGCAATGAGAATAAGAGTCTGACTATTCCTTTTTGAAGGAGAAAGGTTCGTTGCGCCTCAGCAGATGATCTCCAATATAGCACTAAATATTCGAGGTGGGAATATACAATAGAGCAGTAGGCATTCGATAAGTGTTTTTATTCATTACATATTTTAAGTTTCTTAGAGCAACAACTGCTGAATTCATCTTCTTGCTACATAATCTATGTGGTCTTTCCTGCTCAAATGTTCATCTACCATTAGAGTTAAAAAAACTGTGCCTGGTACTATTTCCAGTGACTTGCTTATTGTAATTCAAGATGTATTGGGTTTTGTTAGATTCTAGATTCTCTAGCGACCTTGCTGATAACGTTATAGCTGTGTCATCAGCAAAGGTAACCAAGAGACAATTATTATCAATTATGTCTTCGTCTGGATCGTTCACAAATAACGAAAACAGAAATTGTGATAGCACTCCACCTTGAGGTACTTCAAAGTTTATGTCATATCGATTGGAGACAGTGCTAGCTTAACCTGAACTTTACTTGACATAAAAGACAGAATCCCTTGATCTACAGGATTTCTGAAACCGTAGCGACGTTAATGTCCGTCTGTCAATATCGTCTACGTTAGCCAAAAAACAAAGATTCAGTTATGCCGACTGATACAGAATGTATCTGAACATCGCGGCCAGCCGAAAACGCCTGTCGCTATGAATCTTCATCGTATAGGCGGGCCTGTCTTGTCTGATCCGCGATTTGATGCGCCACATCGACAGATTTTTGTCACAGCGCCTGCTCAGTGATGTACGCAATTTTCCGCAAAGGGTCGCGATTTTTCAAACCTTCAAGCATCAAGTTTCAGATTATGAAACACCCCAGAGGTATATTCACATTCTCGGAATAATCTTTGGATCGTAATAGAAATATCGTTATAAAGCATGATCAAAGCACATTCTGTTCACATCCGTTCAATGTATATTTCCCGAAGAACGTTCTAAGAATATGCGATTTAAGAACATTCGGAACGGAAGTGTTCATAGCGTGTTCATATAAGGGATGTCTATCTGATTACATGTTAAGGATCGTCATTTTTAGGACCTTTCGATACAAAATTTTGGCGTTCGCACGTAGGTTTTGCGTATGGAAATAAAACAACACGGTAGGTGATGACTTTTGGCAAAAAAATGGTGGTATACCAAACCGCAGTAACAGTTCTTTGCTCATTAAGAGGAATTGTCGTAATATGACCCGCTTTTGACACAAATGTCGCGACCATCTTTTTCCAAACACCCAAACAGCCGACTGTCGTTTATTTTCTGGTTCATAACAGTAAATTTTAGGTATTGCAAATGTAATAGATCGCCGGAAATGCTGCGGTAAGCAGATCAACTACATCGCAATACCTGGCAACAAAGATAAGAAGATAAGAAGAAAAAAGTTAACAATAAACGAATTTATATGTGTAATATATGGGAGTAACAGCCCACTAGATTCATAAATTTATTACATGGCGATCAAGGCAGTTACACTTAGAAGTCGATTGAAGTGCAGGTACTATAATGAGAAGAACCAGAAAAACCAAGAAAATGAAGAGAAGCTTGTTCAGTATTAGGTGCTAACTTACCCTGAAAACGGTATCAAAAAGGTACCCCGCCGAAAGTTCAAGGTATTTTCCCTGAAGTTACTAAAAACTCCTTAAGAGAAGTTTATCGAGTAAGCTATAAGAAATCATTATGACGGAAATGCACTAATCATTGAATGAAAGAGGAGAGATTCTTAGGTTTTTATTTTTAGCAACAATATCTAATAGACAAATATAGAACAATAAACAGTGGTACTAGATGCGTTTAGATGAATACTTGAAGAATCACTAAAATTTATTGTGCAAAACAAATTTATATGCTATAGTAGTAGTAGTATAAGGTATGTATGCTAAATGACATAGAAAATACTACACCGACTAGAAGTGCTGTAATTTTGAGCATATTTCTACGTCTCCTCATTATTGTTACACGACCATCATACTTTGATGAGGTTCAAGGTTGAATCCAAGGTCGTTTGTTGAAGGTTACTGATTCACTGGACAACAAATTTTAGTTTTTTAATTGTATCTTGTGGGAAAAGTGCACTTCTTTGTTAATTTTGGGGCGCTGAATCCAATGAAATAAAGAAATTAGTTGCGGTTTAGAAAAAAAACTTTTTATTTTTAAGGATATATTAAAAAAAGAAACAAGATTCATATACTTATAAGAATCACTATATGCGCTGTCTTTTTGCTGTTCTTTTATGGATCGTTTTTGGAGCATCTCTACCAAGAGTCCAACAGTAGTCTGCAAGCATGGAAGGATTCCACTTTCCCTGGTACCTTTTTTCCATTGTTGAAATATCCTGATGAAAACGTTCGCCGTGCTCAAAACTTACGGCTCCGCAATTGTCAGGAAAAAAGTCCAGGTGTGAGTGTAGGAAATGTATCTTAAGAGACATATTACAGCCCATCTTTTGATACGATGACAGCATATTTTTGACAAGGGTTTTATAGTTGTCAGCTTTTCTATTTCCCAAGAAATTAGTGACCACCAGACGGAAATCATTCCAAGCAGTTTTTTCAATACCTGTTAAAGTGTTTTTAAACTGTGTATATTTCAAAATACTTCGAATCTGTGGCCCAACAAAAATACCTTCTTTAACCTTTGCCTCACTTAGTCTTGGTCTACGAATTGACGAACAGGCCAGTTTTGTCTGGTGTAATGAAGTGCCTTTGCCCGTCTGTCCCATTCACACAAAAAACAGCAAAACTTTGTGTAGCCTAGCTGCAGCCCAAGTAAAAGTGCAACAACTTTCAAATCGCCACAAATATGCCATTGGTGCTCATCGTATTTTATGCATGTCAATAGGTACTTCATATTGTCATATGATTCTTTCATGTGAACTGCATACCCTACAGGAAGAGATGGTAAAATATTTCCAATATGCAATAACACTGCCTTTAAACTCAATGTTGAACTGCCTGGCTAATATGAAACAATATAATGTACACGTATGTATAACGTAACACAATCATGCCGATTACATTATCTTTCCTTGCCGAATATAAAAATGTAGCACGCGCATTCTTGTGAATTACAGTATATTAACACTGTCACAGCAGGAACACATATAATTACCGTATCTCTAAAACTTGAACTAATATTGAAAAAATAAGTTTCATTCCGGTTTTAGCACATTAAAAATAGTAATATTTTGTTGATTTTATTTAGGATATTTTTTGGCTGTTGATCAGTGTTACCAGTCTTTATTCTTTCTTCATCTAAAATCCTGTCAAACTCTTTCTAACCTCACACGTTTCACCTTCATTTGACCTTAACAGGTGACCTTCATCTTAAATTTTAATGCATATTTGGACCTAGGTTTTCTCGTTCTTTCGATTGGCCTTGAGGGTGTGTCTCAAGGTCAAATCCAAGGACTTTATTGAGCTCCATATCCAAAATTAACAGAAAATTGGTGAAGACAATTTTCAAGGGCACCTTGCCTAGTAAAATACTAAATGATATAGAAAATGCAACACCGACTATGAATGCGGTAATTTTGAGCATTCTTAAGTTTTAGATCTACCAATAAATAGAAAGTGATTAAAATTTTAAATCGAGATTTCGCAAAATAGCTGAGATATATCTCCTTAATGTTAATAATGTGTTGAATTTCCTCTGTTCACGACACATTCGTCAAGAGGTCGCGGCAATGGACTGGATCACTTTTGCACGGCCATCACGTGTGCCCAAATACAATCTGGAATCATCGCTGAACACGCCATATTCCATTCAAGTCTCTCCCCACTCCATACCAATCGTTGCTGACGATGCTGCGGGGTCATAAATAGTAGAAGATGGGGACGGCATGAAAACGGTCCAAGAGACCTTATACAGCGATAAACTGTGCTCATTGTTGTTGCCCTTCCGATATCATCAAATCACTGGTTCGTAATTGCCCTTGTTGCGGAAAATCGATCTGTAAGTGCCAGTCGCCTCAAATAACGATCATGTCGCTCTGTAGTCTGTCTTTGAAGTCCAGTACTTCTAACTCGTCGATTTCGGCCTTCTTGGCACCACGTTCGACGACATCTCATTGCAGTACCTTCGGTTCGATCCACCCTAAAAGAAAATCCTGCTTCAGGTGAATGGAACCAACACAGAAGAATCACTGAATAATAAGTAGACATAAACAAAAATAGTAGTGTACTTCCATGATAGCCGATATGTTTACAAGTTTTTATCAAAATCCGATAAATAATTCTAGATATATGCCATTGTTAATTTATGTAATAAAGCATTACAAGTTATTTTATCAACAAAGTTTGGTCACATCAATCGCAAACTATGTACTAAATTCCTATTTAAAATAAGTACGAGATATTTCCTTATCGCTCTTCAAGAAATAACTTTTTTGCCACAAAAGAAACGCTCCAATAGCTAAGAAGGTATCACTCGACCCCCCTTTCCATTAACGATTTTAGGGTTGGTGCACCCCCGCCCAGGGGGCTGCACGTGTTAACGTGATTTTTTCCCAGTTTTGTGTCAACCTCGAAAACAAAATCGACGGGTCTGAGCGTTTTTCCAAAAGAAAAACTGAGCTGCCAGTAAATGCGTCTGTTTCGTTTTCGATGCGCCACCCTGTATATCCGTTACTGTAAGCACTTAGTTTTATTTTTAAAAGTCGAGGACCTATCCAGAAATATTTGATGAATTGTGCATAATTTTGAGTTGAAAAGTTGATACATACTTTTGAGTATCACTTAACCAGCATATTACATCGTAGAAGTAGTATGGTGTTTTACTAGGGCAGTAAAAGCTCACTAAGTTTATCACACATTACACCAAGTTATAGTAAGGGATATTTCGGGCACATGCTAAGCACATTCCATTGGGTGGATTTCTTCGCCTATCGCGCATGTGCGTGTGTCCGAGCGACCAATGACATAACAGCAATTCAACCCGCTTTCCGGCTTCCATTTTGTTTTATTCCATGTCTATGTGTATCTGACATAGCGTGTGTCGTGTGTGCCTCCAAATGAAAGGTAAGTTTCATGATAATTATTCACCTCACATCATCTGACAAATGAACATTATTGAGTCGATTGAGTAAGGTGTTTACAAGATTATAACCTCCAAAAACATCGTAAGCTTCCGTCTCGTTTGTAGTGAGAGACTGCTGCTGATGGAGAGACGCAGGAAATACTCGAATTGAACAAGAAGGACAAAAATAGATTTTTAAGATACGATACAAGGGAATCTTGACTTCACATGAATACAGCTGTACTTTTCTTATAACATTATAACATTAATGAACGCTCATCTGCACTTTATTACTCTTGAATTAGCTATTCGCGATGTGAACGCATTAAAAGTCAAGATGGCCAGCATTCTTACATAAATAATATATGCAAATCTTTATACGTATATGGTGGACAGTCGGTCTATCGTTAGACACCGTGCTAGAAACTAGCCAATGATATTCTAATAGCACCGAAACTTAATTTAAATTCAACAGTGTTCACTCAGCAGTACCTGATCGTCATTAGAGTTTATAATTACAAATGAATAATACTTTGTTTGTTGTGTTTAATGAACAACGCCGAATCAAAGCCAGATGCGCAAAAAGTATGTTCGGTAGGGTTACGTTAGATATTGGATCTAATATAACTCCCCAGGTGATGAAGATGTACAGGGTGCGGCAGAGAGAATGGACGGTTTTAAAAAAATCATAAAATAGTTAATTTTTACTCGAAAACAAATTTATTCACAAGGAAATAGCATTTGAGACAGTTAAGTGTGGAAAATCACATCAGGCATGTGGTGGCCGAAATCGTTGATGCAGTGCTGGAGGCGTTCTTGGAAGTTCGCGTAGACTCTCTCCAACATCGCTTTCTCAACTTGGGCTACTTCCACGCGAAGTTCGTCTTTCAATTCGTCCAGAGTTCGGGGCTTGTTCGCGTATACTCTAGCCTTGAGGTGTCCCATAAGACAAAATGAGGTTCTCATTTTGATCGATCAGTGCTTCCATCTCCCGTGTGAAGTTCATTCGTTGTGCATAATCTCCGGGCTGTAACTGTTGCACAATGGCCAATTTGTAGGGGTGAAAGCGGAGATCCATATGCAAAATTCGCCTTACCGAACGATCACTAAGGCGAAGTGCAGCAGCATGTTTCCGGGCAGATCGAGTCGGAACGCGTTCAACATTTTCAGGAGTTCGAACTGTTCGCGGCGCTCCTCTTGGCCTTCTGTAGATCAGTTCATCACGCCTGCGAAGTGATTCAACCCAAGGAAGGATGGTGTTTCGAGAGGGAACAGCTCTATTCCGATGAATGTTGAAATGGCGACGAAACTCACGCTGTACGACGATGACTGTCTCATTATTTCGGACGAAACAATCATAGGCGAAAAACGCGGTGCTCCACCATCCAAGGCTACATAACGACAACTGGTAAAATAATGCTAGGATCTCACGAGTCAAACGGCACCCTCCCCACCTCTCTCGTAGACGGAGGCGGAGTGTACTACCCATCCCAAAAACGTCCGTCCTCTCTGCCGCACCCTGTATAAAGTAATTAAATCTCAGTCGATCGAAGAAAGAGGCCATTAGTTCGACATCCACAGCACTTGGTTCCAAATGTGCACTTTCACGTTCTATACGAACGATGTAGATGCACTTTATATGCTATATGGAAATTATACAACCATTCAAACCTGAACGGCAGTCTGTACAATAATATCGACATCAAAAATCCTCATAAACTGAGAATTTCAAAATAATGTTATTTCAATGATAAATATCAAAGAAATATGAGATGTAAATAAATCAGTATTTCATTTGTCAAATAAGGATTAGGTTTTGGATTCTGTACATGGTTTCCCTATTAACTTTCAAATTCAATAATATACTAAGTGACATATAAATCCGAACACCCAGTTTAAATGGTTTTATTTTAATAAAAGTTGGTGAATGTATTTATCTTACTGTAAATAACAAGTGAAAAAATTTTCAGCCTTATCAGTTGGACATTTCGGTTTTTATACTGCTTTTCTTTAATTCACTAACGCTCTAAAAATGAATATTTCAGCCGCAGTAAAGAATCAACGTTAGCGGATTTTGGTTCTTGACATCATTTACGATCGGTTACGATGCCGAGAGTACGGAGACCTGTACGATTTCGTCAACTTAGTGAGTTTGATAGGGGCCGTATAGTGGGACTTCGGGAAGCTGGACTTTTTTTTCGGGCAATTGCAGTTAGAGTGCAAAGAAGTGTAGACACTGTGGTTAGGTGTTGTCAGAGAAGGCCGTACGCAAAGAGCAAGGGGCACTGGACGCCGTCGTAGAACAACAGACCGTGAAGATCGCCGCCTAAGATTATTGGCCTTAAGGGACCGTTTCTCCACTACCAGGTCCATTGCAAATGAATGGTTTGCAGAACACGGAAGACCTATTGGCATGCGAAGTGTTTACCGATGAATGAGAAGTTTTGGCTTGTTTTCATACCGGCCACACTGGGTCCTCCCTTTAACTCGAGAACACCGACGTAATCGCCTTGAGTGGTGCAGACAACGGTTACTCTGGGATCAGGAATGGAACAGTATTGTCTTTAGTGACGAGTCTCGATTTTGTTTAGGCATGCACGATGGTCGTGCCAGGGTTAGAAGCCAACGTGGTGAAATGAGGGATCCACAGTTTTTTGTTGAAAGGCATGTTCATCACACTATTGGAGTTATGGTTTGGGGTGCTATAGCTTATGGTTCCAGGTCCCCTTAATCATCATCAGAGGTAACATGAACGCGCAGCGTTACATCCACGAAGTTCTAGAACCCCATCTTTTACCCTATCTTGACACCCTGGCAGATCCAACTTTCCAACAAGATAATGCCCGACCACATGTTGCAAGAGTCACAATAGACTTCTTTCCAGATAATGATGCCACATTGTTACCATGGCCACCAAGATCTCCCGACTTATCCCCAATTGAGCACGTGTGGGATATGATGGGTAGGAGATTACTCAATTTGCAACGTCCTCCTCAGACTCTAGAAGCACTTCGAGAGGAGTTGGTGGTTGCCTGGAATGAAATACCACAGGAGGACATTGACGACCTGATCAGAAGCATGCCTAGGCGCGTTGGAGAATGCGTAGCACATCAGGGTGCATCCACACATTATTAAAGGTCAAAGGGCTTTAAAGCAGTGCAATAATTTACTTATTATGCTTCATTAAGTACTTATACAAAATTTTATTAAAATAAAACTATTTAAGCTGGGTGTTCGGATTTATATGTCACTTAGTATATCTAAGAAACATGAGATACAAATAAATCAGTATTTCATTTATCAAATAAGGATTAGGTTTTGGAATCCATACATGGTTTCCCTATTAACTTTCAAATTCAATAATAATTATTTTTTGAGTTGTTAGAGCCGAAAGGAAGAAACAGATGGTATGCATGTCTCAATTTGAACACAAGCTATGCTATTTGCTTTAGTACTTTTCTCCACATAGCCTACATACTCCGTATAAAGGCCAGATATGACCTAGCCTCGCGTACTGCTCACATATTCGGGGTGCTGCTGCACATTTCTATTTCATAACCGTATAAAAGCAATTGCATCCTTTGTTCTGTCATCATACAGAGATCAACTGTAGTAGTTGTTAGATTGCATCTGCGGACATTAAAGTGATTTTTTAAAAACTCTCGCTCGCCATTGGCGAACAATTCCTGCAAATTCTCGTCGGACGTCTGCCCAGTTCCGCTACTGAAAAGGCCGTCGGAATCTATTTTATTTGCGATCGCCGACCGCGATCTAAGATCGGATTAAAATTGTTGAAATTTATTGAAATATTCATTACTACACGAGATAGGAATGCAGCTACACGGTTCTTTTGCAATTCCTCGAAGTATCTCCCGGTCCGCAAAAAACTCCGCGAAGGTGATGTATTTATACTTCACGCAAGAATCCGTCTAATGACAACGGCCAGTTTTTATCTGACGTGACGGCAGTTAAGTTCTTATTCACATTCACCTGATTCTAGGCGTATCTTGGGCGTATCTGAAGATGCGTCGCTGGTTTTCTGCAGGACCATCGGATATTTCTTTTTAGGTAGTTTCATTTTATAAGAACAAGAAAATCTTAAGTAGTTAGAACGACATTACTCTGTAACAAAGGTCAGCTATATATACTAAGTCACATATACAGGGTGTCCCGAAAAAGGTGTGCAATATTCTACCAGCGGTTTCTAGAGCTTAAAATACGGAGAAAAGTTTATATAAACATAGGTCGACAAACGTCCCCTAAGGGCGCTACGGTCTTTTAAAGAGGCTCCACTGAAGATGGTTTTTCCTTAATATTTCCGAAACGTGTTGAGATAAAGACATAAAATTCGGTATTCTAGCCTAATTTTTTATGCTGGATTTAAAAATATTAACAATTTTAGACAGTTTTGTTTGGAAGCGTATGTAACAGAGACGGACTCAGGTTATTTTAGCCCCAAAATTTTTGTGTGATTCTATTTTTGAAATTAAATAAAATTGTTAATATTTTTAAATTCGGCATAAAAAACTAGGCTAGATTACCAAAGTTTATGTCTTTATCTCAACACGTTTCGGAAATATTAAGGAAAAACCATCTTCAAGGGAGCCCCTTTAAAAGACCGTAGCGCCCTTAGGGGACGTTTGTCGACCTGTGTTTATATAAACTTTTCTTCTTATTTTAAGCTCTAGAAAAAGGATGCTCAAAATTACCGCATTCATAGTCGGTGTTGCATTTTCTATGTCATTTAGTATATTACTAGAAAAGGTGCCCCTCAAAATTGTCTTCACCAATATTCTGTTAATTTTGAATATGGGGTTGGATTTGACCTTGAGACACACCCTCAAGGCCAATCGAAAGAACGAGAAAACCTAGGTGCAAATATGCATTAAAATTTAAGATGAAAGTCACCTCTTAAGGTCAAATGAAGGTGAACCGTGTGAGGTCAGAAAGAGTTTGACAGGATTTTAGCTGAAGAAAAAATAAAGACTGGTATTCAGTAACCTTTAACAAGTAACCTTGGATTCAATCTCGAGCCTCATCAAAGTAATTTCATCTTTTCTTTCAACTGGGAATACCGAAAATGGAAAATGATTGCATTTTATCACGTTTCGACCTTGAAGGTGGAGCTCAGAGTCAAATTCAAGGACAATGTTCAAAACTTATTAAAGATCTGACTGCTTTTTTCGTCAATGATCCTCTTAAGCTTCTAGAAATTCTTCTTAATCTCACACATTTGACCTTCATCCGTCCTTTAGGGTAGACCTTGACCTTAGCTGTTAATACATATTCTAACGTAAAATGTGCCGTCCATTGGATGTCAAAAAGAGGATTTTCTAATAAAAAAAAACACAAAAGTTGATCATAAATAATCTTGAAGGTGAGGTTTAAGGTCAAATCCATTCTCACCATTGAATTCCTTGTTAGTAAATACCTGACTTTGATCGTTCACAAAGATACCTTCTGGCAAAAGAAGACAAAAAACAGAGATATTTTCCCCCCAAAAAAAAAACACAATGTCCTTACCATAAAATAAAAATACTTTTACGTTAAGAATGCACATTGAGGATACAAACACTGTTAAATTTTCAAAATTACGACAAACCTTATGGCTTATACTTGAAGGCCAAGTATCAGAGGGTATAAAACAAATTAAGACACAACATGCTTAGACTTTATTTGGAGATATTACAAACTATTACATTCCGAAAACATCTAATTCAAAGATTAAAGAAACAATCACAAAAATGTTCCATATTTTGTAAACTTTAGGGCCTATGCGCAGCCGGAAGATGTTAACCGATCTCAATAATTCTTCCCTTCTTTTGTCTAAATATACTAAGAGACATATAAGTCCGAACACCCAGTTTAAATGGTTTTATTTTAATAAAATTTTGTATAAGTACTTAATGAAGCATAATAAGTAAATGATAAAAATTTCAAAATGATTGCACTGCTTTAAAGCCCTTTGACCTTTAATAATGTGTGGATGCACCCTGATGTGCTACGAATTCTCCAACGCGCCTAGGCATGCTTCTCTGATCAGGTGGTCAATGTCCTCCTGTGGTATCTCATTCCATGCAACCACCAACTCCTCTCGAAGTGCTTCTAGAGTCTGAGGAGGACGTTGCAAATTGTGCAATCTCCTACCCATCATATCCCACACGTGCTCAATTGGGGATAAGTCGGGAGATCTTGGTGGCCATGCTAACAATGTGACATCATTATGTTGAAAGAAGTCTATTGTGACTCTTGCAATATGTGGTCGGGCATTATCTTGTTGGAAAGTTGGATCTGCCAGGGTGTCAAGATAGGGTAAAAGATGGGGTTCTAGAACTTCGTGGATATAACGCTGCGCGTTCATGTTACCTCTGATGAAGATTAAAGGTGACCTGGAACCATAAGCTATAGCACCCCAAACTATAACTCAAACAGTGTGATGAACATGTCTTTCAACAAAAAACTGTGGATTCTTCCTTTCACCACGTCGCCTTCTAACCCTGGCACGACCATCGTGCATGCCTAAACAATATCGTCGGTAAACACTTCGCATGCCAATAGGTCTTCCGTGTTCTGCAAACCATTCATTTGCAATGGACCTGGTAGTGGAGAAACGGTCCCTTAAGGCCAATAATCTTAGGCGGCGATCTTCACGGTCTGTTGTTCTACGGCGGCGTCCAGTGCCCCTTGCTCTTTGCGTACGGCCTTCTCGAAGCCATGCCTGACAACACCTAACCACAGTGTCTACACTTCTTTGCACTCTAACTGCAATTGCCCGAAAAGAAAGTCCAGCTTCCCGAAGTCCCACTATACGGCCCCTATCAAACTCACTAAGTTGACGAAATCGTACAGGTCTCCGTACTCTAGGCATCGTAACCGATCGTAAAGGATGTCAAGAACCAAAAGCCGCCAACGTTGATTCTTTACTGCGGCTGAAATATTCATTTTTAGAGCGTTAGTGAATTAAAAAAAAAACAGTATAAAAACCGGAATGTCCAACTGATAAGGCTGAAAATTGTTTCACTTGTTATTTACAGTAAGATAAATACATTCACCAACTGTTATTAAAATAAAACCATTTAAACTGGGTGTTCGGATTTATATGTCACTTAGTATAATTCGCATTTTTTCCGCGCTATTTGACAACCAGATGAGATTTTCAGCCCACCCTAATATACGCCACCGCGAGTTTCGTTTCTTTATGACCACTTGACATTTGTTTGAACTTTGTATTTCCAAATATTTAAAAATGAGAGAGAATATATCCAAGAAATATCAGCCTGCGGCGAACCTAGTCAAGCGACTTTAAAAGTGAATGACTTATTCAGTGAAAATGACCGATGATATCGTCTTAATCTTCCACCTCCACCGTAACATCAACCGTCTTTCCATTGTCTGGATTCCAGCTATTTGAAAAGGCATAAATACTCAGACGCTTCACGGGATTTACGACCACAAGGGCGTTTTGATAATTTAAATGAATCTTATAAATCGTTGTCTGTCTTGTAGCGGGACTCGTCACAAATTTTAAGTAAGCGCCACCCGCGTCTTCTGTCTTTCAGGCGTTCTTCTAAGAAGTTAATGATTTTGTTCATTCCTTGCGTCAAGTGAGGACGTGCCTGACACTTTTGATGCCATAGATTCCACGGCATGAGGCATTTTCTACCCTGCAGGACCGTAATGCTTACGCAGTTAAAAAATAATGCTTTCTATAGTGCCTGCATTTTCACCTTAGCTTAAAGATAATGTTTTCGTCTTTAACTGATTGGCGGATTTGAAACGTCCTGCCAAATTTTCTGGCTGCTCAGCTACTTGATAGATTAATATTTACAATTCAAAACTACGTATATTAACGATCAATCCAACTATGAACACTTAATTCAGACCAAACCTAAACCCATAGGTCAGAATGATTTCTTCTACTACAAAGAACCAAATAAGCAAGATGGATAAAGAAAACGAACAAAATATTAATTATGATAAAACTATTGAGAGACAAGGTAACCACTATGCAAGATATATTCCTCGCAAGCCATTCTGTAAATATTTAATTAATGCTTAAATTACATCATGCTCCTTTCTATCACATTTTTAACAATGCTATAGACACCCACCGCGGGATTAATAGAGCAATATTAGGTCAAAAAGTGCTTCGTAATCCACTTAATGGAAAAAAGAAAGCTCAAAAGGTACATCAAATAAAGAATAGGATTATTAAACCGGTTCGAAATCTTATTAAAACAAATACACTTTTTAATTAGTACGGAGACAGAATTTGCCGTTACCTGATAACGAAGGCTTCCATAGTATAAAATAGCGATCAAGGTAAGTATTTCGATAACTGTGACAGTTATTACAATAAGTGACATCCAAAAAGAAAATAAGGAAACATTTTACATCATGTTACTAATGTTATTAATATACTAAGTGACATATAAATCCGAACACCCAGTTTAAATATCTTATTTTACTGTAAATAACAAGTGAAAAAATTTTCAGCCTTATCAGTTGGACATTCCGGTTTTTATACTGCTTTTTTTTAATTCACTAACGCTCTAAAAATGAATATTTCAGCCGCAGTAAAGAATCAACGTTGGCGGATTTTGGTTCTTGACATCCTTTACGATCGGTTACGATGCCTAGAGTACGGAGACCTGTACGATTTCGTCAACTTGTGAGTTTGATAGGGGCCGTATAGTGGGACTTCGGTAAGCTGGACTTTCTTTTCGGGCAATTGCAGTTAGAGTGCAAAGAAGTGTAGACACTGTGGTTAGGTGTTGTCAGGCATGGCTTCGAGAAGGCCGTACGCAAAGAGCAAGGGGCACTGGACGCCGCCGTAGAACAACAGACCGTGAAGATCGCCGCCTAAGATTATTGGCCTTAACGGACCGTTTCTCCACTACCAGGTCCATTGCAAATGAATGGTTTGCAGAACACGGAAGACTTATTGGCATGCGAAGTGTTTACCGACGAATGAGAAGTTTTGGCTGGTTTTCATACCGGCCACACTGGGTCCTCCCTTTAACTCGAGAACACCGACGTAATCGCCTTGAGTGGTGCAGACAACGGTCGCTCTGGGATCAGGAATGGAACAGTATTGTCTTTAGTGACGAGTCTCGATTTTGTTTAGGCATGCACGATGGTCGTGCCAGGGTTAGAAGCCGACGTGGTGAAAGGAGGAATCCACAGTTTTTTGTTGAAAGACATGTTCATCACACTGTTGGAGTTATGGTTTGGGGTGCTATAGCTTATGGTTCCAGGTCACCTTTAATCTTCATCAGAGGTAACATGAACGTGCAGCGTTATATCCTCGAAGTTCTAGAACCCCTTTTTATCCCTATCTTGACGCCCTGGCAGATCCAACTTTTCAACAAGATAATGCCCGACCACATGTTGCAAGATCCACAATAGATTTCTTTCAACATAATGATGTGACATTGTTACCATGGCCACCAAGATCTCCCGACTTATCCCCAATTGAGCACGTGTGGGATATGATGGGTGGGAGATTGCTCAATTTGCAACGTCCTCCTCAGACTCTAGAAGCACTTCGAGAGGAGTTGGTGGTTGCCTGGAATGAGATACCACAGGAGGACATTGACCACCTGATCAGAAGCATGCCTAGGCGTGTTGGAGAATGCGTAGCACATCAGGGTGCATCCACACATTATTAAAGATCAAAGAGCTTTAAAGCAGTGCAATCATTTTGAAATTTTTATCATTTACTTATTATGCTTCATTATGTACTTACACAAAATTTTATTAAAATAAAACCATTTAAACTGGGTGTTCGGATTTATATGTCACTTAGTATATTACAATAAGTGACATCCAAAAAGAAAATAAGGAAACATTTTACATCATGTTACAGGAAATACAACAGACGAACTAATAATTGTAGAGGACATTGATGCAAGGGTTTGGAAAGATGTAAGTAGGTATACTCTAACCACAGGAAAACATGAAGAAACAGCATTAAAAGACAATGGAAGAAGACTACTAGAATGTTTTATGGAGTATGGGCTGATAATAGGTAACACCAAATTTCGTCACAAAGATATTCGCAAGCCTACCCGAGTACTCACAAGTAGAAATGGAAAGTATAACATTGATTGCTTAATAGATTCAAAAACACTAATGTTTTGAGATAGGAAGTGACCATTATCTCCTAGAAAGAAAAATAAATATCGTGTAAGGAAATAATAAGGAGACCAGCAAACACCGAAAAGAAATCCAAAATTAACACTTACAAATTGAGGGAAAATCATACACAAGCGAGATTCCAAAGCCATTCAGATAAAAAGCTTGAACATCACCTGAAGATGTAAATCATCACAGTATCCACACATTATGGAATATGTTTAAAGCCGCAAACCGCGTCGTGGACAGACGATATAAAAATGTAGTAAACATGAAAAGGGAGTCGTGAAAAATATACATAGCAGAAAAAACCGTTGAATCCTACGAGGAATGTAGAAAACATCGGCAAAAAGAAAAGCATAAGATCATAAATGTTAAAAGAAGCTCGTGGCAGAACTTTGGAGAAAAAGTGGAGGAAAGCATCAATGGGAATCCAAAATGATTCCACAGTGTTGAAAAATATAAGACGAAACAATAGCCGTTATTGCAAAGATGATTCTAAATTGTGGAGAGCTGCGGGACTGTACAAAGACAATGTAGGATTGGCACATACCTGGGTGTTCCTGTCGCCTGGTCTGGAGGAGCTCCTCTCTATTCACAGCTCCTTCTTAGGTTCACCACTCTTGCCTTAGCGGATATATTGTACCCGGTTTAACTAGGATTCTTTTGTCGAGGTTTTGAAGACGACCGTCGCCTTTTCCGATCTTTACGAGATTGACTTCACGAAATCTTCTTCTTCTTGTGCGCATGTTTGACTAGTATGCGTACATGCCAAAGGGTTTGAATTTGTATGGCTTTTGAGTTCAAATATTAAAGTATGTTTTAGAAATTGCATGAACAATAACAATGAAGCGGACTATATTATAGATAAAAACGGAGAGCTAATAACACAGGACGAAAAAGATGGAGGAGCTAACAAAAATAAATAAATTAAAATATGCCGTAAGAAACCTTAAACTGTTTAAAGCCCCCGGATGCGACGGATTAGCAGCAGTGAGGTAAAATATATGGGTGACATAGGAAAAGAGAACGAAATTCCGAAAGATTGGGATTTAGCAATCAAACTACCGTCATTTAAAAAGGGAGATACAAAGGTATGTAGGAACTACGGAGGCATGTCTGTATTAAGTATACCAGAAAAAGTTTACGAGAGCATACTAACCGAAAGACTATTCTGAGGAAATACAGCACATGCTGGACGAAGCACAACATGGTTCAGAGGAAGGAGAGGAACAACTCACTGTACGTATATCCATACCCTAACATATGGTTCAGAACTGTGGATATTGAGTGAAAGAAAATACAAGAAAGCGAAATGAAACTGCTAAGAAGAATTGCGGGTCTGCACTGGACAACAAATTTTAGTTTTTAAATTGTATCTTGTGGGAAAAGTGCACTTCTTTGTTAATTTTGGGGCGCTGAATCCAAAAATGACAACGAAATAAAAAAATTAGTTGCGGTTTAGAAAAAAAAATTTTTATTTTTAAGGATATATTAAAAAAAGTAACAAGATTCATATACTTATAAGAATCACTATATGCGCTGTCTTTTTGCTGTTCTTTTATGGATCGTTTCTGGAGCATCTCTACCAAGAGTCCAACAGTAGTCTGCAAGCATGGAAGGATTCCACTTTACCTGGTACCTTTTTTCCATTGTTGAAATATCCTGATGAAAACGTTCGCCGTGCTCATCACTTACGGCTCCGCAATTGTCAGGAAAAAAGTCCAGGTGTGAGTATAGGAAATGTATCTTAAGAGACATATTACAGCCCATCTTTTGATACGATCACAGCATATTTTTGACAAGGGTTTTATAGTTGTCAGCTTTTCTATTTCCCAAGAAATTAGTGACCACCAGACGGAAATCATTCCAAGCAGTTTTTTCAATACCTGTTAAAGTGTCTTCAAACTGTGTATCTTTCAGAATATTTCGAATCTGTGGCCCAACAAAAATACCTTCTTTAACCTTTGCCTCACTTAGTCTTGGAAATTTCTGACGCAGGTATTGAAAAGCTGACCCATCTCTATCTAATGCCTTGACAAAGTTTTTCATTAGGCCCAACTTGATATGCAGTGGTGGTAATAAAATTTTTTTCGAATCTACTAATGGCATATGCTGTACATTTTTTTGACCTGGCTCTAGGAATTGACGAACAGGCCAGTTTTGTCTGGTGTAATGAAGTGCCTTTGCCCGACTGTCCCATTCACACAAAAAACAGCAAAACTTTGTGTAGTTTAGCTGCAGCCCAAGTAAAAGTGCAATAACTTTCAAATCGCCACAAATATGCCATTGGTGCTCATCGTATTTTATGCATGTCAATAGGTACTTCATATTGTCATATGGTTCTTTCATGTGAACTGCATACCCTACAGGAAGAGATGGTAAAATATTTCCAATATGCAATAACACTGCCTTTAAACTCAATGTTGAGCTGTCTATAAACAATCTCCATTCTTCTGGGTTATAGTTTATATTTAAAGCCGCCAGTAAGCCGTTAATGTTACTGCAGAAAACCAAGTTATTCTCCATATTGAAAAATGGTTCAAAGTCTTTGTGGCGTTTACGAAAAACACATACCGAAACATCGTCTTCTAACAAGTTCCACTGCTGCAGTCTTGATCCAAGTAACTCTGCCTTACATTTTGGAAGTTCTAAATCTCTTACAAGATCATTTAATTCTGACTGTGTTATTTTGTGCGGTTGGTGGCATGACGTGCTCGGTATAAAATCAGGATCTCCTGACGTTGATGGCATATCTTCTTCCTGACGAATCACTCGATCGCCATGATCTGATTCGTTTTCTGATTCGCAAGTGTGGGATTCTAGGGGTTTTGGAATAGGATTTTCGTCACTGTGAGGCACAGGTCTCATCGCAGATGGTATGTTTGGGAAGTTAACGGCGCTCTCACAGTCAAGCAGAGTTTCTGAGGGGTATCGGGGGGGTGATAGGGAAAGGCTAGTAGGACGGCGTTGTGACAAGGCAAGCGCTCTACGTTAGAAAAGGATAGTAATACGCAGAGGTGTGCTGTTCGCGTGCCTGGTTGAATTTGCATATTGCACAGAGTCGGATTTGATTTGGATATACGATCTAGCGTACGACTGTTTCCCTATTTTGGCGCATAGTATACTCAGCCCTTATTACTCTTATTACCGTTATTGTATTGTTGTATTATCGTGTTGTTATTGTTGTGTTGTTATTGTTGTGCTGTTATTGTTGAGTTGAGAAAAGTAGGTACCAAAACAATTATGAATTTTAGCATTCATTTTGCCAATAAATTAGACTATACGTAGTTACTATTATAACTATATTTTATATGTTATTTTAGCTTAAAAATGACAGCAAGGTTTCGCATATGCATTCTCTAACAGAGACAGATGGCATGGATCTTCAAATTCAGGTGTGTATACCCTTTTTTTTTAGATTTGCACCAGAGGCTGATATCATTTCTGGCAATTCTGATTAAAAATGCAGTAAGTTTACTTCATGACGTCGATAATAGTATTGTAGAGCAGTTTAACTGAATCATAGCTAAATTCATTGGGGGTAAACGGATTAATTATTGCAAGAAGAGATCCTACCAAGGAAGATGTGCTGCAGCCGTAGTGAGCCACAATACACAGCGACCTGTTTGTGTGATCCAAAAGCGGCTACTCCCTAGTTTCAGTCCAACCTCTTTGATTGCTAAAGTTGAAGAAAGGAGAGCGCACAAAAATCTGAAAAGGAAGCTGAAACCAAGGAAAATTAAAATCAGAGATAGTGATACTAAAGAGAACGCATCCTATGGGGAATTCTGTGAGAAGCCTGACATGAGCAACGACGATAGAGGCTGCCAAGGTAGAATTCTTGAAAAAACTTGCAAAAACCGACTCCAAAATTTCCCAGATCGAGCAAGCCACAAAATCTCAGGATTGCAATTTGTGGCGTCTTCATCGAAGAATGAGGTTGACTGCGTCTCGGTTTGGTGAGGTTTGTAGAAGAAGAGATACAACAAGTTGCAGAGCTCTAGTAAACGCCATAATATACCCAACCGAATTCTTTAGCAATGCATGTGACTATGGAAAAAAGCATGAAAGCGTGGCAAAATCAGAAATAGAGAAATCATATTCGCAATCAGAAGTACAATCTTGCGGGTTGTTTATTGATAGGACCCATCCATTTCTGGCAGCATCGCCAGATGGTTTGATAGGCGAAAAAGGTCTGCTAGAAATTAAATGTCCATGGTCTGCTAGAGAAATAGCCCCTGAAGAGGGCATTCTGAACAAAAAAATTACGTTTTGGATAAACGATGAAATAAATAAAAAGCATAAGTGGTATTACCAAATTCAAGGGCAGCTACACGTTGCACAAAGAGAGTACTGTGTGCTTGGTGTTTGGACCCCGTATGGTTTGAAAATAGACGTCATTCGAAAGGATGACGTTTTCTGGAAAAATGAAATGGAAGAGAAATTGAAATTCTTCTACATGAACTGCTTGCTCCCAGAACTGGTCGATCCCAGAAAAAGCAGAAATATGCCAATCCGCGATCCCATCTTGAAGGCACAAGAGAACCGTTTAAACAAGAAAAAAATCAAATCCAAGCGAATAACCAAAATTTCTGTGTTATGTGCTGCGGTTATAATATGGTTCAAGATGACACACGGGTTGATGACGTCAGTTACACGAATCGCTTGAACGTGTTGGTTTTAACCGCGGTTTTGTTGCAAATTGTTTATTTTAGAAAAGCGCGTATATAATCTCTGATTGTTTTTTTTTTTTTTTTTTTTTTTTTTTATACTCCAACTACCACGAAGGCCTAAGGCCTAAGCACCCATTGGGTACCGTGGGGCTATGGGGGATACATGGGAAAGGGGGGACGCCACACGGACTCTGGCGAGGGAACACGTGTGCATGCAACATGCACACATTATGGCTCCGCCTACGAGAACCGCCGGGTGGTACCTCCGCGTTCGACAGTCAGAGACCATCTACCACCTACGGACAATCACAACATCCATGGCCAAGAGAAACATTTCTCCTGGGACGGGACTCGAACCCGCACAGCGCACGGCGGCTGATCAGGAGACCGAAGAGTCTACTACTGCGGCCACCGCTGCTGCCTAAAACAAACACACAACATCCATGGCGAAGGCGAGATTCGAACTCGCGGCCCGGCCGGCCGGCTGATCAGTAGCACGGCACTCTGACCCACGCGGCCAACCGAGGTCCCGAGGTTATATCAC